>VXBT01005643.1:1336981-1389077 GCA_013400235.1 Oriolus oriolus | reverse complement strand
TATTTTTTAGCTCTAATGGTAGACAGTCGATGTTGTTCAGAGAATCTGAAGTTAAAATGAGAGGTGAATATATGATGGGTTAGACTCCAGGTGCCTCTGGAGGGATATGAAGTTCATCTTTATGCTTTCTAGACTGGTTGGCTGAAGGAAATGTGCTGGTATTGGCTTCTTCAGGCTGGTTGTGGATGGGAGGTGTTGCAGCAAAACGTAACTCATCCAAGAAGTGCAATAACTGATGCCTTTACTAATCTTGCTGATCAGTAATCTCCTTATATATTTTCTTAAACCTTCCATAGGAACTCAGTCGTGATCTTGGTTGGCATCCCTTATTATCTTAGTGCTTTTCCAAGTATGCTTGCTTTCTAGAACTCATTTTCTTTTTTCCAAAAACCTGTAGTAATTAAATAATAAAGATACTGGACTGTCTTTAAAAAGAAGCATTAAATAAAAACAAAAGAAATTCACTAAACAAAATGAAGCGGTTATTAACCAAGCAATAATTTCACTTTTGCTTTGGCTTTCCAGGAGCATCTTCTGTTGTTTGAGCACCCAAATCAGGAAATTGCTTCCTAATTGTTTTGGAATATTAACTCGAGTTCTATATTTACCATCCTTCCTCGAAAGAGATTCTGAATTTAGATAGGACCAAACAGAAAAGATTCCATAAAACACTTTGTTTAAGTCTTTTACCGTTGCATTTTCCCAGAAGTGTACAACTAGGGTTCATGGAGGGAATCAGTGAGGCATATTTACAGCTATTGGAAGTATGAGGGGCTTTGAAAAAAAAAAATAACAGTGTTATCAGCTATTGCCTTCGCAGAGAACCAGCATGCTTTTAGGTCTTAAAAACCCAGCAGCTGAATATGCCTTAATTACTACAAGTGATTGCAGGGAATGGTGATATTAAAAACTGAAAATGGATAAGCACTGATAGTAGTTCTTTCCTCTCTGGGGAAAAATGAGGTGCGAACAGCTGTGAAAAGATTGTGAAATGCTGTAACGATATGAAAAGGATTTGAGATGAAATATTATAATAGGGGAATGTTTAGTTGCTCTCTGAAGTTCTGGTGTGTATTTTTTAGTTGAGTAGGAACTTCAGTTTGTGTGATTTTGCCTGCATGTTGAAGGCTTACTTTAAAAGTAAACAAACAAGCATAAACACCCACAAAAACCGTACAGTAAAATACTGGAGGAAGAGACAGAAGGATAAAGCTGATCATAATGGAAATTTTTTAAAACAACAAAAGGATGAGAAATGAAGAGTTTAGCAGAGTGTTGTGTGCAAGGTTCTGTTCATTCAGCATCCCTACATATTTTTATTACTTACTGAAAGTAGGAGAAAGATCTAAAAATAATGAAGATCACAAGGAAATGTGTGTAAAGCAGTAGCGTGGATGAATCTATTTTAGCAAATACTTTGGAACTGTGGAAACCTGCTTTTTAGTAGTTATGGTGATGCTAACAGTTGAAGTCATTCCAATATACTATAAAATACTTAATGTTGGAGCATTCTATGGCAGAGAATCTTTCTGAATGATCTCAGTCAACCTTGAAATACTGTTTGCCTTCTAAAGGAATTGGAAACTGAGACTGAAATGTTAATTGTGACTTTAGGCTCAGTGTCTAAAAGTGAAGCCCCAGGTGTATTTGAAGCTTCTATAATAATACAGATAAACTAGTCTGAGCTAGTCTTGGTCATCTCTTGAAGACAGTAAGTGGTTTTTATGCTGATTAGGATTTATTTTTCCAGTGGTAATAGTCTGATGGCAATTCTTAAGTGCTGACAGTTTATCTTGCTGTGTGTCTTACTAGGACCAGCATATTTGCTTTCATTAGTATTTTACTATTGCAGTAGGAAAATACAACACAACATATATGCATCATCATAAGCTGCTCATTCCAAGGCAAACTAATGATTCCTTCATTTTATGTGTAAAATAAAAAAGCCCCACATCTATATTTAGATAACTTGCTCACGAGATACAGCAAGATGTTCTTACTCAGTGCGCAGCACAGTGAGCTGGCAGGGATGGTGTTTCACATGACTGATAATGTAGAAGTTTCTTTTGGTATTGCTGTGGGTAGGACAAAGAATCGTGATGAAGAGGGAACAAGATAGAGACAGTTCACAGTATCCCCAAAATACCTATCAGAAGAGCCACTTAAAATAAGCCTTACTGCATGCTTATGGTATTTTTGGAGAGAGGAATTAATATGGGTTAGAAAAGACTCTGTTTATTTAAAGATTTACTACTATTTCCAAAGACAGTTAAAGTGCAAGGGATTTCACTTTATCCAGAGATAACTTTAAGAGAACCATGCAGACACTTACGTTATAGATGACTTCAGAGGTAAAAGTACAGAAGAGAGTAATCAGTAAATACAAAACTGCTTTCTGTTTCGCCAGAGAAGCTGTAGCATTTCCATGAAAGGTTAAGGTGCAATGTATGAGGAGAATTGCGTGTTCTTCAGCACGTGGCTGAAAACACAAATGAACACAGTGACTCTGTCCCCATTTTCTCTGAAGAAGAGGACACAACTGCAGGTACCACCAGCAGGGCATCTACCCATGGCTACAAGTATTGCATCCTGTCCCTGAACTGACAGCTTGTTCAATTCTGGAAAATGACTGAGTGTGAACTGACTCTTGATCATTAATCATCTAATCATCCAATGTGTTTTTTCTTCAAAAATCAAAGAAAATAAGGGGAAGAGTATTAAAAATACCACTAAAAAAACTCTCAACAAGATGTATCATGTGGAAGAGCCAGAGGGCTGTGAACTGAGCAATTACAGGATAAAAACTCAGGGATTACTAAGAGGTGCTTTGGTGGAGCAGGTACTATATGCAAGATTTTATACATGGTTCTCTCAGCTCTCATAGCTTCCTTTATGTGAATAGTAGGTGCATAAGTGCCACAAAGGCCAGAAAAGGAGCTTACTGCCTAAACACTGTGACTTATACAGTGAGTGGCTGTCATTTGTGGACACGTACCACACACATCCTAAATTATCACTAGTTAATTAGTAAAATTTTTAAGTAGGTTTCTTTTACTGAAACTTTCTATTAGGTAAGCTGAATAATCTTACATTTAGAAAATGTTTCACACAACACAAGCCAGCTAGTTTGTTCTTCATCCTTCAGTGGCGAGGGGATTGTGTTTGTGCAAGTAAAATACAGCTTCACCTGGGAGTATTCTTGTCTCTGACTTCCAAAAGGGTGGATTTTCTAAAACTTTTAAGTTCTGGCGCAGTTGCCCTGAAAACTTTAAATGGAAAAAGACAACAAAGTCTGGGAGTGGGCATCCAGTAGAATATGCTGAAGCAAAAGAACAGTAATGTCACCAGTGTGAAAACATTGATGAGAGGAATTGCAGTTAAAGGAAATTAAAACAGCAATTAAAAACAAATATTCAGGCTAGGAAAAAGGGCAATAAAATGTCTATTAACAATAACAGACATTAATGAATAATGGACTAAAAAGTGTATTCCGGTGTGGTCAGAGATAAAGCACTTAATGTCTTTTGCAGTGGGGGAAAAATACCCTTGATCAGAGATAGATTCAGTGACAGATGTGGATGGTAAAGCTGAGTAATTTAGTAAAGGAAGAAATAGCAGTAATTTCTGTTGCAGGCTTTGACTAAAGCTGGAGCATATATCTACCTCATGTCGTGCTACTGATGTAATAGATACGTTTGTCATAATAAAAGAAAATGAGATGGCATCTGCTAAAATAAATATTCTCAGCTGACTGTGAATTATATAAACTGGACAAGGAGTTTTCTGATTTGCTGAAGTTAATGAATAACTGCAGAAATCTTAGTTTCCTGCTAGCATGGTTCCAGGGAAAGCTCCAGTAGAAAGCTGCTTTTTTTGCCTTCCTGGAACTCCTGGAGCCTCTACAAGAACTGTCCCTGGCATACACCATATGCTGTTGTTGTCAGCACTCATCTCTCTGGTGTGTCTGCTCTCTTCCTGCATGGAGGTGATAATTTCCGAACTGAAATAAAGGGCTTTGTACAGGGTGCTGCAGTCTTGGCTCAGCACCTTGTTTGAACTCGGTGATGACCTTACATTTGCCTCCCTCCCCCACCCCATTCGGTTCTGGGAGACAGTAACTGCTTGGGAGTTTCCCAAGTCCTTCCTGTGCTGTTGTAATAGAACCAAGTTATTTTAATCTTCTTTATATCTTCATGGCTGACCAAGGTCTGTCCACAGGCCAGCTACTCTTTATCTCCAAATATATTTCTATTTGTGATGAGCATTTTTGTGTTGGTTTGGTTGGTTGTTGGTGGGATTTGTTAGTTTTTAACTCTATCTTGAGCATTGAGTAATCAACACTTCACTGTAGCAGAAACCCCTTCCTTGACCTGCTGGGCACTCTTGCTGAGGGTGCACTCAGTCCCACTGTCCATGTTGCTGACAAACCTGTTTAACAGTGCCGGTCCTGATACTGAACCCGAGCCCTGAGGAATACTTCTGCTTTTCACATTACTGGCAGACACCTTCTGTGGCATCCATGGTGACAGGTTTACTTTCTGGTAGCTGTCACAGAGAGAGGTGGCAAGCCTAAATAGTTACCCTCTATCCCCGCTTTCCTCTGATTCAAAGCTAGGAAAAGATCAGTGGTAACTATCCCTTGCCTCAGGAGGCAGAGGGCCAGGTATATGGAGAAGTGTTGGCTGTGCAAAATTAGGTGTTGATCAGCCCGGTGAGATCTCTGCTGGCTGCAGCAGCTTGTGGACAAGGGTTCCTGGATTTGCTTTTTGTATTGTAGGACAGCTAATCGGTTTTGGCTCATGTCAAAATAAATCTGTGGCATCCCAGCATCTTTTTGCAGACCTTGAACATGGATTTTGTGATTTTTAGATAGCGTTAGTGTGACTGGAAGTTATTAGATGTTTTTAAGGATTAAAAAGTAGGAGCCCAGAGATTTGCTGTGTTTCTATGTAACCTTTCAAAAATGTAAGGCTCTGTTTCCTCTAGTCTGTTTTCCTATCTATCTTTCCCTACCCCCTTTTTTATTTTTTCTAGAATTGCATTTCTTAAATCTCTACTGAAGTTGTCAAGGCTAGTTAGAGGAAGAAGATTGTGTGCCTGTCTCATGCAATTCCTGTATTGCAAATATGGGTGAAGCTAATAAAAAGAGACCTCTATAATGATTGTACAGCAGCAGAACAAGGTTATGTTTTATAGCTCTGATAGCTATCCGAAAGGTGTCTGTTTCGGGGGCATGGGTGTTCTTAATCACAGAAGATTCTGCTTTGCTGTTTTCAAGAAGAATTGTTGGACAGAATGGTTATGATACTGCTGTCACTGATGCAGTTGTTTAGCATATACGTTGAGAAACAGGCCTGTATGTATACATGCATGTAGAATTTCACACAGAAAGCTCCAGTGTGAGTACCATATCTGGAACAAGACCTGCTGCTATGAGATAGAGGATAGAAAAATGGCTACGATCTTTCTTTATCCTTCTAGCACACAGTAAAAATATTGCTCTGTACATGCGCATAGCAATAAAGGAATAGATTTATCAGACTTTGTTGTTGTTCAGACTCTGATGGACATGAATAATAGCAATACTGCAAAGGTACTGTGGCATTTGCTTGCTGGCAATGAGCTGTGTATCAATACTAGCATAAACAAAATGTTGCAGAGTTAGGAGTCCACTGTGGAAAAGCCTCCAGCTGTTGTAATGTTCAGACTACCCACTACTGTTTTCAGAGTCTGATATCAGGTAGATCATTTATTGTGGGGTGAAACAGAAAGCTCTTTACATAAATAAAGTATGGTGTGTATATTTTAATATTAGGTCCTTTGAAGAACACCATGATCATCCCAACGTGGTAATGGGAGATCTCCAGTCAGATGAAGAAGATATCATGAACAGTTCTGATGAAGATGATGACACAAATTCTGATTCCAGCAAAGGGGAGACTGATCCTCAAGAAGATAAACAGGTATTGTTTTATCTTCTGAAGCTATTCCTCACTCTTGCAGTATTTCATAAGTTGTAACCTGTTGGGATATTTTCAAATGTAAACTACCTATTGCGGTTGAGGTCTGACCTTCTGCTGTCTTCTGCGAGTGCCAGCTTGGAGTGATTGTCCTTATTTTAATCTTATTTCCTCTTCAAATGAGGAGCAGGAAGACTGTGTTAACTACTCCGAATAAAATGGATTTGTGAGGGTCCTATTCCTCTCTTTGGGGGTGTCCGTATTCTTACTTCTGTCCTGGACACCCTGAAAACAGCCTGCCTGTAGACCAGTGCCTCTCCTCAGCACCAGTCCCGGCAGCTGTTTCCTTTGATAGTAGTTACATCTGCTTCCTTTCCTTAAGAATAATTTAAAACAAACAAATAAACCAAACCCAAAGCCCTAACAAGATAAATGAAAAAACCCAATGAAACCTTTTAGTGCTGGAAAAGAAGACTTGGCATGTCAGGCCTGAATATTGTTAAGCCAAATGAGAGGAATAAATTGGGAGAGGGAAAGAGTCAAGGGAAAAGCTTGTTCCTGTGAAGCTAAAGAAGACTGTACCCATATAGAAGCTAGCTTACCTTGCGTGCCTCTAGAAATGCCCTCAACCTTTCACAACAGCATTTAACAGGAAAGTGTCCCCATTAGGAGGGTTCTCAGGCCGGTTTTATGGAGTAATTCAGCGCTTGCTGTGGGGCATCTGCTGTCGCTGGCTTCAGCTGCCTGCGGCACGTGCGGCCAGCAGCTGGGAATTAACAACCAACTTCCTCACAGCGAGAGCAGCTGCGGAGGAGAATGAAGCAGTCTCTGCATTGGTCATCAGCTGGGCTTGTTTTATTTTTCCTTACCACGAGCATCTGGCTGCTCTGATGCTTTATATCTGTTAGGGGAGTTACAGGGCTCCACTCCGGTGTTGTGCCGGAGAGCCGCATTTGTATCCCTTTGGTTCTCCCATTAGAGACTCTCAGAGCCAGAGTATCTTTGTCTGAGCAAATGCAAAGTGGCCCTTTCAGTGCCAGCTGGTATGTGAAAAGTCTTTCAAATGGGGTTGAAAACAGACTGTGGTATTTAGTTTTGTAATTGTTTAGCAGTCGCATCTTGTTCTCAAAATACTAATTTTCATCTCATTTGCAACGTGACACATCTACAGTGATGGGAGATACCTTGCTCTGTATAATTGACTTACTTGTGAATTCAGTCTTGTAGGGAGCATGTCAGCTGTGCTTTTTAAATAGGCACAGAGGCCTGAGAATAGGTGTTACAATCTCGCCTGAATGCGATGGACCCACACTGGATAGATCTAAGTGTTCTTTGGAAATAAGTTTAATTTCATAAGTAAAATCCCAGATCTGTGTGCAGATGTCTGTCTATGTAGTATATAAAATAAATAATGTATTTTGCACATATGTGGTGTTATACCAAATTATTTAATTTAGCAATTAATTTCAGTTTACTAATTAGGCGCGGTGGCATTTGAATTCCAATGAAAAAATTTAATTTAGATTTATTTTTTATTTTGAATACAACAATACCATTAAAACGTACCTATAATTATTATCTGTTCCATGGTTTGACTTCCAGCACTTGAGACTTACTTATCAGTTTGGAGAAGAACTAAATATCCAGAGAAGTCTTGCAGCATTAGTGCTTCTGAACCAAGTTTTGAGGATAAAACGCCACTGATAATCTGATTTTCTAGATAAACTGTTCAGTGCCCATATTATACTACCATACTCAATACAGCCTTCCCAGGACTTCCATCTCACTTGAGTTGTATATCCTGTGATGTTTTAGGGCTCCTCATCCTCTCTGTCTTTGCAGTCCATTAAAAAGAAAGCCTGATTGTGCAATAGATGTGGTGACAGCTGGCAGCAGAGAAGCATGTGGCAAACCATGAGAGCTGCTTTGGAGAAAGGTGTTCTATCTGAAGGAAATTGTACATGGAATTTACGTGGTGTAGCAAGCACATTTGCATCCAGATGCCTGCCCCATTTGCTTTGTTATACCTGGTCCCTCTATCTGATGTTGGACAGTGCCTTTGGTTTTTTGGAAGCCAGATGTGCACGTGAAACCCAGCATCATCTCCACAGTGTTTCAGGTGGATGACAAGGCTCACGTTTCTGCATCTTTGGAGTACAGTTGCTATGTATTCCAGGAGCTCTGTTAGTAGATTGTCAGAAACTGCCATTTCTCTTCAGTGTGATTATTTTCTCTTTTTTTTTTTTTTTCTCCTGTCATCTTGTTTTTCCGTAAAGAAAACGTATACATCTTTTAAGATGTTCCTGAAACACATTTGAGTTCCCTGCAAAAATTACTGTTGTTGTATTAATCAGAAAAAAAGAATCAAATAATACAGAAATATTACCTGTACTTTAGTACTTTCACTAAACAATAATTGTTGTTTGCTAGGACTTAATTCATCATGGGCTTCAGTGCTTCCTGTAATAATTAAAAGAAAAGGCTGACAGTGTTGTAAAAACTGCTCTTAGCTAATATTGTTTTTTCCAGATACAAGCTAAATTGATTTTCTCACAGATCCTGAAAAGCTAGAAGGTGTAAAAGCCAAGAGATTTCAAAGCAGTATGAAGTGTTTTTCTTAGAAGTAACTATCAAATAATTACATGGAATTTAAGAAACTAATAGCTGGAAATGATCTTTATGACAGTTTTAGTAGGTGCATAGTGTAACATATAATTTTATTTGCAGAGTAAGGCAGCTGGAAAGAAAACAAAGGTTTACCATATTGCCAAGGAGATCATGAGCTCAGAGAAAGTGTAAGTGTCAATGCTAAACATAATAACTACTCAATTTATTTTAACTGGGCAATTAAAATGTAACTATTTGCTTTTTCTTGCTTTTCTGATAGGTTTGTGGATGTGCTAAAGCTCTTACACATTGTAAGTACTCAAAAAAAAGCAGTTTCCTCTTCTATTTGTTTAATCTATTAAAGTTTTATGTTTATGCTTTATGGTAGTGACTGTGCCTTTTTTCTGCTGCATCTATGTATTCAAAATATAAAAATTAGTCTAATTAAGCTGAACTTTAAAGTTTCACATTTTAAATAATGGATGAATATTTTGGTGGTTCCTTCTGGATCTCCTTAATAATTTATACAGTTTCTGGTTGAGTGTGGGTATTGAATACTGAAAATTGAATATATATCAGTTTATGTTAATCAGGATCAGATATATAAGCCAGCTTGTACTGGCTTATAAATATGTACATAGCAACAAAAATTAAGTTTTTGGTTAGAATAACTCCTTAAATGGTGGGGGGAGGCAGGAACAATTTACTTTTAGAAGTGGTACATTAAAATGCACATTCTTGAAATAATCCAGTTAATAGCTAATAGCTGTAAGGGTGCATCCATCACCATGGCAGCTTTTTTTTTTGAGGCTGCAGTTCCTTGATAGCCTTTTGCTTTCTGATAACACCTGTGATTGTAGTACCTGCAATGTGTTGTACACAACAAGAGTTAAGTATTTCATCCGTGTTTGTGCAGATCAGTCATCTATAAAACATGCTGTGTTGAAGGTGATAATAGGAAATTAATGAAGAATTTTTCTTTCTCTAGCTCCATTTTGTGTGTTTTCTCTCAAGTTTGAAATGATATGTGTTTGTACCATTTTGTCACTCTATTAAGTGCAAGCATAGTGGTTTTTTTCCTTGGGCCATAGAAGTGGTTATATTGCAAACAGATGCATTGGTCTATCTCGGTCTCTTGAGAAGCAGGTTCTGTGAAGCTGGAAACAAAAACTCTTATGGATGCTATACAGTCCTGTAATACAGAGAGTTTTTTCAGGGAACAAAAAACTTACCACATAGTTTGCTGATTACTCTTTTGCTTTCCTCCTAGTAATTGATTTTCTGATTCTGTTCAAGCTTGGTTTTTAAGAGCTGGCTCAGTCAGTTGCAGCCAATATATAATTTGTGTTCAAAATGGTTTCTAATACAGGTTTCAATATTTCCAATACATGGTTTCAATTTTAAATGTTGGTTAAAGAAAGAGAGTTGTTCTAGGCAAGTTTTAAGCTATATAATTTTAAATTATCATATTCTTCAGACATTTAACTTATTTTTTAAAGGTGTCTTTGCTTTTGAGTGTGCAAGTTTTTTAGGTAATATGTGCAGTACTGGAAGAAAGGCTGTTGGTAAGGAGGGTGCAGACAAGAAGAACAACAATGTGAAAAAGGGAAGAGTAGAGAGCTTAGAAAGTTTCTAGGATAAACTTAAAAGCTGTCCCCACTAAATGAGCTGTGGTATAGGATGTATTTTGCTTTTGCTTTTCCTTTAATGGATAACTTGCAACTCTATTCATGACAGTCTGCTAGTTTGTAGCTGCCAAATAAAAACTATTAGACATGTTTTTGTTGGCTAGCAATAACAATCAACATGTATTCAGCCTGGTCTATCAGGGAGGGTTTTAGGCTAGGAGTTGAGGAAATACTTTGTCTTTACCTTGTCAGTTGGCCTGCAGCAGGAACCTTGGTGAGTGTCCTTGTCAGAGAGGGCACTGGTTTTGAGCCTCTGTGTGTGTGCATTCTTCATTAAATAAAAACTGCTGTAGCTGAGAAAGGTTAAAGACACCCAGTTTTTTATTTCCACAGAGTGGCATGCCTGAGGATTTGTGCATTTTTCACACACATTATTGAATCAGTTGATTTAATAATACATTTCTTATGGATAATATTTTAATGTTGATAAAACTATCCTTTTTATTTCATGTGCACTGGCTACTTTGGCTTACTACCTTCAGTGTCAGGATTACTAACTGCCAGTCAAGAAAGTGCTGAAAAATTTCTGAGTTAGAACTTAGATTCTCCCCAGACTGGGTTCTTCTACCCATAGTAAGGATTTGGCTGGTTGGGGGCCGCTCCGTTGCACCTTCTGAGCCATCTATTAGTGGTTTTCCACTTCAAATTTAGTGACTAATTCCATTAGCCATGATCTGAAATGAATAATATTCTCCTCAGTATGTTTTACCAACGTCAGCTAAATGCATCACATGGCGCCGAGGAGCAGGACTGTTGATGTAAGAAAAAGCTTTTTACTTCACTTCTTCTTAGAGCCTTTGAAGTGGAATCTAAAGCAGTTGAGAAGGTAGGAATGTGATTGCAAACTGTTTACAAGTACTACTGAGGTTTTCTTAGCATTTTTTTCTTTTATGTTGACAAAGTCAAGTAAGGTGCAGCAACTCTTCCAAGATACCAGAGTGCCAGCCTATGTGGACCCTGCCACACACTACAGGTACATCTGACTGCTTCTGTTGAAGACACACTGCTGCAAAATTATAAACACTTGGTGGCACTTCTGTAAATACTAAACAAGCTGGTCATAACAGAGATAAGGGCCTCACCTGGCTTTGCACACAGCACACAGAGTCTCAGACAGACACAGCAAAATGGGTTGCTTGAGGCTATAATCAAACATTAGATGTAATCTTGAATTCTCTGTATTTCTGTTACTATGCTGGTATTTTTAGGGGACAAGATTCCAGCAAAATGCTTTTAGATACTCCTGGAAACAAAGGAGCTTAAATCAAACTAGCTCTTCTGTATGCATGTTTGTAAGATGGTTCATGCATTAACTCTTGAGAGTGAACAAGGGTTGAGAATATGGGAGGAGTACTGTTTTTACCCTAAGGACGCTTGAAGAAAAAAGAAACAGTGAACTGGGTGTAAAACACAAGTGACATAAGAGAAACAAATTTATCACTTCTCTCTGAGTTGCCCTGTGCCTAAAAAACACCCAGTGTTCCTGGAAAAGGACTAAGGCAGGATTGGTGCCCTTTGTACTTCTTTGCTGTGGGATTCTTTGGAGATGGTTTGCTTTGCATGAGTGAGAGGACCTCCTCAGCAGCACCCTGGTGCTGAGGGTAAGGTGCCTGGCTTATTTGTTGTCATTTTTTGGGTATGTTTTTGTTCTGAATTTTGTTATTTTGCCAAAACCCTCTGCTCTTTTTGTTTTTCCACTCTTTTTGATTCTGTTTCACCCCTACTGCTGTGGTATAAACAGCAAGGCTTCTGGTCCAGCAGAGAAATTTGGTTTTTTAAGATTACTTCTTCCACTACAAGGCTTAGTGTGTAACTTTTGCTGTGTGAAAAGAAAAGCTTAGGTCTGTGGGCTTTTGCCTGAGCCTTTAAATCTGTGTTTCTCACTTAGACCCCTGTTCTGTCCATATTTGGAGTCTGAGACCAAGTAAGTAGGAGCTTGTCAGGAGGTACCTCTTAGCATTTCTGCAGCCACAAGATCAACCTCTTACTGGAGAAGGCAGATAAGAGGTCAAGCATCATTTTCTATTGTGTGTCCTTCCAGAGACACTTACAAGACTGAAAAATTCTGGTTTAATGTTTCCATTTTTCAGAAGAAAATTGCAAAATTCTTTATATAAAAACTATATATAGTTTAATGTATCTATAAAGACTGATGTGTATTGTAGTCAAGTATTATGAAAAATAATTTTATAGTAGATTTGGAAAAGGAATGTAATGAAAAATAAAATAGCTATGGCCTTTGGAGCAAAGTTCTGACCCCTGGTTCTGGCTTACAACTGACTTACTGTTTGACTGTGGAAAATTCAACCTCCAGCTCCTTTTTCTCCATCTGCAAAATTTCAGTGTTTGACCAGTCTGAGGTGAATGTGTTGATAAATTTTTTTGTCTCTGAAGTATATTAGAACTGCTGAGACATTTGACAATGAGTTGCAACTGTAGTCCTCTTACTAAGAAGACTAATGAAATAGTTTTAGTTTAGAAGGAAATGTTGTTCTACTACCCAGCCTGTTGCCCAAAGTAACATTCTGGGAATATGCCGCAGTCAAATTATTGATTATTGTAAAAAAATTGACTACATGATTTCGCTGAAGACTTATAAATTATTTTATTATCTGAGAAAAAAGGTGTGGAATTGCTTGGCAGCTTTCCAAAAGTAATGGCATATGTTTGAGAAATGTCATGATCCACACTTAGTCATAGTCTTGATTAACTATAGTTGCTGTAGTTTAACTTAGCAGTTTATGGCTAATAGTCTGACTCTAGCTAGGAGTGCCTATTTATATTTTAAATAATCTATTTGTGAAATCTTCTGTGGCTGTATTCCTAAGCAGTCATGTTTACAGTTTGTCACATCTAGCAGCCTGGCTGTCATGAAACTTCCTCCCCTTCCCTCCTCCTTTGCCAGAGCATGTCTGTGTGTGTGTGTTTATTCCTTGAAAAGCATCCAAGTGCAAACATGATTTTTTTCCTTAAATTAAACTGATATTTGAGCTATCTGCAGGTGTATTTAGCTGGGGGTTGTACCTCAGTGGAAAGGATTATGACTTACTTTTGCTTTGGTGATGGTATGTTCTGGGAGAACAGATCCAAGATGAATATTGGTTGAAGCTTTAGGAGTAGAATAAATGACTATGTTTAGATTATGTAGTACTTTCTCTTCCTGTTAAATTTCCAAGAATTTTTAATTTCACCAATTTGAAATTATCATTCATCTGTTAGATACCTGAAGATGCACTTGACCCAGTCAGCAGCTGAGTGAGGTTTTGGTCTGCTCAGCACCTCTTTTGGTTTACAACTAAAATTGCCCTTTGTTCCTTAGACTGACACAGTCAGATCACTTCAGTGCAGGCTAGGAATCCTCTGATGGGAAGAACTGAGGGATTGTGAGTCACGGCCTTTGCAGAGGGGAAGTGCATGGGCTGATCACAGATGATTCAGAACAGGGTCAGAATTGTTTCAGATATCACAGCCATTCTGCTTATTTAAGGACACTGCATGGAAGGAGTGGTGGGAGGAAGCAAAAGCAGTGATGGTGGTAACCTCCTCAGATATTGTTTCAAAACTCCACAGCTATAAGGGGAGTGTACACTAACAGGATAAATAACATTTCCTACACGTTTTCAAGTTGGAAATGTTTTATCAGGCAGTAATTCAGCAACAGTATATACTCAGAAGCGTTTAATATGCCTAGACTAGATTTTCGTATGGACAAGTACCAGTGGGAGGCTGTCTCAGCCTAGCATAAACTAAAACTGTTTCTGGTTTGGAAAGAATGTTCTTTCCAGGGATGGTGATGTATGCTGTCCTCTTGAAGTAGCTGCGTGAAAACAATTACCTTTACCTAATCAGTAAAAAGTGGTATCAGAAGATTATTATTGGACCAGAATATAATGTAAAACTAGAGACTGTAAACAAGCATTTCAGAAAATATACAATAGCCTCCCCACTTCTGAAAGGGGAAAAAAAAAATACCCTGGTAAGAAGCTGGGATGATTGAGTATAACTAGCATAATGTTTTGGGTTTTGTCATGCAGCATATGAAACATGTCTAGAGTTACAAATGTTTTCCAGTGAAATAAGCACATTCATTCCAAAGTGTGGCAAGTTGGTTTTTGGGTTTGTTTCTTTGTTTTTTGGGTTTTTTTTAATTAGTAAGATTGGAGTATTTGGAAGACCCATTTTTAATTAGAAAATCTGTCTTTAAAATTCACTTGTAATGGATTGCTGCATTGCTTCAAACAGAATAATTTCTAGGGCAACCTAGGTGATTGCCTTTGAACAGGCTGATGAATCTTCAGCAGTTTTATATAGGACAACGTGCTAAAATGTTTGTAATATAAATCACGTCATGCAGGCATGTATAGGTAGCAGAGCAATGTATGTATTATTTGCAAGAGCAACTCTGCTTTTATTTAGCAGTGAACTGATTTAGGTTTAGAAGGACCTAGGTCCTAGTGCTTTAAGTTACTGCTTTTACTGCAGTTTCTACTTGCATTAAAAGTTGTCGTCTGAATACCTTCCACCCCTTGGGGTGAAATTTCAGGGTTTAGTTTGTAAACTGGCATATTTTACATCTGTAATTAAAAAAGGCTTGATCTATGTTTTGTTCTTTTCGATATGAAATTACTTTCTAGAAGGCCAGTACCTTCAAGTGTAAACACTGTTAATTCCAACCTTGTTACATTTGTTTTTCTTTTCCCACCCCCAATCCCCAGGCATGTGCTCTCTGCATTCAACTCTTGAGTTTATCTCAAGATGAACTTGGCATGACAGTTACTTCACACCCACTGCCAGGTTAAAAATAAATCTTAATATGATTACACTGACAAATGCATAGTCAGTAGTGAAGATAATTTAAAAAAAAAAGCACTGAAGTTTAGCTCTTGTTGTTTTGCAGGCTTTTGAAATTTGAAAGGTTCACTTTATCTTTCTTCCCTGTATTTCCTCTCTGCAGCACTTCCTCAGTTTACTCAGTTGTGGAAGGGGACATAGGGAGTGATGAAGTGAAGTTTTGGTTGGCTGTTTTCATGATAGAGCCTTTCATGGCATAATCTCTAAACAGTGATGGAGCTCGTGGACTTTGGGTCAAGCTAGTTGAAAAACCAAATCTGTATTTGGAAAACGCCCTGCAGACTCTTTGAATGCTATATCTAGAAGTTAAATAAATGCTCTTTAATTACAGCTGACGTTCCTGTGTTATCTAGTGGTGCTTAAACCTGGCTCCCTGCTCTCCTTTTGTTGTTTAGTCAGGGGAAAGCCTGGGTTGTTGATGATGTACAGACAAAACTGCTTTGCTTTTCGTCGTGCAAGTAGCCTTATGACATCCAAACAAAATTCTTGTCTCGTCCTATGACAAAGTGCATGCAGTATATTGTGTGTGCATACGATTGGGGGTGGGGGAAGAATATTATCATAATATGATGATGCATTTTGCATGAAGCTCTCCAGAATGCCTCATTTGAGCTTTTGCCATTGTAATTCCGTGTATCATTTCAGTGTTAAGCAATGCCCCAGGGTCAGAAAAACCCATAAGATGCAGCTGGTAGTTAACCTATGTGTCACTAGTCTGCACAGAGGATGTAAACCAGAACATTTCCATATGAATAACGCCATCTGTTTTTTAACTCCCTTGCATTTAGTTCTCAGCCTTCCCCTGTTACAGCCCGTGCCCTGTATCTCCTTTCAGTTTCTTGTCAGAACTGCCCAGTCACAGCCTTCATGACCCAGAGGGTCACAAACCAAGGAAGCTGTCTGGAGCTCACGTTGCCCAGAGCTGACGTAATGAAGAGGGAGAGCAGGGGAAAGTGGAGGCTTCAGTTTGAGAGACCCTAAATAGTGCCAGATGCTGGACTGATGGGATAGCTAGTAAGAACTGTAGTAGCAGGCCTGGGGAGGGGGAAAAGGGGGGGCTAAGTTGGTTTTTTTTTCCTCAACCTGAGGATCCTACAGATTTCCAAAGGCAGGTGTAGACCCCATGCACATTTAAAATATAACTTATTATTGTACTTAGAACATTTTGTTGGTCACTTCTTCAGGATACCTATAGACTGTGCATGTGATATTAGGTTTCATTAACCATAAGCTCTAGAAGAGCTACTTTGGATTAATTCTCTATTTGCCCAAATTCAAGTGAGATACGGTAATATGTAATGCTACCTAATTTGTATTTTCTTTTTTGTCAGTTAAGACAGTGTTGTTTTTCAAGTGAAATGCTAGATTGCTAAACTTTTTGAAAGATTTGTTTGCTTATGCATAGGGAAAATACTTTGTATAATGGATACTAAGTTTCAATCTTGGCCATGCTGATTTGTGCGGGATCAAGATTTTAATTTTAAATAGTTTAATGAGGACTAATGAGCCTCAGCTCTGTCCTGTTGGGAGCTGGTTATAGCATAAAAATGCTATAAGATCCTTCAAGAGTAAGTAGGGTTCTCCTCCTCCCTGTAAATGTTTCAGAGGTACCAGTCAGCATTGGTTTTGATCATTGCCAACATTTGAAATCTCGTGATTCCCATGTTGTTCCAGTATCTTTTTGTTAGATGTTAATTTTCCTGTATATAGAAAAGCTGCTACATATAGTAATTTTTTTTGACCTTACTTTTTGTCAGAGAGAAACATCTTCCAAAATGGCATTTGTAGATGAGTTATGAACGCTAGGATGGTTTTAAAGTAAGATACTATGATTGTATTAGCTGATACAACAGTTTTGCCTTTTGACTTACATGTTTGCAAGAAGACACTCAAGGCTTCCAACAACCTTGCAGATACAAGCCTTGTTTAGCCCGCTTTAGCTTCCTCATAAGTAATACCAACGCATTTCTTAAGGGCATGTTGTAAAAATAATGAACAACTTCTATATTATGCATACAGGAGCAAGAAAGTAAAGCTCCAGTGTCAAACCAAGGGGATTAAGGCAGTCCCAGGGGAGTAAATTGAAGCTGCAGAAAAACATAACCCAGATGGTACCCGCCTTGCCTTTGGTAATAGGGAGCAGTGCCGGGAATGTCTGTGAGGAGAACTCGGTTGTGCTCTCTGTGTTGGTGCTTTGAGGGCCGTTTGCTCATGGCAAGGGGGGTTTCTGTCCTCCTTGTACTCTGGCAGGATTTCCGGGATGCTGTGTCGCATGCCTCTAGGCAACTTGGAAAGCCAGTGATTGAGGAGAGAATCCTGAATCAGATCCTCTACTACCTACCTCAGCTCTACGAACTCAATCGGGACCTCCTGAGGGAACTGGAAGAGCGATTATCTCACTGGTGACTATCAATAAAGGGATTCTACTCCTTTGATGTTGAAATTTATCTGGGGGCTTGCTTATGTTACTCCATGTGATCATGGTTTGACTCTTGTTTGTGTTTCGTGTACCATACTAAATGTCAGAGTTTCCTTTGGAAGTATAGGAGGTGATTTTTCATTTAGATGTGCTTTTTTGTCATTTAGATGCATCCCAAAAGGTCCAGAAGGCATGCCAATACATTTTTGTAGCAATCACCTTTTTATTTGAAATTTCATTTTAAATTGAAAGTTCTGGTCCATGCATGAGCATGATAAGTGCACTGATTTCTTTAGGGAAAAAAGAGGCTGTTCTGAAGACTGGTTTGCATTTTAGAGGTAGTTTAGATCTACTGATCTGGCACAATGCTGATTGACAGCCACAATCCCCTTGAAAACCATTCTCAGTTACCACTGGTGGGTGGAGCTGTACAAAACCTACTGACAAAAGCACTGCAATGGGTAAAGACTTGCTCTTGAGTTCCAAGTTTGAAGATCAGTTCCCTCAGAAATCCACCTTGAACTAAAGTGTTCAAGACCATTTTTAGAAGGCTGTGTATTAAGTGGTTGTCACCTTACACTGGTGTGATGACATGTGCCTAATAAGGTTTTTCAGAATAGCAGCTGTGATGGGTGCCTATCTGCTGTAAGCTTTTTGTTCAGAACATAAACTAGCACATCTTACTCTGAAAAAGAGATGTTTTGCTGTAGAGTTAAGATGTATGCTATTTTTGCCTCTAATTGCATCTTTTTTGTTGTTGTTTCTAGGCTTGAGCATCAAAGAATTGCTGATATATTTGTTAAAAAGGGCCCCTACCTAAAGATGTATTCGACTTACATCAAAGAATTTGATAAAAATGTTGCATTATTAGATGAACAGTGTAAGAAGAATGCAGGATTTGCTTCAGTAGTCAAAGACTTTGAGGTACTGTATTCTTTTGTAAGATATATCCTGTTTTGTGACTTTTTAGCAGTTATGATCCTCCACTTCAGAAACTGTCCTCAATATGTTTGTGTTTTGGTGGTGGGTTTTTTGCTGCAGTCTTGGCTTGAGACAGGAAGAAGACAAGAGGCCTTTTGAAGGACTTGATATTTCAGATTCACTTTATTTTGAATGCAAACTCAAGATAATTAGCATTTTTGAAGCATGGATCTTTTAATTCTGTGTTATCTTTAGAGGTGTGGATTAATTAAAAATTCTGTAGGGAGCACTCCTGCCTTCTCTGCCTTTTTGCCTAGTGGACACTGACAGCTATCACAAAGGAGCATGTTGTCCTTGCTATCCTGTTTCCTTTATTTCTGGGAAGTTTCACCTTTCTTCCTCCTAGGTCAAAGCACCTGTTTGGAATCTACAGAGTGCTTATGCCTGTCTTTGATGCATGGGTAATTTTGCATGCTGTCTTCCACATGGAAATGCTTGCTCTGTAGTGTAGTGCTTAACACTGTGGCAGTAGCACTTTTCAAAGATAAAAAGCTTATCCAGTATAATCAGTAGTTGTTCCTAGGCATGTTTTCTTTTGCTGGAACCTTTGACTGCTGTGGAATTGTTATTTATTTTGGGTGTTTCTTTCAGATGAGCCCCCGCTGTGCAAGTCTGGCCCTCAAGCACTATCTGCTCAAGCCAGTTCAGAGGATTCCCCAATACAGGCTCCTGTTGACAGGTACAGTCAAGCTTTTTTGCAGGCTTAAGAAGCCAGTCTTTACAGCCCCAGGACACCTGTTTTCAGACAGCTGTATCCATCTGTAAAGTGTATTTATCTGGCTTCGGATATGTGAGGCTTTCTTAAAACATGTCACCGTATGTGAAGCTCTTTTTAAAACGTGGCATGGGTTTAGAGGCTTTCCCTGTTAATATTGACTGTGGTAAGACAGATAAGCAAGGTCCTAATATTTCCAGCACTGTGGTGTGTTCTGATGGTAGATTCAACAGTACACAGAAAACATGAAACCTGTCATGGTTTTTGCTTGAATCTGTGGTAGTAGAAGCCTGTCATTTCCTTAGAGGGTTGGAATGCTCCTGTTCTGCTTTGGGTTTTGCTTTTTATGTTTCTTTGGGGGGATGGGGGTTTAACAAATGAAAAAGGCAGTGTGGAAAATCAGAGCAAGGAGAAGAAAGATACCTGTGCAACTCTGAACTTCTGTAAGGAGCTTCTCCATTTCTCCCCCACCCAGGTGTTTTGTCTATAAAATCCATTCTCTTTTAAAGGCAAAACACATGTTTTTAGTGCACACCAGTAAGTGCTTAAACTTGCTACCAGGGCCAGTGGAGGAGCTGATTTGAAACTAGGAAATCTGGGCTCTATACTCTGTTCTGGCACTGGCATGTTTGGGTGACCTTGAGTAAGTCATCTCCATGATGTAGTGGGGCTTTTTCTCTGTATGGGGAGAGCAGTGACAGAGGCCTCCTTTGTGAAGTATTTTGGGATGTGTTTCTTGTAAGAGGGGGATGGCTCCTGTAAGGATTTGGAAATACTTAAGGCATTGTTTTTGAGAGCCATTGCTTCTTGATGAGCAATTTAAAAATAGCCTCTGTTTATGTAGTAACTGCAAAATAAAATGCTCTGTGACCTTTTTTTTTTGGCTCTGTAGCAGCTCATTGGCGTTTCCCCAGCAAGTACTTAGACTAGTGATGCTGTGGCAGATACAGACTTAAGTGTTATAGACCAGTTACCAAGTTATTAACGTTGACTTTTTCATTTTAATCATCTCCTTAAACTCAAGGTGTTGAAAAAAGGGGGAGAACTCTTATTAAATGGAATACTCTATAGGGGAAAATCTTAATGATACTTAATTGATGAAATCAACCCATAAAACGGCATTTGGGGACTTGCTTTATTTTAAAAGGATACTGACTTAGGGTGTGGTATAGCTTGTTATATACTTCAAAATCGGCGGAGCCTTGGATAAGTTCAAAGGTTTTAATTGAAACAGAGTTTAGTTGAAAAGAGGATCAGGATGGAGCAAATGCCATTGTTCATATACATAGCAGAGCGAGAGATGTCAGGTTTGGATGGCACTGAAACAAATCTCAGATGTTGAGGGGGAATTCCTCGTGATGATTAGCTGTCACTGGCTGGGACAGACTCTTTTAGACCTGAAAAAAGCCTCATCCTGTGATGATGGGGGTTATTGTGGATCTCCCCAGTCTGCAGACCTTACTGTGGCTGCCTGGCTTTAAATACACCTGCAAATGCTGTTGAAAGGAATGAGATTGCCATGCTGCTGGGAAATTTAGAAAAGTAATTTTCTCTTGTTCTATGTGAACAATAAAAGAGATCAGGCCAAGAATTTAATTATGCTGGGGCTGGAGAGCGCTGTTTTGCATATGTTGAATTTTCAGCCTGTTCAATCTATCATGCGCGTATGTTGTCCTTGAGTTCTGACTCTTCCACGTCTCTGTGGATGACCCATCTGCTTAGTTACCTTCCAACAGCTCTGTGTAAGATTGAGCAGTGCCTCCATAAACTTGTGCTGTATGAACATCTGGAGGACGTGCGAAACACTCGTAATCTCTTGCTGCAGCGGGCGAGATGTAGCGATGGAGCAGCTGCCCAGGCCCCAGACAGGGGGGATCTGTGAGGAGGAGGGCGAGAGCAGCGGAATGAAAATAATCCAGGAAACGAAGCTGTCAGGCCTGAGTCAGCAGGGATTTCTTCCTATTTAGATGTTCTGTGTCAGTGGGACAGCTTTGTACTGGTAACCTGCTGCTACTCGGTCACATCACAAGATTGTTACTGTGCTTTGAAGTGGAGTTACTTTGGTGCTAACAAAAGCAGGAGCAGGTGGACTCATAAATCAGCCAAGGAGAGGCACAGCTCAGCAGTGTTTCTGTTTAATTATACAAGTTCTCCAGCCCAGTAAGTGGACTTCCACTTCTTCACATACTGGCCCTGAGCTCTATACAGTAAATATTAGATAACTTATGGGGGAGGTTAATTAGAGGCCTCTGATTTCTGAGAGAAATGAAGGAGAGATGATTCTCTTCTCCCAGAAACCTCTGATTTGAGTAGATGGGTTGAAGACTGTGCAATATGAACAGGCTCTTGATTGTCATAGGAGAAGCCTCTCTTCTCTTTTTCGCAACATAAGGTTGGCAGAGAGTGTCTTTTATTATCCTTAACTGGGTTATAGTGAGGGGAGGGTAAGTGGGATGAAAAATAAGCCTTTTTGCACTCTGCAGCTTTGCAGGTTGGAAATAGAGTTGTAAGACTCAAGGCCAATTACACGTTGTGGCACAATTGCTTTGAGTTTAATTTAATTACATTACACAACCCAAGACAAAAGTAGTTAATGACGCAGAAGATAATTTTAAGTGGAAGAAGTGATAGCCACTGCCCCCAGCAAGGGGGAAGAGAGAATTGGGGGCTGCTGTCAGGTAGAAGTAGGCATAAGGAAATTTCCATAACAAAAACAGTACTAGTGTGCTTTTATGTTGATTTTTGTTGTGTTTTGGGGTATCCAGCAGAATTAAGAATTTTTGAAGGTATGATTAAGATCTTTCTAGTCTGAACAATGAAAGCACATTTCAGAGGAGAATTTTTTTTTTTTCAAAGACATTAGATGCCATTTCACCTTAATATCTAACTTCTGTATTTATTTCATCTAGGAATACTTTTGCAAAATTTTTACTGCAACATTTTTCGTGTCTGTGAAATCAGCTTGTCTGTATAGTTCATGCCAGTGCCTCTAGAAAGCTGTTGTAAGCACAGAATTTCCAGTGTGTATTCACAGAAGAGACTAAAAATATCTGTTCTGATGCTTCTCTGAAGCTGAATTTTAGCTGTGAACTGAGGTCCACTTACCAGATAAAGAGTGTACTAAGATGAAAACTGCGTATTTATCACTTTCAGGATTTTACAGTTGTAAGTTTTATTGGCTTGCTCCAGTTTTGTAAGACAAAGGCTGCCTTCTGTTTTAAATACAGAATTTTAAATGAATGCAGTTATGTTAAAATCTCGATTTTCCCTCTTCTTTTCACTGATTGTATAATTTAAAATGCTAGAAATTACCCATCCAAAAATGGGTTTGAGTGGTGGTGTTTTGGAAAAACGTTATAAAGCATGAATATGCCAAGAAATAATTAGTTCCCATCTTGGGTCTCTGGTTTTATGTTTCCACTGCAATTACTTTGGATGTTAAATTGAATGTCTTCATGTACCAGGGACAGTGTCTTAGAGTGTCAGCTGTACATTTGCAGATGAGGAAATTATACCCACCTTACCTCTTGTTCCCAGCCTGTAGAGGTGAGTGTGTGGTTTGGGAGCCATATTTCTGTATAAGCTGTAGGGACTCGTTTTTTATACTGGGAGATTCCCATTGGAGTCTTTTGTGCTGGCCTGAATGAAGATCAAGTTGCAATTGTAAAGCTTTAATTTGTTGGCTTAACAGTGGAGTCCAAAGAGTGCTCTGCCTTAGCAACGTGGCACAGCTCCAGCTTGAGAGACCACCTGTCCTCAGGCTGGGCAGGAGAGGGCAACTGGTGCTGCATCCATGACAGGTTCCTCCAGGTTAAACTGAATTTAACCCAGTGTGAACTCTTCCCAGTTCCTTTCAAAATACTTCCTGTTAATTTTTTTTTCCCCTCGTATGAACCTCTTACCAGCATAATCCAAGGTGAAGCAAGATTAACTTTTTAAAAAATGGAATACACGTCCACCTAAATATCGCATTGGAATGTCTGGTAGCTACTACAGCACAAGATTTTGAGGGACATGAAGGATGCAGTATTGATGGAATACAGCAGGAGAAGTTTTGGTGCCATGTCAGACTTGCCTTAAAAGATCATGTTAACCAGGGCCTGCTAGTGATCAGGCAGAACTCTGAGGAGAGCAGGCAGCTGCGAGTGTTCCCATGGCCCAGCCAATCCGGCTGCCCAGAGCTCCCTCCCTGCCTCCCAGCCAGTTCCTCTTCCTGCACCCCAACCTGCTCTTCACGCTTCTCCCTTGGATCCTCCCTTAGGTCTCTGCCAAACAATAAAATGTCAGTGCCAAATGTTTCTCTTCCCGTAGTTCTGTTTTTCTCAAAGCTTTCATTAACTGTGACAAGTTCTCTCGCTCTTCGTAGCAATTCTACTGCAGAAACATGTTTCATAATTCCCTTTTAATTTTGTGCAGAAGGAAAAGATTACAATACACTGAATGGTCTCTGAGGGGCACGCATGAAGCAAGACATCTTATGAAGGCAGGAACAATTGGCTCCTGATCC
Organism: Oriolus oriolus; assembly: GCA_013400235.1. Lineage (NCBI taxonomy): Eukaryota > Metazoa > Chordata > Aves > Passeriformes > Corvidae > Oriolus > Oriolus oriolus. The sequence continues at coordinate 1,365,349 of VXBT01005643.1, read as the reverse complement.
TTTCTGAATGAAAGAATGAATTTGGGTAGGGCAAGCATATGGGAGTTGAACTATTTCACTCCTACATGAAACTTGTACAACTGAGAAGCTGAAATTGAATGCTTGCTACATTACATGTAATTAGTTTTCATTAGATTTGCCAAAATCTTAACACTTCATTTAAAAGGTAATTATAAATCAGTATTTGTTGCTTTTATCAATCTAATATATATCTCTTGGAATGTTTCTGGTTTGGGTTCTTTCCATTTTAAGGAGTTCAAAGTTGTAGCTTATACAGAATAGACGGTTGATGTTTTCCTGAGGATATATATTAATCTTTGACAGAGTATTGCGCTTTTTGATGAACAAGACACTCAGCCAGGGAATGGAAACTCGAGGGGGATATTTTCTTATATAGTCATACATTTGGAGTTAATTTTAGTGAAGTAAAAAAATGGATTTTGAAACTACTAAGCCTTTAATGGATCGAGGGTGCCATCTCGTGGTTGAACTAATCACTGAGAACAGAAAATACCTATTTGAACGTTGGAGGAAGTATACTATTTTTATTACTGAAAAATATTAATCCTAGTCAGTTCTTCTGTAATGGACTACTTTTTTTATTAGCTCCCATGGACTAGTTTAGGTGCTCAGACAAATATCTATAATCTTCAAAAGATTTTGCATCAGCTTAAATGTAAATGATTGCAAGGATGTACTAATTTTTCACTTGCTTGTTTTTTTCTGGAATAATGTGTACAATATATCATTTTTCACTGGAGAAGACCACTGTTTCAGTAACCTGTCTCTTTGCTGATATACTTTCATTATGGAAATGCTAGTTTTCACTTTGTTATTACTTCGACAGACTTAAAAGATGTAGTAGATCTTTGTAGATTAAGTAGTAGATCTGAACAGCAGATTTCCAGGAAAAAGGTGGGGGTTACTACTTTCTGGTGTTGTTTATTTATTTAACAAAACTATCTCTATATTATTTTTTTTCTTTGTACAGATTATTTAAAGAATCTTTTAGAAGAATCTGCAGACTATAGGGATACTCAAGGTAAATGTCTCTTTAAAGAAATAACAGCTTATGTACCAATGTTTCCAGATTTTAAATGCATGCAAAATGCTAAGTCAGTAATAGAAAAATTTTCTATTTAGTTCTAAGTTTCTTAGCAGAGATATTAAAAGATTTCAAGCTTGTGTTTCAAAAAGGTTTGGAGCTGGCAGTCATATCAGCTCACCCTTGAGTTGAAACCAAGAGATAAGAGTGAAATTCCACAGGCAGTTTAAACAGATATTTTGGGCACTGCCGTTGAAAGAGACAGTCCTTTCCATCTATAGACCTTTTGTAACAGGCAGCCTACTCTCTCCAGCTATGAGCCTTTCTGGCCTCCTCCTCTCTCTTTGTACCAGGACAAGCATCCATATGGCAGAAGTGAACCAGATCAAGGAGCTGCCGTGGGTAATATTCAACCTGAGGAGTTCTCCAGTTTGACTTGTCAGAAGCTGCACAAGCACAAGTGACTTACACAAGTTTGCCTGCATGTGGGGAGAAAGGAGATCAGAGGAAGTGAAAAGGAATAGTTGGTGATAAAGAGGACAGGACCACACATTTCATAGTAGTGCAAGATTAAGGTGGTTCAATTCGAGTGTATCAATGCAGTGCACATTCAGGCTGTTTTCTTCTTCAGGGTGTGCCTCAGCAGTACAAAAAATGCTCCCAGTCGATGTTTCCATTTCATTTGCATGAGATCCTGTCACATTGGTGCAAGCCCATTACCTTTAGAAGGGTTGTGCAGATGTAGTTGATTGAACTTCAATAAATGAGTGCCTTCAATGTATTGGGCCAAATTTGCTCTGTCTGCTGGTACAATACCATGAAATATATGAGTAAATTTATTTCTTAGGACATTTAGACGTATTTGAGTATGTTGAAGATACAAGCCGAAAATATTTTAACTGATGCCTCTTCAAGAGATAGAAAAGTTCATCTTGCACTTCTTGTGGCTGTGAACAAAATAATACTTGCACTGCATATTAAATAGTTGACGACTTGAAAAAAGAGCAACCTAAATAGATACTTCACTTTCTTTTGTGGTTTCTCCAGCTTCTCTGTTTTTTGTGGTTACATCTTTCAGTGTTTTTCTCTCCCTTCTTTTATCAAGATAGAAGCTGAAACTAACTTATAAAAACAACTAAGTGTTAATTTGATATTTGACATATTTGACAGTACATCTCAGAACCTGGGTAAGAAAAGAAGATCTAATCTTTACTCAGCAAGATCCTTCTTGTAATAATTAAGCTTAACTCAGTTGTGACTTTGCTTAGTTGTTTAATCCCACTGCAGGGGCTGGGAGTGAGGGGGAGGAGTGGAGAGGGAAACTAGGTTTGGTTGTGATTAGTACTCTTGGGAAAAAACCCAAATAGCACAATTCTTCTTGCTGACCTTCATTTGAATACATTACTTCAGCTAAGTGGTAAAAGTGGAATGCTCTTCCCTGCCAAAAAGCACTTTGTTTATGGACTTTGACCCTATAGATTATTTTATGTTGTTGTTTAGATTCATTTAGTCTTGGCTATATACATAGTCCTGAGATCTTGGAACTTTCCCTTGAATAGCCAGCAAATTTTATAATTTCCTCTGAAATTCTTCAATCTTGCTTGAAGTCAATTAATAAAATTTTAAGGTTTTAATAGATAGAGTAACTGAGAAATGAAGGAAAGTATAACAGAGAGAATTAGGTACTCATTCCTATCTTTGTTAATTTAGCTGAATTTCACTTCATCTTCTTCCACGTGGGTGGGAGCTGGGGAGTGTTTTGCCTGAAGCAGCTCCAACATTTCCTAGTAAGAGACCACCAGCTATTTTTCAGCAGGCTCGCTTGATACCATGACATCTCTGTCTAAATTTAAATTTTGATCACATGCTTGATATGTGCTATGTATTTTAGCTGTTTGACTCTGTGCTTGCATCGCCTTGGTTCGTGACAATCTTGTACAAAAATTCTCCTTCAGCTGGCTTAGGAGGAGCTTTTTGTTCACGTCTGTTTAGTTTCTTATATGGCTTCATGACCTTCTGAATCTTTCAGTTCAGAAAGCTCTGTCTTTTAACATACTTCCTTTCTGAATATGGCTCAATAAAGGAAAGTATATGCATTCTACAGTACTAATAGTCTAATGATTATCTAGGGAAAGACCCCAAGGCTTTGGTTTTACCTGGTTTGGTAGGCTTCTCTGTGGACTTTCAACCAACTGTATTCCTTTCTTTGAAGTGCTTGACTGTAATTCAATTACTCAGAAGGTGCTAAATGCATTAGAAACTACATTTTATCAGAACAGTTGTTCTAGCTTTCAGTTAAGTAAGTGTCCTTTTCCTACTTAAATTGCAGGTTTTTGGATAAGATCCTTGTATGAGATGGATCGTTGGACTGAACACTCACTGTGTTCACATAAACATTTTATATAACTGCTTTTTGCACTTACACCTTAGCATATATTACAGTTGAGTTGCTGGTTATTAAATATCAGTACTTAATAAAATTGCTTGTATTTGGTAATTTTTTTTCAGAGGTTTATTTTTCTTCTGGTCTTACAAGTTTGAAATTGAGAAATTTGAACTTTACTGTTATCTTGAGATGCAGCAAAACTAAAGGCAGAAGAAAGAAATGGCCCAGATTTATATAATTTTTCTAGGTAGTCTTCCATGACTGGCACTGATGGCATTTGGAGAAAATGGCAAAAACTTAGTCCCTACGCAGTCTCTGTTAAAATGTTGTTAACTTTTCTGCTGTGAGTAGAGTAAGTAATGTGTTGTGTGAGAAACTGGAATTTAATTTTGCCTGTGGACTGTTTTGAGTAGCTGTAAGAAATAATTGACAGTGCTGGTTGAAGCAATGACTTGCTATGGCATACTTACTAAACCATGATCCAGAGACTCTGGGATTTATGGGAAGTGCTCCTGAACGCAGTGACTGTGCAATAAGGTTCTTCAATCCTGGGATGGTGTGGAAATGCAGTATGATATCTGTGCTTTACATTACACCAATGCTAACTGGTTTGTATTACCAAAACATCATTCCTTCATCTTTCAGATGCTTTAGCTGTTGTCATAGAAGTTGCAAACCATGCCAATGACATCATGAAGCAGGGAGTAAGTATTTTGCCTGATGGAACTGGTTGATTAAAGCTTTCTCTCTCTTTTTTCCCTTAAAAAAAGTCATGAATGCAAGGGCGGGTACTTACCTTCTGCTTTTTTTCCCCCCATAGGATAACTTTCAGAAACTCATGCAGATCCAATACAGTTTAGTTGGACACCATGAGATTGTACAGCCAGGAAGGGTAGGTGTCCCCCATGGCATTCAGCAGATTGCAGTGAAAGTGATGATGATGTGCAAGCAAAGACTGACGCTGGAATATACCAAGGAGAAAATCGGTCCATTGCTTCATAATTAGGCTCTAACAGTCAGATGAATACTGCCTGAATACTCTGTGGGGTTTTTTTTAGACATTTATCTGATGGAAACTTAGAATTTTTAGAGTATGATTCCTTGCCAGATCTTGCAGGCAGGTTTTTGTCCTCAAGCTTAACCTTGTATTTGTCATGGTTTCAAGTGCAGCATGGAAAACCGTAATGCAGTCATCCACACTCACTCTTAAAAAAACCTAAGGATAAACAGCTTTTCTCAGAAAGGGAGCCTTGAATCCCAAAACTTGTGCAGCACTTCTGGTGTAGTAATAATAATCATAATCATGATAATAGTTGTAAAAAAGTCAGCTCATTTGCATGGCTTGTGCCCCAAAAAGCTAAGTTTTGCGTTTCTTGTTTTAATTTACCAGGTCTTTTTGAAAGAGGGAACACTGATGAAGCTGTCACGGAAGGTCATGCAGCCACGAATGTTTTTCCTGGTAAGATGCTGTGTATGTTGCTATGTGCCTTATACTAGTGTAATTTTAAGTTAAAACATTACACTGCAAACATAACTAATAACTGCAGAAAATCTTACAAATTGTTGCTGTTCTATTCAGTCAGTTCTAATTTAGATATATTATCTGTGGCATATGCACTAATTTTAATGGAAAACCATTTCTCACTAAAATGTACTATTTTGAACAACGTTCGTTTAAAATCTGAGAGCTTTCGTGAGAAGACATCAGATGTGGTACTGTGGAAGGTAACACAGTTACTCCATCCCTGTTAGCTGTACCAGATCTTAAAACCGAGAACTCTCGTCACTGCTTCTGCACTCTTCCCTCCTTCCTTTCCTTCCTCCCATCTCCCTCCTCCTCTCTCATTCCCCCGCTCTCCCTCCTCTCTCCTTCCCCTTGCAGGAGCCCACGTGCATCCCGAGCAGAGCACTGGGTGGAAGTTAAGTACTGGGTTCTCTTCCTGTCTCTGCTACTGCTTTGTTTTGAAACTTCTGTGCATCTCTGAAGTTTCTGTTTCCACTCGAACCTTTTGTTTATCTCTTCTATTTAGGCAGCAAAGCAGCTGTTATCCTGTAATTTATGGCACTATTGGTTCACAGTCCTGGCTGAATTCTGTCTTGTAGCTCTTCTTATGAAGAAATACTTCCCTAGGCAGTCCTGGAATATGTATTATATCAGTTATGGAAATACTCTCAAAAGTCTGGTGCTGTCTCAAGCTTCACAAACCAGATATTGCTAATTTCAGTGTCTCTGTCTTGGATTTTCTTTGTTTTGCTTTATGGGGCAAGGGGTTTGTTTGGTATGGGGGTTTTTTTAGATTTAAATGGTACAGGCTAGCGTTCATACGATTAGACACAGTGATTTTTTGATTTCTCATGTAGTGGATATTTAGTAAGGCTCCTGAAACATTTGATTATTTTGCAAATAATTGCATAGCAAAAACTTATGAGACACTTCAGGTTTTGGTATTTTATGTGCAGTAAATGAAGTTTGGATCCATTTGTTGAACAGCACAAAAAATAAAAAAGTCTTAGTAACTGTTCAGTAAGTGCACTGAACGAATCTGAGTCTGGTAGACCAGGAAATAAGCAGTAGATGCACTTTAAACTGGTAAAATTCGCAAGGTGTGGTTAAGTTTGTCGTTATAAATTGCTAATCCATTCTGCTATCTCCTAGTTTCTGGATTGCTTTGATTGAATGGTTAATTCTAATATCCTTTTAAAGTAGTTTGCTATATTATATACCTGTGTACATGAGAAACATTTTTGTCCCTTTTGACAGCCTGTTCTTTGACATCCGTGCACTGTTTACTCATGCCAAATGTATATTTACACAAGGAGGATATAAATAGATACCTATTGTTATCTAAGTTCATACATGAAAATGTTTCTTGGATTCTAAGTGGAATAATAGGAAGAAGAGGATGCCCTTTTGAACAGTAATCTCAGTGCTGTAGGAGTTGTCTCCTTCCAGTAAAATGCATCTGAAATTCTGTACTTAGAGTAAAATGCATCTGAAATTATCTGTCTTTTAACAAACTTCAGTCATTAAAAAGCATCCTGTATTACAGTTCAATGATGCCCTGTTGTATACTACTCCAGTTCAGTCAGGGATGTATAAACTCGACAATATGCTGTCACTGGCTGGAATGAAGGTGAGTCACTTGTTAAAGTGAGCCTTTCTCCAAATCTACCTAAACTCAGGCCTTCAAATTTTGAAAACGCAACTGTGTTTACTGTTGGCAAGAGATATTAAATATGCTTATGTTCCAGAGCAATCCTACAGGCTTAACGTTTTTTGCATAATGTGGCCTGTGGGATTGCTATCTAGGCTTCCCTAAATATTCTGTTGCCACAGGATCATCTTGGCTGCATTTCGCCCAGTGTTGTCCTACTCTGGAACAGTCTGCCTACTTATTTTTGGTATTTTTTTTTGTTTAGACTGCCTCACTTTTGCCTTTTAACTGCTTTTTATGGCTCACACCCAGAGATTAGGCATCTTTGCCTGGTAAGATCCTGGTGGATCAGTTCTCCGTGGTTTATAGAGATTTGTTAACTGTGAGGGAAGATACAGGTTTTCCTCCTGAGCCCTTGTGAAAAGCATCAAAGTTAAGCCCTGAGCCCCACTGGCTAATGCTAAGGGACATGCACGCCATATAATGACTCAGTCATGGACGTGACAGGTAATGGGAGCAACAAATCATTGCCTTGGGAATCACTGTTTCCATTCCTGTCAGAGAAAGTCACCAAGTCCAGTTGCAGTGCAGATCTGGCACTCAGGTCCAAAGTTTCGCAGGCAGAGCTACAAAATCTCTTTTGCCAGCAGATACCTTGTGGTGGCTCAGACCCACCCTTGACTTTTAAGCCCCCTTATGTTTGAAATTTGGTAGCTTGGAAGGATCAGCAGGGTAGTGCAGCCCTTGCCCACTCTAGGGTACACCAGTGGGCTACATCTCATCCTGCAGCAGCAGCAGCACTGTCTTTTTTTGCCCAGTTGCAGGAGGTGCTCACGGGGCAACATGCCTGGGCATGTGTGGAAGGTGTCTGACAGCTCTTGAGCTTCATTCCCCCTGTACATCTCCAGTGTTTGTTTGAGGGCCAGTGAAACAAAAGGATGGGCTGCATGTAATCTTAGTGTAGCTGGTCCCTCTGGACTGGTATATGATTTCCTATTTCTGAGTATTTTCTCTCCACTGTGCCCCCTCTGCAATAAAAATGTAAGGGATTTTACAGGAATTAGAATCAAAGCAATGACACAAGTACCATTTCAGTTTGAATGTGAAGTTTTCTCTCTCGGCTGAAGGTTAAGAAGCCAACCCAGGAAGCATATCAGAATGAACTGAGCATTGAAAGCGTGGAGAGATCCTTCATTCTCTCAGCGAGGTAAGTCTTTCAAATGAACAATGATTTTAAAACTGTGTGATTTCAAACAGGCCATACAAGCTTTTTAGAGATTGTTTTGCAGTTAGTGCAATGAAAAGTTACCCTTGGCTAGAGTGATTACAGAATAGGGGGAATCAGTAAATCAGAGTGAATAAAACCATTGTTTGGTTCCTCTTTTTCACCTTAGCTACACCTTCAGAAACTTCAAGTAAATTGAAATATTACCCTTGCACTGTCTTTCCTTGAGAGGGTTTCAATTTAATTCATTTTAGGCTTTGATTTTCAGTATTTTTTTGTTCTTCTAAAATTACTGATATGCTCTATGTTACCAAATTCTGGTCACCTTCACTGAGATGCCTTTAGCAAAGGCCTGGTTTTGTGGATTGTTGTTTTTATGGTGCTTGAGTTGAAGTTTTATATGTTCTGACATTTGTGACAGTGCTGATACCAATGAAGAAAGACATGTTTTCTGTTTTATTTAGCAAAGCTGAGCAAGAGCAGACTGCTGCTTTTTGTGTGACCTTGTAAATAATGACGTGAGAACGCACAAAGATAGCAGTATCTGTAGCTGAGGGGTAGACCAAGGTTAACGCTGTCAAAGAAGCCAAAGGAAGTAGCTCAATTGTCAGAGCAGTAGTTATTTATAACAACACACTTGAAATGAGTAATTCTGCATTTCTTCAACAAATTTAAATGTTTCTTATAGTTCTTCTGCACACTGGGGAAAAAAAATGCATTTCACAGTTTAGGGTATGATTCTGCTCCAGTGTAATATGAACAGGTCTGTGCTGCTTAGGTGCCTTGATGACTGGATGTCCCACAGACTCATGGAGGCATTCAGGGGATGGCAGTAAGCAATGTGGATTTATCTGTGCTCGATTTGAAACAGTGTTTCACTTTTAATTCAGTTGTTTTTAAAAATCGTTAAAAAATAATTGGAACTTCTGAAAATATCATCTTAACATACAAGCTACCTATTTTCCACAATACAGGACAGACTAGGCTTTTTGATGAACTGATTAAGTGGTAGATTAAAAGCAACTCCTGGGAAAGATGTGCTGGCCCATAGGGGAAAACCCCTATATATAACATTCTCATCAATTTTGCCATAGTTTGTGACATGCTTTTGTCTTAACCTTGAAATTGCTGGAATTAACCTCGTATTACCAACAAAGGCTGCTACAATTTGGTTTTGTTTTAGTGTTGTTGATGTTGCATCTTTGGGGAGCATTCAGCTCTGTTATTTTTACACTTGCTGGAAGCCATGCATGTGCAAAAGCCCTAAGTTACACAACAGTGACAGACAGAGGTTGCGTTTGCGTGGCACAAAGGAGGTGCTGGAGGCCCCAGATGTACATGGCAGTTTTCAGATCGATTTCTGTCTGTCACCAGAACTGGGCCTGTTGTGGTGTAGGAGGAAAGCAATTGAAAAACACTGCCAGCAACAGGTGCTTGCATGTATTTTTCCCAGTTAACTATGTTGTTCCTATTGATAAATATTCTAAATGAGAAGAGAATTTGTATCTTGTCAACCGAGGCTACATCTTCCTTTGAATGATGCCTCATTCTAACAGCTTATTGGGTCCTGTGTGGTTTAAAAAAAATAAAATCTTAGTTTCTAAACTGTTTACATTAGTCTTAAAGACACTGGAGACAAATTTCATTTCTGTGGGTTTTTTTCAAATAATAAGCATTAGGTGGAATATACACCAAAGAAGAGATTCTGAAATTATCCTGGGAGCAGAGACAGGGAAGTGAAAAATTAAGCTGGTGAAAAATTGCTAGCAATAAAAAGTAGGCCAGTTAATAACAGAAATACAGATTAATGCCTAGACAAGATTCTTTGTCACTTCAGGTTTAGTTTTACTGACTGCATTAGTAATTCTGCTTTATCTAGTCTGGGTTGAGGTTTCAGTTTTCCTGGGATATCTGTAGGAATGTGAATTGTTTTTCATAGTACAGTGCAGAACTGTACTAGAAATCTCTTCATCAGTGAAACAAGTTTGTGCATCTGCATGATACAGCACTGTACAGAAGTAAAGCTTTGGTCCTGGTGACAACAGTCGTGCCTGACGTGGTCTGGCCCCTCAGTAAGACTGGTGAGGAGCTACCCCAGGCAGATACAGCTGCATCTCTTCCTATCCTAACTAGGGATAGTCAGGCAAGACTGGCTCAGCTGGGAGAGGTGCCCTAAGGCTCTGATCCTGGAAACAAGAGGGACACACTTCTGAGTGCCCTCCTGGGGCCATGGAGGTGTTTAGCTCCACTGAGCAGCTGGATGTGTGCCCCCAGCGCACGCATTTGCCAGTACTAGGTGTTGCTGGGGTTCTCTGCAGTCCTTTTGAACCTTTCTACTTCATGTTATGTAAATCTTAAATGGATAAATAAAAATAACAATGTTTAAAAACCCAAGAAACCTCTGCAATTTTAGTAAACAAAAGCACTTTTGGAAGGATGCAACAAATACTGGACCTGCAGCAAGGGAAGCGGTAGGGCTGGAGTGACAGCAGAAGAAACTGCCGATTTTGCTGCAGCAAACCATTACATCAGTTTGGTTACCAGTGGCACCACCTTTGCTCTCAAGTTCTGAAGGATTGTAAAGAATCCTGAAGGCTACCACTAGCAAACCTACCAAGCATGAGGTTCCTAGTGAAATATTAGGGTGTAAGCCTGTAGCTCACTGTGCAAGCTGCTCCATACGGAGCAGTCCCCACGTGATCGGGGGGTGGTGGTGGTGCGTAATCTCCAAAACCTGTGCCGACTTTAAATTTAATTAACTAATACAGTTAGAGGAATCTAATTAAATGTAACCAGATTTTGAAAAAGCCAAAGGACTTGATTAGAGTTACGAATATTACATAGTTAATGCAGACCAGTTGTTCTTTCTGGATGAGGAAGCAAAGGTAAACAGACTGAACAAAATGTTCCACTCAGAATGTGAGATGTTCGGACAGACGCTAATGCATTGTTTTGCCCTTGCATGTATTTTATTTCCTCTCCTTTTGTTCTGATTTTGTTGCTGTGTGTGCTAGATCTTTTTTTTTTTAACTCGTGCTTCACAGGCTTCCTGTGTGTTTGCCTTACCAGATTTGTCCTTTCTGATTCAGTATAGTACTCAGTTTCATCCCACTCAAACCCCCCATTCAAAGTATTTTCCTTAAAGGTTCAAAGATGATAAAAGCTTCCAAATTCACCTACAAAACCATTAAATAATAATTGGTGTTAGACCTCATTTGAGTAAGTCATTGCTTTCCTCTTCCCTAACTTTCCTTTCTGTATATTTGTGTTCAATTCCTTGGTTTAAACAAATTAATTTATTTGATACCAATTAAAAAATGGGGAATAGAAAAAATGTTGAGAGAGGATTCTTGTTTAAATTTTAGAAGCCCTTTTTAAGCTGGCATGGCATCTTAAACAGTAGCTGTTCCTCTGCTGCAAAACTGCTTCATCCTTCCTCAGAGCCTTCTCTGTGTTGCTGGCACAAGTTGTTCAGCTGTGTGATGAATTTACCTAGTCGGTAAATTGATCTAGAGGAAGGGCAGGTTGGTGGCTTGCTTTAATACGGATTTGTTTCCCAGTCCAGCCCACTGCATAACTCTGTATGTTCTGGCACAAGAGTGAAAATAAGACCTAGCAGCTGAGAGAAAGGATAGTAGGCTGCCCTTTGCAGCAGGAACAGCATGGATTTATGAAAATGGTGTTGTGCCCATGGCCAGAGGAGGTGCTTTGGTACTGCACATAATCCAGTACAGCTGCAGGGTCCTGCTGTGTCAGGTACTCCTTGTGCTCTCTGCTCCTCGTGCCATGCCACTGCAGCCTAATACTCTCCTTGCACTTGATTAGGGATCCACCAGCTGTGGGATGAAGAGATGGAGTAAGCTTATCTGCTTATCTCTTTGAGTTAGCTCATCCAATGGAGACGTTTTGGAAAAAAAATAATTATCTGAAAGCAGCATGACCTGGTAGGAGCAAATAGTTAGGAGCACAAGGCAGAAGAAGAGCCAGTGTGTTTTTATCTGACAGAAGCTTGGAGTTTCGCAAGGTTGGGTATACCAAACTGCATTCTGAGTCAGAAGGAAGTGGGGAGAAAAAAGGTTTGTTGAAATTTCAGGTTGCTTTTAAGAGGAAAGGCCCATGCCTCTGTTCTGGGAGCATAATTTAAACAAGTATTATTTGGGCTATTCAAGGGTCGGAGGAGGAGGGGGAAGCAATGACAAACAAGCCTTGAAATAATCACAGGTATTTTGGAAGGAGGAAAGGTAAGGAGGGAATCCACATGACAGCAACAGACACAGAAATCTTTTTTAGTATTAGTCAATATAAGTAACTAACACCATGCCAAAGGTTAAAAAATAATGCCAGTTTCAGTAGCAGTTGTAGATGGTCTGTAAACTGAAATTGCAAGAGAGTTACTCCAATGTGCAGTAAAGTTAATGGAATTCTAATCAACACTTTCTTCTTAGTTTTAAGCGTTAATAATAATAAATTGCTTTTGCGGGTTTTTTACTCCAACAGTTCTGCTACAGAAAGAGATGAGTGGTTAGAAGCTATCTCCAAGTCGATTGAAGAGTATACAAAAAAGAGAATCACGTTTAATCCGAGCAAAAGTCTTGAAGAGGTATATACCACCATTATTGTTGGTTTGTTCCCTTTTTGAATATAAAATTTCCTCACAGGTGTTTAGAGAAACGAGGTATTTCATGACGAATAATAAAGCAGGATGGTAAATAATTGAACAGATGGTAGAACAGAATATTTCATAATGTTATCTACTTCATAAATTTAAAATTATTTTCTTAAAAAAAACCCAAATCAGCTTTCACAGTTCTCTCTGTAGCCTTATGCACAGAAAGATGAAATGAAAAGATTTTAAAATAAAGCAGCTATTGATCCAAGTAGGCTGGTAAAGCTTGAAAGTCATTAAATGCATCTGTGTTGTCAGGCTTGCATTATAATGGTCACTGATGAAATAGCAGATAACATTTAAGACCATGACAATTTATCAGAGAAGGCTTTCCAACACCATTAGCATTGTCCTGTAATCACTGATGAATACTAGTCTTATTTCTCCTCGCTGAATGTAATGATTTTGTGCCTATGTTCTCAGGCAGATCCAGAGAAACAGGAAGAAGATAGCCCTCTGGGATCAAAGGCTCCCATCTGGATCCCTGACACGAGAGCCACGATGTGCATGATCTGTACGAGTGAATTCACGCTGACGTGGAGAAGGCACCACTGCAGGGCGTGTGGAAAGGTTGGGTATTTTGCGGTTACCTTTTCTGTCAGTCATTCGTGTTCCTTGGGAGACATTCAGGTGGAGCCTCATCAGCCCAACTACTCTTCTAAGCAGCCCTGTACTGTGACATAATTATATGGGTTAGAACCAACATGTTCAGGTTGGTGGTTTGGGGGCTGGGGTTTGGGTTTTTGGACAGATGTTATGACAGACCAGTATTCAACCTTCAATTTGCTACATGTTATTTATTCTGCATTCCAGAATGCTGTTTAGGGTTGCTTTTGCAATTCCATAATACCCACAAATGTTAGCTGAAATGAAGAAATATCTTCCTCACTAATTTTCATTAAGATAAATAATGATTTTTTTATTTTCAGTTAGTACCAACCTTGTTTTATATTTTACACTTATGAAAGCTATATCTAATAAACTTTATCTTTCTTGTTTAATCCAGTGAGGTTACAAATTTAGAGTGCAATGCAGTTGAGACATCTGTGTTGTAAAGAAATCAAGAGAGCAACGGCTTTTTAGCTATTTCAAAAAATTTATGGTTGAAATAGTTCAGTAACACAGTACGCTTGTTCTCTTTTTCATGGATCGTTAACATTGGGTTATTGACTTGTAATTCACTGATTTTTTTTTTTAATATTTAAATTTTTATCATTTAGAGGACGAAAGGGACAGCATGTTGAACATAAGGACATGGGAAAAAGCCAAGATCTTAAAACATTTGCACTGTAAAATAGTGCCTATTTCAGGTTTTTATGTGCTTAACAGTGATGAAGTGAATGTCTTTGGGTATTTGGTGATTTACAGGTGCACTTAATGTACAATAATGCTTTTATCTGTTTCTTTCTGTTTCCAGATTGTCTGTCAAGCTTGTTCATCAAACAAACATGGCTTAGACTATATGAAAAACCAGCCAGCAAGAGTATGTGATCATTGCTTCAGAGAACTACAAAAGCAAGGTAAAGAAAATCTTCACAAACTGTCTTACTTTTGTGGCCTTTATTAACATGGTATGTCTGTGCTTCATCTTTACTGCTGGGTTCAAGTGCTTAATTCTGCTTGTGCCTGAAAAATGAAAGGCATCTGAGATTCTAAGATGCCAAACAAGTTTCTGTGGAGCAAGCTAAGAATATAATTTGCAATACATTGGCTCTTCCTTTCCAGAAACATGTATGCCTTTACCCTATGGTAATGACATGTAGCTTATGCTGCTTTCCTTTTTAACAAGTGTTACATTGCTTTTCATTAGTCACAGGGTGTAAGTGTACATTAGAATCCTTGCAGCTTATCCTGACCTCTCACAGTGGGTTCATGTGTACTTTTATGCTCTGTAACTTGTATATCTGTGAACTTCATTTTTGCCAGCTAAGCTGCTGAGGTGGCTGAAGCTCTGGGGCTCTGTAAAGCAGTAGGCCATAATTTTTCTGAAGCTGAGTCTCTTCAGTTCTATAAACTGGCCTCAAGCCACTCTCAAGCCTCAGCTCATATGGAATTCAAGGATTTGGCATATCTGTACCTCAGTTCTGAAAACAAACTCCTAACTATTGCCTGCTGAACACTGGCAACATGGAATTCAACATAAAACACCACAGGTAGAGCAGTTTCATTGAAACACTTTCAGAGCATGTGGTGCCTAGTGGAAAGCAATGGCTGGATAGCCTAATAGTAATAACATTTGCTTAGAGAGGAGGTTCAGGTTCAGTATCCTCATCCTGAGAAAATTCTTAATACATCTCTTTGAAGAAAAATTGCTTTGAAGAAGCTTCATATCACTATGCAGAAGCAAATGTAAAGTCAATGGAAGCACCTCCCAGTGAGATGGGAATCGAGTCCCATCTCACAGGACTTGCTGTGAACCAAGTCAAAATAGTTGAGTGTGAAGTACACGAATGAGCTGTAAACAGACTGAAAGAGCTTGCTGCTCTTCCCTTGGCAGAGGCTCCAGTGCTGCACCAGCTCTCTAGGGTATCAGGAAATCTGTAGTGCTCGGTGAAATAATAAAGCTATGGATCCCAGCATGCTGGAGGTGACATTTCTCATGGGGGTGCAGAAAGCAGCATGGATAACCCTGGAAATGACAAAGTGAGCCTGCGGTGATGGGCAAGGCCGTTGTCTGAACCACGTGCAGGTGTGTGCGCTGGGCACTAGAGGCTGCTGTGCTGCAGGCAATTGCAGCTGCCTTTAGCTGGGAAAAGGGCTGGGGAGCAGGTGCAGTACAGCTGGCAATCCCATTGCTCTCCTGCTCTGCTCATTATTTCAGAGCCTCACCGAGTTCAGGGACAGCTCTAGAAGTAGACTTTATGAAACCACTCATTCCAGGTGCAGCTGTAAAAAAAAAAAAGTGGTGGGTGTTGCTAGAAAAAGAGGTTTTGAAGAAGTGGAGTGTTGCAGAAGTCTTTCAAGAGACATGAAGTAACTGCTGTGGCAGTGGAGAAGGACAGCACATTCTGGGAGGTGGGAATGCCAGAAGTGTGTGTGTGCTGGAAGAGGAGGATCCCTGTTGAATAAGATTGAGAAGTTAACAGATGTAGAGAATTGGAAGACAGAGATAAAGTACAGACAACATAGAGGACAGCTGTAAAAATTGGATGTGATTTTTAAGACTTAATTTTATGAACAAAGGCAGTTCGACAACAGGAAAACAGACTTTGAAAACAAACAAGATCAATTTGTTTAGTTTTAAACTTCTTGTGGTATTTTTAGTATTATTGCGATTTGGGGAATTCTAACTTACGGTGTTGATGATAACACTGAAAAGTTAATTCAGTGCTGAATTTAACATGATTAGGTGTTGCTATTGCAACACTGTAATCTGAATAAAAATGCCAGCTGTTTCTAAGAAGAAAAGTTCAAGAATGAATTGCCTGTGTTTAGTCATCTGTGACATGAAATCAATATATTCGTCCTGTGCATTTTAGATAACCAGTGCACTCCTAAGAGTGGATCCCCAGTCAACCATAAATCTCCATCAAGTGCCTTGTCTACAGTATTACAAAGTATTCCCTCTGGAAGAAAGCAGAAAAAAATTCCTGCAGCCCTCAAAGAAGTAAGTGTTTTATTGGTCAAAAGTGATGCCTTTTTGGTATTATATCATCAATACTAGGAGTAAGGAAAAAAATCCTTATTGTAACCATCTTACCTAGAATCAGAAGTCAGAATGTGTCTCTAACTGTGGTTTGGGCCTTCATTTTAAATAGGCAGGGACATGAACTATGAAGCAGTGTGTAACATGTATAAACACCTGTGAGACTGTGATTCAGAGATATAGTTGAAATTGTAACTTCTTTCTTGCTTCCCTGTGTTTCCCTGAATTGTGATTAACCTCTGTACCAACAGTCACTGACAAGACTCCTACACCAACTCAGCTCTTGGTTTATGATTAGGAAAGGTACAGTGAAACCCTGCTTACTGTAGTGATGCCTTAAGTCTTGGGAATGAGAGGAAGTGATTTTTCTCAGCAGGTTTGCTGATGACACCAAGCTGTGTTTTGCAGTTGACACACTGGAGGGAAGGGATGCCATCCAGAGGGACCTGGATAGGCATGTAAGGTGTATCTGTGTGAACCTCATGAAATTCAACAAGACCAAGCACAAGGTCCTGCTTGTTTGTCAGGGAAATCCCAAGCCCAAATACAGGCTGAGTGGAGGATGGATTGAGGCTAGCCCTGGGGCTTTGTGGGTGAAAAGATCAACATAACTCAGCAATGTGCACTTGCAGGCCAGAAGACCAACTGTGTCCTGGCCTGCATCCAAAGCAGAATGGCCAGCAGGGCAAGGGAAGTGATTCTGCCCCTCTGCTCCACTCTGGTGAGAACTCACCTGCAGTACAGCTCTGGGGTCCCCAACATAATAAGGACATGGACCTGTTGGAAAAAGTCCAGAGCAGGGCTGCTAAGTTGAGGGAGGGCTGGAACACCTCTCCTGATAGAACAGGCTGAGAGAGTTGGGATTGTTGAGTCTGGAGAAGAGAAGGCGCCAGGGAGATTTTGGAGCAGCCTTCCAGTACCAGAAGAGGGGCCTGCAAGAAAGCTGGAGAGGGACTTTTTACAAGGGCATGTAGTGATAGGACAAGGGAGACCCTTCATAAGTTGAAGGAGGGTAAGTTTAGATTAGATATTAGGAAGAAATTCTTTAAGGATGGTGAAGAACCGGAACAGGTTACCCAAAAAGGTTGTGGATTCTCCATCCCTGGAAGTGTTCAAGACCAGACTAGATGAGGCTTTGAGCCATCTATGGTCTAGGGAAAGGTGTCCCTGCCCATGACAGAGGAGTTGGAATGAGATGATCTTTAAGGTCCCTTCCAACCCAAACCACTCTGTGGTTCTATGATCCTTCTTAAATAGGAATGCGAGTTCTCCAGCTGTACATAGTCCTCAGTATTTCAGCTCTCTCTTGTCCTGTTGCATCCAATTTAAGTTCCAACCTTTAGTGACTGTGGAAACCTCTCTTCAGAGATAGATGGTAGCAGACAAAATAATTTTTCTTTGATCCATCCGAGTTAGTGAGCAACATTAACCTGAGATCATGTAAGAATTTGAGTCTCTGACAGGCAGGGCTCTGGAAATCTGTTTTTAAAAAAAAAAGCTGTACTGTGAAAACTTGTACTCTTAGGGTTCGTTGATTTTGTTTTTCCTCTTCAGGTTTCAGCAAATACAGAAGACTCTACAATGAGTGGCTACCTACACAGATCTAAGGGCAGTAAGAAACCATGGAAACACCTATGGTTTGTTATAAAAAATAAGGTGCTATACACATATGCTGCTAGTGAGGTAAGAGACTACATATTAGAAATAAAATATCCAATGACAATACTGTGTTTGTAACAGAGTTTTTATTCTTATGATCTAGAAACAAGCTATAAAATTAGATCACCTTACAGTATTTGATCTGATTGTGATGCAGTATTTTGAAAAGGCCCAGTGAGCTCGGTTCCATAATATATTGATAAAGCTATGCTGTGTCTGATTCCAGACCTAGCTTTGAGTACCTCTGCACTGCATACCAAAGCTCAGATGTACGTATGTTCTGAGTCAGTTGAATACATGGGGGATCTGTTTGCATGCATCACAATGTACTCGTGGCAGAGCCAACATTATAAAGGCATCTTGAACTATTTTGTTCTGCAGTTCCATAAGGTGTTTTGAGTGCTTGGTAAAGGAGTAAACTAAATCTCTTTACTTCCCCTCAAACTGTTGTCTTCAGCCTGGAGTATTTATTTGATATAAAAGAAATGCATCTTACGTAATGGCATTTGCTTTTTTGTTTAGAATGTGTAGCCCTGTTGCAGTGTGGAGTAATCTCTAACATATATATTTTCTAAAACCTGTATATAAATATATATGTATGTTCGTGTATATATACGCACACACATACACACACACACACACACATATATATATATAATATGGTCTGCACATCCCAGCAGGTGCTGAGGATGTACTTTTATTGCATCTTAGAATGTTTTGTAACATATATGGTTCTATTGTAGCACAGCCAGATCTTGGGCTTCAGGTTTTTGTATTGTTTGTTATAGTTTACTACTAGCTTTCAAGAGCAAAATATCCAAAGCATCTGTTTTAAGGTATTGCTATCTCTCACTTTCTTTCAAAGTAAGTGAAAAAAAGGCCCAACCCATCCTGGCCATGCCAGGATTTATCCTTCTTCACCCCACGCCACCCCTACTCTTGTTATTTCCTGGTTTGTGCTCAGATTTTTTCCTGGGTTGTTCTTGCCATCCTTTATTTTAGAACTTCTGAATTATGTCCAAAACCTGTGATGTTATTTCCACTACAGCATTGGCTGTACTAAAAAACTCCAACCCAAGTAGTTCTAAAAACAGCTTAAATAATTATGTAGAAAACAATTACTTTTACATCACTTACAAAATTATTTCAGAGCATTGTGTCTCTTCTGGCCATTGCAGAGACATTAGCAGAGGTAAAGAAAGACCAGTCTGTGACAGTCACCTTAAATTTTCTTTTCCTTGGCTTCCTCTGAGATATCAACCTTACAGAGTAGCTTCAGTTTGTAGTTCACAATCACAGTATTAACTCTTCCCTATCTTCTTAAACTGAGGAATATCTGTCCTTAGTTTTCATCTTCGTGAGCCATTGCAGGAGACATTAATTAGAGAGGCTTGAGGGAAGGTGCAGTGTTGCCTTAGCTGCTTAAGCTACTTCTGTTAGTTCCAAGTGATAGAAAGATCAATGGTAAAAAAATCACCTGTTAGTGGTTCAAAGACCTGAGACAGTAAAACAGATTGCTCAGCCTTACTTGACTCTTTTCCAGTATCAAGAAATG
Organism: Oriolus oriolus; assembly: GCA_013400235.1. Classification (NCBI taxonomy): domain Eukaryota; kingdom Metazoa; phylum Chordata; class Aves; order Passeriformes; family Corvidae; genus Oriolus; species Oriolus oriolus. The sequence goes on along the minus strand of VXBT01005643.1, from coordinate 1,346,012 downwards.
CTGCTGTCACGGGACTCTTGTTTCACTGTACAGGCAATTACCAGAGTCTTTACCTGATGTGTCAGTGTTTATGTACATTTTGAGGGGTTTTAGCTATTTTTTTTTCTTCTGTTTGTAAGCATTGCAGGATCTTGCCTAGTTACAAAACACTGTTTTGGAATTTGCACAGGATAAAAATACTTTTATTTTCTTTCCAAAAATTTTGTGGTTTGTATTCATTAATAAAAAGATGAGAGTATTAAACAAAAAAGTAACTCAGATAAATGAGGAAGGGTCTTTTCTAGTTGACTGTTTGTGAACACTCAGCAACCTTGTTTTCCCCTATCCTGTTAATTGCCAGCAAGAGAAAGTGAAATAAGTTTAGCCATTCAAAGTATTTGGATCTTGACTTGAGTGCTTGAGAACACAGGTTGCCTCTGCAGCTCCTCCTTTTAGCGTACTCAGTGCAGTTTATAGCATCCCACTTCACTTCCGAGCTTGCTGGAGAGAGCACTGGGCTTGATGGGCCTCTGGTCTGCTGCCAGGTGGGAGCTGATCTGTTGATACAAGAAGTCCTTTCCAGGCAGAATGATGAGACCAGAAAGCCAAGGTAGATGTTACCAGGGGAATGAAAAGAGGATCAGCAATGTTGAAGTCTACGAGGTTTTATTTCCTGTCCCCTGACTCATGTATGGAGAATATAAAAAGCAGCATTTTGTGCGTGTCTATTTATAACAATTTGTTGTATTGTCTCCTGCAGTGGTATGGTGTATGAACTCTAAATGCATGCTCTAATGTCGTCCTTTTTCCTTTTTTTCCCATTACATAGGACGTGGCAGCATTAGAGAGCCAGCCTTTACTTGGATTCACAGTCAGTGAAGTAAAAGGTGAAAACTCAGAGTCTAGAGTGTTCCATTTATTGCACAAAAACACTTTATTTTACATATTCAAGGCAGATGATCCCCACTCAGCTCAAAAGTAAGAAACCATTTGAGTTCATTTCTGTTACATATTTCAAGGAAATGCAGAAGTGGTGAATGTTAATATTGATACATTAAGCATATGTATAAAAGATCCATATTATATAATAAGTAAATGAAAATTTTCAATTACTTAAACAGAAGGTTCTGGTTTCATTAGGGTTCTGAAATGAAGAAAGTAGACTCTCCTCTGCAAAGGACTGAATGTAGGAGAATGAGAAAGATAGAAATCAAAGATAAAATAAGAAATCTTTTTCCTAGCCCATTCCTCTAACGCTGGTCTACTCAAATGAAAATTGAATGTTACCTTTGGAGAAATCCAGAAAATGTTTTTAACAATTAACAGATATGTTCCTTTTTTTATTTTTACCTGTTAATATTAGTTATTTTAATCAACATATGGCAGTGAAAAATAAAGCACACACTAAAACTTGAGGCTGAGTTTGAAGTGTGTGTGCAGATGCCTGTGAGCACCTAGGCATGCTTAATGCACTCAGACCAAAAGCTTGAATTCAAAGAACATTCACACAAGCTGTTCTGTTTCAAGTCCTGTCTGAACTTGGAGTCATATTTATCAAGTTATGTATTGTGTCTGTTTCATATAAAATGACCTAGAAGCTTAATCGGTAGAAAACATTCCTTACGAGATTCATAAAGTAAACCAGAAATGAGCATAGAAGGAATACATGTAAGCTCTCTTCCCTATTTGCCTATCTTATCTGACTGGTTTCACTGCAGTTTTCCCAAATGAATTTTACATTATGAAATAGATTTGATGCACTAACAAGTCCATTATTAGTACTTAAACATTCAAATGGATGCAGGTTTCGTTTTCTGCAAATAGGAACATTCTAAAAAACAAAGTATCCAGGACAACTGGAAATTTTGAACAGCTGAGAACGTGCTTAATGACACTCCTCTACAGAAAAAAATCTGGAGGTCTTTATTTGATTTTTGGGACTATTTTGTGCAGATGTGCATAAATGTTTCTTTGTTAATTAGGATACTGACCTGTTGTTTCCCCTGTGTCCTCATTTGTACTATATAAAACAAACTAAAAAAACCCAAGGCATTCAATAACTTTGTTTTTCTATTCAGACAATGGCTTTTCTCATCAGATGAAAACTTGAAATTGGACATAGTGCATTTTATTGAGGTTAGGAACAACATTAAGTACTTTGAATTTCAAGTGTTCTCCAAGTACTTAATATCCTTAGGAGATATATGCTGAACCTTCAGAATAAATGCTGCTTTGACAGCATTAAAAGGAAAAACAAAAACATGCTGTTGGCCTGTTTGCATCAGTGGGCACTATTTTTTCCTGATAAGACCAAAGAAATATCTGATTTATTTGTCTAAGTGCAATAATAAATTTTAACAGATGCTTACTTTTCAATGTGGTTTTAAATTCCAGTGCTATGTTCAATGCTTAAGCTGTTTATGAGATTTTTTTTTTTGCATTTGTATTCCACTTTAGTTGTTTTTAATGTATACACGGCAGTGGAAAACACTAAAAGTATTACTAAAATGTAAGGTAGATGTTTGAGTTGTGTGTGCAGACAGGCATGAGCACTAATACATGATTAATATGTTCATACCAAAAGCTTGAATTCAAAGAACATGCACATAGTTACAAAATTAAATGCTCAGGGCAAGGAAGAGCCAACATCTGTGACTAATGTTTAGATACCCTGTGAATACCAAGACAGTTTGAATTTCCATGATAAAGATAATTACCGTCTTTGTCTCATTCAGTTCTTCCAAGATTTTCACTCAGGAAAAAAATGCTCATTATGTGGGTCTCTTAACTTTACATACACGCAGTTCAGCCCTCACTCAGAAAACAGAATTGTTTGTCCTGTAGCATTGGAGTGCTTCAGGAACTTTAATTTTCGCGTCCTTGAGAAGCTGAGGATTTTTATCACCCTCCTAATCAAGTAGGAAAAGAAACCACAGCTATAGGGAGTAAAAGTAGCTGAATATTACCTTTGAATTTCCAGTTTGAGACACCTTGGATCAGCTGTTGGGGACTTCCCCCTGTGCCCTCTTTGCCCTTCCCTGGCTTGCCGTGTGACCTCCTCCATCAGCCCCACCAGTCCTGGCTTCTGCCCGCTGCAAGAGCAGAGGGCGTGGGTTATGCAGAGGGCTGCCTCAGTTGTAGTGGTGTCCTGATTCCTCCCAGATGATGTTTGCAGTGAAATAAGAGAAGGGAGTATTGGGGTTTTTTAAAGGTATGCAGAACCTTGGCAAAGCCTACTTTTTGAGCATTTTATTTCCCAGCTTCACCTGTTCATCATGCTTGTAACTTCAGTATGGGAGAGGTACAGAAAAAAGTTTCTATCATATGGCCTTGTACCAACATTTAATATGTCTCCAGACAGCTTTGTACGTTTGGACTCACGGGACAGATTTTGGTATTTGCACTCACAGACCAACTGGTAGTGGAAGTATGATGTTACTTCTTTTGTGAATCTGTAGCTAGTGACAACAGTGAGATTTATTCTTTTATCAGCAACTTCCTAACAGTGTTTAATTTTCTAACAGGTGGATAGAAGCTTTTCAAGAAGGCACTGTATTATAGCAGTGTCAGCATCATGTCTGCAAGTTTAAAGGAAAATGTCCAAGGATGGTCATAAAACAGCAACTGTTCAAAGAAACAGAATCCTGCCGTCTCAACCTACACAAAATTGTATATTTGTCAGGATTAGGAGTTGTTGCATTTTGAGTGTAAAGTAATATTTTTCTAAAGAATTGTATGTATTTCTGTGTTGATTCAAAATGTGTTATTTATTAAATTCCAATGTTTACTTAAATGGGCAGAATTATTTGTGCATTGAAGTCCAAAGTGTCCTCAGAATGGCAGATTGTTGGTCAGCAGATTCATAAACTTCGTGCTTTATGAAAAACAAACCACAAAACAGATCTGTTGCTATTGTACAGTTCCTCGTGATTTGTGTTCTTGAGTTCTGATGTTCTTGAGGTTCTTGAGTTACTGATGTTCACTTTGCAATTTAGCAAGAAGATTGGTATAGGAATTTCACAGATTTGGGATCTTTGTTGACTATGTAAGCTCCTTTATGAGAAGTTGTATGATATTGCTGCTCCTTTCCTTGAATGGCAGTTGAAATCTTGCATACCACTACATTTAAACAGTACAACAAATTCTGTATCACAAAAACAAAATATGGTTCAATTATTAAAGAAAAGAAGTCAGGTCTAAGATAGTAACAGAGCTCTGAAGAAGCTTAGTTTCCAAGAGCTTCTCTAAAGTTAGTAGTGGGCTTGGAAGTCAAATGTTTAATATTAACTATACAAGAAAGTTCATTGACTTCCAGCATTTCAGTAGAGTACCTTATGAATCAGGAACTTAAGGCTGTAGATCTAACTTCCCTCAGGAATGCTAGGAATTTGACCAGATAGTGCTGGAAGTGCAGTAGGAGTCTGATCAAAACCTTTATTCTCTTTAATTGTAATACAAATGTGCTGAATGAATACTTTTCACTTGTTATATACAAAGGGCTTTTACTTAATTTTCAAAAACAACTGCTGACTGAAGCTAAGTAAATTATTTTCATGTCTCTTCAGGGTGATTTCTGACATGATTTTTACTGTATCCAAAACAAAACTGATACCAATATAACATAGATGTGATGTGGCTCTTCCAGTTTATAGTATCAAAGGGAAGAGCTTCGTCATATTTTTATAGGGACTACACACCAATGAAGATGGCAAGTCATGAAGCAGCAAATGAATCAGAAATCTGGCTAGGAGCAAGCTAATTTGATTTCAGTTTATGCTTTGATATTTTCCCTGCTGCAAAACAGAGCAATAAAAGTCAAAATACATACTGAATAAGGTGCCCAAGTTCTGCCTCATGTGGCTTCAAACTACCTCTAGAGGATTTGGTGCAGAGTGAGAAAATAGTTTAAAGTGTTCTGTGAAAATAAGAGGACTTCTTCCAGAAGTGGTCGATCAAAGACTCTGTGACAGAAATGGATTGGAACAGAGCCTTATAAACAGTAGTATACATATTGCAGTCACATTCTGTGTGAAATAAATTGTGAACCTGTTTGAATATTTCTTTTCCTCTCTTCTGCATTAGTGCTTTGTGTCATATGAAGAACCCACAACACAGACATTTTCATAACGTTTGCAGATGGTTGCTTTTCAAACTTGCCCTATTTCTCCTGTTCACCTCCCATTTTGATTCATTACCATCAAAAGTAAAATACTGACTTCTTGATTTGACTAAACACTAAAATAAGACCAGAAGTTTTTAGACACCTGGCTACCTCTTCTTACAAGAATCTATAGTTTGTAATCAATTTAAGATTGGTTAGCAGAGTATGAGACAAACGTTAGCATTGAATATTAGTTCTAACATTTTTATTCATGGATAAATTAAAGCTTCTAAGATCTTGAATTCTCTTTAACTTAAAACTGTGCCCAAAGGACTTAAAACAAACTGAGCAGCTATGGAACACATTTTCCTAAATATTTTTGTGCATGGAAACTCAATTACTCAACTATGTATATTACATCATAATATAAAGAGATGTCTGGAAAGACACATTCAGTGCATTTGTTTGCTGTAACTGCTGTCCCCTATTTACCATCCAAATAGGCTTTTATTTGGAGCAGTCCTAAATCATACTGTCTAAATGGAAGAATAGAATTTTTATTTTGTAACTGAAAACAGTTTAAAGTTGTAAATATTCCTGTGGATATTCATCATTTTTGTATAAATAAATTCACGTTATTTGAGTCTGTGTCTTTTTTTTTTTTTTTTTTTTTATATTTTCTGGTTCTTTGTATTCTGTAATTTGTGTACTCAGTAATTTTCAAACAGCAGAATTTGTTGCTGTTACCTGCACATCAGTCTTGCTTTAAAAATCATTCTAAAGAATTAAGGGGGTTAAGTCTATGGGAAGGCCAAATGAAGGTCAAAATTAATAAATCCTTTTGCAAAATGTAGTTCTGCTGCATCAGTCAAAGTAGGCCTGAATCACAGCTTCTGTTGGCCTTGGGTCCTGCACTTGGGTTACAATGACCCCAGCAGGCTTGGAGCAGGCAGAGTGTCTGGAAAAGGACCTTCGGATGCTGGTCAGCAATGGCTGAACATGATCCAGTGTGTGCCCAGGTGGCCAAAAAAGCCAGTGGCATCCTGGCCTGTGTCAGCAACAGTGTGGCCAGCAGGACCAGGACAGTGACTGTCCCCCCATACTCAGCACTGGTGAGGCCATGCTTCAAGTTCTGTTTCCAGTTCTGGGCCCCTCACTACAGGAAAGACACTGAGGTGCTGGAGCGTGTCCAGAGAAGGGCAGCAGAGCTGGGGAAGAGTCTGGAGCACAAGTCAGATGAGGAGCAGCTGAGGGAGCAGGGGTTGTTTAGCCTGGAGAAAAGGAGGCTCAGGGCAGACCTTACTGTTCTCTTCAAGCACCTGAAAGAAGATTGTAGCCACGTGGTCAGCTTATTCTCTCAAATAACAAGGAACAGGACAAGAGGAAATGGCTTCAAGTTGTAAAAGGGGAGGTTTAGATTAGATATCAGGAAGAACTCTTCATCCCAAGGGTTGCCAAGCACTGCAAAGGCTGCCCAGGGAAGTGGAGAACTCACCATCCCTGGAGTGCACATGAGGCACTTTGGGACATGATTTAGTGGTAGACTTAGCAGTTGCTGGGCTAAAAGTTGGACTCAATGATCCTAGAGGTCTTTTCCAACCTAAATGATTCTTTAATTCTATAAGTATTTTAGCAGGGCATGTAAGGGAGAGATTGTTCTCTCAGGTCAAGTTATGCTGCCTCCTTATACTTCTCTGACATATGTTTGAAAGCAGTTTTTTGAAAACTTGCAGTAACAGCAGAAAGGGTTTTGCTTCTCTGCATGTTTTTGATAGGGATGTGTCTCTTGTAATCCTGGCTGACACAGCTACGCAGGCATGTCTTCGTATAAAGATCAAGTATGAATTGGGTCACTTGCTAAGAAAAAACCAAAGTATGTTTTACTGGTTACAGTGACATTCTGCTGTATTGAGGATATCAGAATACTTGGGTTAAATAAGCTTTGGTGCAAATCACTTGGCATTTGTTAAATTAAACTGCACTAAGCTCCATCATTTAGAAAGTGGATGTGCAGCTCAAGCTAGTTTGGGAAGTGACAAGTACTATAAATTGAGAGTGCTGCAACATTTGACACTTAAAGGAATTGCTAAGCGAGTTAATTTTTCTGACTTAAAAATTCTTCACTGAGTTCATTTGCATTTGGTGTTTGGGAATGTCTTTGATCAAAAAGCAAAATACAACGCTTGCAAGTACTAACTGAACTAGTCATCTTGAGCCAGGGTTGATAGATGCAAGTGCAGCTGTAGGACTGGGAGCGGGAAGAAAAGAGTAACGGAATTGACAAGAGTGTGCACAATTTTGTTAATGTTAACACATAAATTTACTTGTATTCTTTGTGGTTTTTTTCCTATCACTGCTGCTCAGATGTTGATGCTTATGTCATCTGATTCAGTAGAAATTGCATTAAATGGTCTAAATTATTTTCAGATTATGAAATTGCACATACAGCCCTAGTGGCCTAAATGATCTTGAAGTTGCTACAGATCTCTGACCACAGCTACACCATCTTCACTGAACAGATGAAAGAGGAAGAGGAGAAAGGATGTATTTAACGTATAAAATTCTTACTTAAAATCAAGGTAATTTAAAATAATTAGCATAAACAAAGTAATCAGCTAACACAACTTTGGTCCGAACAGATGTTGAGACAGAGCCAGACCAGCAGCAAGTTGTTCCTGTGGCACTGTCCCAGCAGGAACAGGCACTCCTTGGCAGCCAGGCCATTGCCTTCCTGTTGCGGTTTGAACCTGAGTTGAGTGACAAAGTTCTGAGCCAATCGCTTCCCGCAATTTTGCATATCTAAAAGCGGCACAGAGGAGGGAAATTTGGGCTTCTTTTCCGGTTTTCACCGGAGGGTGGCCAGGCCGGGGCCCTGCTGGCCCGTGCCAGGCCCTGCCGGGCTCTGCTGGGCCATGGGCCCCCTGTGCCCACTCCCCGGTGCCGATGGCTGCAAATCAAACCACTGCACTTCCCAAGGGCATTGTTGACATTTAAGGATGGAACGTGCAGCTGCCATGCAGGCGAAGCGCAGCTCTTTCAGACACAGCTGGCCGAACTGCTGCGGTGACTGCACAAGGCACCGCGTGTGCCTCCATCACGTTGCATGTTTCAAACCCAATCTGCCATTCTTGCCTATGGATCTGCCTGAGCTGGGAGAGCCCACCAAGATCCCCAAAAGCCAAAATGCTGTGCTGTCCACCTGTGATGTTCAGTGCTGGCATGTTCCCGTTTCCCTGCAGGGAACTGCACTGGGGGTTTAGAGACTTCCGCTCTCCATTCGATGGGCAGCACACTCAAGAACTGTGTTCAGTTTTCAACCCTTCGCTCTAAAAAGGACATTGAGGTGCTGGAACATCAGAGAAGGGCTCGTGAAGCATCTCGAAAACATGCCTATGAGGAACGCTTGAGGGAGCTGGGTTTGTTTAGTCTCAAGAAGAGGAGGCTTAGGGGGACCCTGACGGCTCTCTCACAGCTACCTGAAAGGAGGCTGCAGTGAGGTGGGGGATTGGTCTCTTCTACCGTGCCTGCAGTGAAAGAACTAAAGGAAATTGCATTAAGCTGTAACAGGGGAGATTTCAAGATCAGAAAAAAATCTTTTCTCCGTTGGAGTGGTCGGGCACTGGGACAGGCTGCCCAGGGACGTCGGAGTCACATGCCTGGAGGTGTTCTAAGGGGCATCTGGATCTGGTGGTGGGTGATGTGGTTTAGGTGTTACAGTGGCAGCAGTGCTGGGTGGACGGTTGGACTGGGTGATCTTAAAGGTCTCTTCCAACCCCGACGATTCCGCGGTGCTGCGCCCCTGCCCGCACGGCTGCGGGAGCCGCGGCGCTCAGGCCCGGCCCGCCCCGGCCCCGTTAGCAGCCGCTGCCCGGGGCCCCGCCCTCTCCGCCGCGCGCCCAGGAGCGAGTCTCGAGCGCGGGCGCAGGCGCAGAGCCCGCGGCGGGGCGGGGC
>VXBT01005643.1:1277176-1333985 GCA_013400235.1 Oriolus oriolus | reverse complement strand
TTTTTCCCCCCTCTCAGTGGTATTCCAGGCTGCTTCTAGCCTTTTAAACTTGGGCCTGTACATTATTGGCATAAGGTAACCTGCTGCAAAACAGAATTCTGTCAGTAGAATTTTATGGATAAAACTGCAAAGGTACAGTTAATTAAATTCTTACTCTTATGTATGCAGACTTGTCCATATTTTTACTCTTCAGTCATCAGCTTTTAATTCACCAGATTTTACTGCATTGCTTGCCAAAATCTTAAATCAACAAAGGATTTATTTTTTGTAAAACCAAACTCTTTAAAATTCCATTTCTCTGAGACTGGAAGATGGCTTGTGCTCTCTGAGTCCTGTCTATCTTATGATGCAGTGCTGCAGATTTTGTAGGGAAATACATTCCTTCCTGAAAATCATGGTCTAAGAACTACCTTTCTGTATCAATATTTAGATTAATTTTGTTGACTTTGCCAGGCCTTCTCTAAAAGGCTGTTTAAATTTGTTTAATTTAAATTACTTTTGTTCAACTTGGTACTAAGCCAGGCTGGATTAAGCTCTGTATTTGAATGCCTTTGTTGGAAGTTAAAGTGGAAATTTGAAAAACATAAACCACCAAAAGAAATAAAGCCAAACCCTCTGCTATTGTCATGTTAGCTCTAATAAATGGTTGTTTCATTCCAAATAAGTTGAGGTCGCTGTTTATAATTTAGCAGTAACTCTGTGGTGTGAGAACTACCCCATTTAGTGTGGTAATGTTTCCTTTGAAGTATTAGCACGACAGTGCGTCAACATGACTCTTAATTTGACTTAATATGAAGATTTTTTTGGAGTGCTTTTCACATATTCATAGGAATTTAAAAAATCCCAAACCCAACAAAAAAAAAATTCATAAACACACACCCACACCCTCTTAACAAAATCTAATCCTGTGTAGTGGATAACAAGGGAAAAAAAACAGGGAATCACATAATAACTTGGGTTGGAAGGGAACATAAAGATCACCTAGTTCCAATCACCCTGCCATGGGCAGGGATGCTGTGATCTAGGTTAGTTTGCTCAGAGCCCCGTCAAACCTGAGCCTTCAATGCTTCCAGGGATGGGGCATCCACAACTTCTCTGGGCAACCTGTTCCAGTGCCTCACCACCCTCACAGTAAAGAATTGCTTAATATCTAATCTAACCCTGCTCTGTTTCAGTGTAAAGCCATTGCCCATTGTCCTGCCACTACGTACTCTTGTAAAAAGTCCCTCTCCATCTTTCTTGTAGGCTCCCTTCAGGTACAGGAAGGCTGCAGTTAGGTCACCCTAAGCCTTCTGTTTTCCAGGCTGAACAATCCTAATTCTCTCAGCCTTTCCTGGTAGGAGAGGTGCTTCATCTCTCTAATCATCTTGGTGGCTTCCTGTGGAGTCGCTCCAACAGTTCTGTGTCCTTCCTGTGCTGGGGACTCCAGGGCTGGATGCAGTGTTCCAGGTGGGGTCTCACCAGAGCAGGGCAGAGGGGCAGAATAGTCTCCCTCAACCTGCTGGCCGTGCTGCTTTGGATGCAGCCCAGGACATGTTTGGTTTCTGGGCTGCCAGTGCGCATTACTGTGTCCAGCCTTTCATCCGTGAGAACCCTCAAGTCCTTCTTGCAGGGCTGCTCTTGATCAGTTCATCCGCCAAAAGATTTTATATGGGACAATATCAACAGTGATTTAGTGGAAGGGTGTGTGAGAGACTCAGTTTTGTTTTATGGAGGTTTTGTTTGTTTGTGTTTTTTGTTGTGTTGGGTTTTTTTTATCTGAAGGAAGCTTCCACGGATATGCAGATGTGCAAGTTTGTAAAGGTTGTGTTATTAGTAGTACTGCTGAAGAGGTTTGCTGATTCCTGTAGAGTACCTTCATATATCAACTACCTCATCTGTGGCTGTAGTTCAGTGAATACTCCAAATGGTCACCTTGCATAACACCTGTATAGGCCATTTGGCATTATAGATAAGCTGTTGTAACATTGTGGGCTTTTTTACAAAAAAGAAGTGGTCTTGGTTCTGCTTCTACTTGCTTTTCCCGTGTTATGTGTAACAATTGTTAGGTGCAGGGTGAATTAAGTCAGAAGATGAGTTTACAGCTATACAACCATGAAGGCAGACTGGAACAAAGCCAGCAGTGGGGCTACCTCTCATGAAATACTGTAATTATACCATAGAGGATGTACTGCCTCCACATTCAGAAAGAAGGCTTTGCACTTGCTGTGCTGTGTTGGTGTGATCTTTCTGTGCCAGCTAGAATGGACCTGGCTGAACCTAATCCAGTGAACGGGGAAGTTTTCAGTCAGATGAGCTTCCTGGTCCTGGTTCATGGTGCAGCTTCAGCTCTGGTGCAGGGAACCAGTTTGGGGTTTTTTTCTTATTTTTTCCTTTTGCAGGCTTCAGGTGGAGATGCAGGCTATGGCTGTCATTACTGAGGGCAGGTTGACCTGATTAAGTGCCTGTCTCCTTATCCAGCTCTGGCACGTAGCCAGTGCTCCTGTGAGTGGTCTCCACTTGCAGACAGCCCCCTTGTCTTTCCTCCTCCTCCCTTTCCCAGCTGGTTGTGGGACTAATGAGCTAAGTCAGCTCAGCTGTAGCTGATGGGGCAGGTTCTAGAGATACCATGATAAAAGAAGCAGAAGTCAAGGCCTAAAAGTAGTACTATGCCTTTGGTGGCCCAAACTGTAAAAATGATTCGTCAGTCATCTGAAAATTTGTCCTAGTGATTCTGTTTTCTCGTGTTTCCTCCTGCTGTAGCACATGCTTACAAGAAAAGGTAGTGAGAGCACTGATTTTAAATTAAGTGCACAGGCATGCCTACAAATGCATTTCTCTGTATTGCTGTGTGCCTTTTAATTACTCCCTTAATGCTTTTGCAAGCATCTCATTTTCCCTTGCTTGCCTGCAGGTCCAGCTGCTTCAGTTTCCTGTTGTTACTTGTCTCGTATATGTGCACTGTGTAAATCTTGATCTCTTGCAAATTTAAAAAACAGTATCTAACTGGGTGTGAAGGGTCACATAAATATTCCTCAGTTCTCTGATAAAGAGAATCTTACTCCTCTAAGTCTGCCAACTGTTCTACCCTCTTGAGCAATGTGGTTTATAGAACAATAATCCAAGAACAGCTCGTTTAGCTTTGCCATGTTCATTGAGCTTTTCCTGTATGAAGCACTGAGCACAGTAGCATCATTTGTTTCACAAATGTGTTTGGATTCCTTGTCTTAATTTATTATCTATAAAGCGTTGCAGAAGACTGCTCTAAAGGATAAAGAAATCTTGGGTGGTTCTCTAACTTATTTGAGCACTAACTCAGGCACGTTTAATCATAGAGGGATTGTTAAGTACATTCTATTTTATGTGTAGGAGTTTATTAAACAACTTTGGCATAGGCTATGCTGAATTCTTAATTAGTATATGATTAGTTTGATAATGGAAATGAGGACTAGTTTCCATTTTAAGGTACAGAGCACCTGTAAGCTGAATGTGATGACCTGAGCTAAAATCCTTGGTTGACTTTGAGGTGTATTGAAATCATTCAGTACTGAAGCAGTATGACTCACAGGGAGAGATTAAGTTTCTTCTTTTCCAGTTAGCTTTCTGTTATGTTAACTTTTTCAGCTTTCCTAAAAAGTCATGTTGACCTTCCTGTATTTGTCTTTACTGTGTGTCATGGTTTAACCCCAGGCAGCCACTTGCTCGCTCCCCCACCAGTGGGGCTGGGGAGAGAATCGGAAGGGTAAAAGCTGGAAAACTCGTGGGTTCAGATAAGGACAGTTCAATAGGGAAAGCAAAAGCTGCACACACAAGCAACGCAAAACAAGGAATTAATTCACTGTATCCCACTGACAGGCAGGTGTTTGGCCATCTCCAGGGCAGGTAGCTGGCTGAATATCCGACATGATGGCAGGGCCCCATCATGTGTAGTGGTTACTTGGGAAGATAAATGCCATCACTCCATCTCCTCCTTCCTCCTCCTTCCATTTTTATATACTGAGCATGAAGTCATATGGTGTAGAATATACCTTTGGTCACCTGTCCCAGCTGTATCTGCCACCCACCTCCCATGCACCCCCAATTTCCTCACCAGCGTGGCAGCACAAAAAGCAGAAAAGGTCTTGGCTATGTGTAAACACTGCTGAGAAATAACAAAAACATCTCTGTATTATCAACCCTGTGTTAGTGACAAATCCAAAACACAGCCCCATACCGGCTATTGCGAAGAAAATTCACTCTCCTCCAGCCAAAACCAGCACACTGATAAAAGAACTAAAAGTAAAGTTCACAGTAGCTTCTGCAGTCACAACTAGTTAATATACCTGTACCTCTAAAGTATCTAGAAGATACTTGTGTAACCTCATTAGTTTAACACGTTGATGTAATCTTGGAAAGACCCCAGTATTAAGACACATTCCATACATAGTAATTAGAAGAATCATTATTCAGTCCATACATACAGAGTCAAACTGGTTTAACAGTGCCAGCAGGGTAAGTTAAACTACTAAAATTTTACAAACGTTGTTTTTGTACCAGTAAAACTGGTCAGGGATATGACACTTTTTTCCAAAGTAAACTGAAGATCTTTGGAATGGACATAATTTTCTCATGTTGTATCTTCATGCTGATGTGGTTTGTTCTTACTCATTTAAAGGGTATTACATCAGAATCGAGGCACTTGATAGTGGGGCAGCTATACCAACAGTGTAATATAATAAAATGAGAGATGTTACCATTTACATCAAATTGAGCATTCAAACATAAAGAAATATACTTCCTGCTACTACTTTTAAAGTCCTTAGTCTACACTGGTATAGTATTTAAAAATACTGTTAGTAGGAACCTCCTGCTAAGACAATTAAAGTTGTATAACTTTTGTCACTGGGGAAGGGCAAGTTAAACAGTGATGTCTTCTGGATATAACTTAGCTGTACTAGTGGAGAGGTCAGTGCTTCTGAGTACCAACCCTCAAAACTGCTGTCTGCTCTCATGGGAATGTTTCCTGTCCCATTTCAGTTGAAGTAAGCCTGAAATGCTTTAAAAAGTAAGTATTTCATAAGTTATTTTGACTAAAACATTGAGAACACTGGCACATAAAAGCTGAGGAAGAATTAGAGAGGAGGGGTTTAATTGGTGCAAGCTAGTGAAAGTTTTCCACTGCCATGGTGGCCTACAGAGTGCTTATCTAAAGTAACAGTGGAACACCATTGGGCTTGATGAGGCCAGATTCACCACCACCCACTTTACACTAACTGAGGATAGTGATGCATTTAAAAATCATTCTGAGTCTTGCCAAGAAGGCTCACTAGCTCATTTACTAGAGGCATAAACTAACAATATGTAACTTACAGACAAAAATATTTGTAGCATTTTGAGTCTGAAGATTGAAAAGCAGTAAGTGCATTTTAATGCATTTAAGAGAAAGTCTAATGCCTGCCTTCTGTCAAAATGCCTGCTTTTAGATGCTGCTTTTAGTGGATGGAAGGATTAAACTTTTGTAAGGAGAAGAGACAGATGTGTAATTCTGTCTCTATTAAAATGTTTTTGAAATAGCTTTATTTTTTATTTAATTACGTGGCAAGTAATGCTGTCAAAAACCTCAAGAAATAAATTTGAGAACAAGTGTAGTGATTATCCTTGTAAAGCAGGCCTAATCAGTGTGAGTACAGATGCTGATATTTGTGTTACTCTGTACCTAGAGCAACAGAAGCAGAACATTTCTGTGCTGTGTTTCTTCTGAGAAGGGAATTTTTCCCTGGCCCCAGAAATTTACCACTATTAAGAAAATACACAAAGGGATCATCACAGACTAAGGGAATACAAGGATGCCAAACTAGAATACATTGTACATGTACAGAGGCAGCAGTCTAATCATGTTGACAGTCTTAATGTTGTTAATTTGACGTAGTTGTCAGCAACACATCTTTTTAAAGGAAAATTTTAGAAAGGTTATGTTTGTTTTGTAGTTTTACAGTGTTTCAGATCTTAATGGTAGATCTGCAAAAAGTTGTAGAAGGAAGTAAGAGCTTAAGCTGTGACAGTATCGTTAGCTAAATGGCTGTGGGACAAAGCACTTCTTACCACTTCATTTTTCAGAAATTTTGTGGCAAAAGTAAAGGCAAGGATCTTAGTCTGATGTGGAAAAGGGAAACCAGTAGAGCAATTGAGCAGTATTTGTTATAAGGAGCTATAGGCTTGCTGGTTGAAACAGCAGCAGTTGAAAATAATTTTTGCAAGAGTGTTCAAAGTGAGATATAAATGAGGTAAAAATTACTTGGGCAATGTTTGTAAACAACATAGTGTTTGATGTGTTGGCAGGAGCCTTGGCTCTCCTTTCTTGTTTGTAGTCATAATATAACTAATATTACAGGTTTTTTAAACTGTTGGACATTATAAAGAAGACCCTAAAAGTACATGCAGGGTTTTTTTATGTTGTGGTCTCTGATCTTGTAGAATTCCAGGTTTCATCCTTTCAGTGTTTTAGATAACTTTAGAAAGGAAATATAAATGTGATTAGAAGTCTTAAGCTAATAAGTTTGGCTTATCTTGGTTTGTTTCATTCATTTTGAAAGGAGAACAGAGTATTCTAAGGAAGAAACTGTCAGTTAATTGACTCAGTCTGCTTCTTTCCTATACTAGCAATAAACATTTCTCATATATGGCCTCATATGTCCTTTGAAGGTGTGTGGCATGGTTTTGACAAGCATGGAAAAGAGCATTTCTGAAATCAGGAAGATTCACATTAGATGAGAACACCTTGAAGATCACTTCTGGTTATTGAAGATCAAAACTCAAACTGATGATACTTAGAATCATTAAGGTTGGAAAAAGATTGAGTCCAGCTGTTAACCCAGCACCACTGTGGTTGCCACTCAGCCCAGTGCCACGCACACATGCATTTTGAACACTTCCAGGGATGGCAATTCCACCATGTCCTGGGCAGTTTGTGCCAATGCCTGACCAGCCTTTCAGTGAAGAAATTTTTCCTAGTATCTAATCTAAACCTCCTCTGGTGCAACTTCACTCCTCTCAGGTGCTTGTAGAGGGCAATAAGTTTCCCCCGTGCCTCTTTTTCTCCAGGCTGAGCACCCCCATGTTCCTCAGCTACTCCTCATCAGACTTGTGCTCCAGACCTTTCACCAGCTCTGTTGCCCTTCTCTGGACACTCCAGCACCTCAGAATCTGTGTTGTAGTGAGGGGACCAGAACTGGACACACATTTCAGGCATGGCCTCACCAGTGCTGAGTTACAGGGGGACGATCACTGCCCTGGTCCTGCTGGCCACACTGGTGCTGATACAGGCCAGGATGCCATCTGCCATCTTGACACATGCTGGCTCCTGTTCAGGTGCTGTTGATCAGCACCCCCAGGCCTCAGCCCATTGATCCAGCCTGTCCAGATCTCTCTGCAGAGCCTTCCTACCTTCCAGCAGTTCAGTGCTCCTGCCCAGCTTAGCATCATCTGTGAATTTACCGAGGGCGCCCTCGATCCCCTCATCCAGATCATTGATAAAGATTAATTATATAGGGCTGGCTCCAGTACTGAGCCCTGGGGAACATCACTGGTGAGTGGCCACCAACTGGATGTAGCTCCATTCACCACCACTGTGGGCCCAGCCATCCAGGCAGTTTTCTACCCAGGGAGCACCACACCTGTTCAAGCCGTGGACTGCCGCTTTGTCCAGGAGAATGCTGTGGGAGATGGTGTCAGAGGCTTTCCTAAACTCTGGGTAGACAACATCCATGGCCTTTCTCTCATCCCCCAAGTCATTTTCTTTGCTGGGAAATGAAGGTGATAAGGTGTTTAGGGCACATTTCTCAGTTTCAGATAGCTTTGAGTTTAGAGTATCATTTCATGTGAAACAATTCAGCTGCTGAGAATGTTGGCTGGAGTAACTCAGGAAAAGAAGCTTTTAAAAACATGAGAAATGTGCTAAATTTTAAAATCTACATAATAGAAAAAAAACAGCTGAAGCATTTTTTTTCTGCTTTAATTCCTTGCAGGGATGTCTAAAGAGTGATTAAGCATACCTGATGTGAAGTCTAACACAGATACCCTAGGTAAGCAAAATATGAACTACAAAACCTTTTACAGCTGTCCCAAAGTTAGGTGACAATTTGTGCATAGTTCTCCTTGACCCGTCCTGCTCCCCTGTCCCCAGAGCAAGCTGCAGTTTAACATATAACTGCTCCTCAGAGAGGTGACCTTGCTTCTTCCCTTAACTGGCTGTAGGCTTGTCTGACTCCAGAGTGAGCTGCATCAGGCAGCTGGCTGGGCCAAAAGCAAAGGGTATGGTTTCATGGTGCAGTTCAAATGAATTATCAGCTTCCCACAAACAACAGCAGGAATGGAGGTTTACCTCCTCCTTAAACCTTCCTTCTTTTCTTCCATCTCTTGACTTACAACAGCATATTCTCCCTTTTGTCTGCGATAGAGTGAATCTGACTGCAAAAGAAATCATTTCAGTGTGCCTACCTAGATGATTGGTGCATTTCTGCCAGCTGAGTTTTCTGCTCTTTTAGTGAGTTAAATTTTCTACTGTGTGGTCAAGACCATCCCAGCTTGGTCAGGGTGAGCAGGACCTCCTTCCTGGGGGTGAGCTGTAAATTCTGTTCAAACTCCTTTGAAACTGTTCCTTGACTCTGCAAGTAACAAAGAGATTTCTGCCAGTTCAGTTGCTTAAACTGGCTTCTCAGGGCATTCTATGTATGCCAGCGCAGGAAGAGATGAAGTTATAAACCAAAGATGGAAAATGGGATAGGAACGCCTATTGCAGCTCTCCATTTCAGTAGTTGATCTGCAACATGAAATGCTGTCTAAAAGTTTATAATTGAAATATCGAAAGTGATTTTTTTCACTGTTACGGATGCTCTTCAGAGCAAAGTTGCATGGTTTATTGGAGGTGATTTCAATTAAGATATTTTAGTACAGAGTAGTGATGTTACAAACATTGTTTTTTCAGTGCCCTTTGGTTTAGGAGTCACTGAGTTAAATAAAGCAACAACACTCAAGAGAACCTACTTCTGAATGTTAATGCAAATTGAAAGTGCAGGTGTCAAAATATGAAACACCATGTGATTAATATGTAAATTCTTGTCAATAATAGTGAATACATTCCTTTTCCACTGTGTGCATGCCTCATGTGCTCAAACTCAGATCATTTGTCTAGCTTTGACAGCTGGTTCTGCATCCATAGGTTGAATCTCCTTGTGCTTGTTCCAGACAGCATGAAGAGGTAGGACAGGTTCAAACTTTTCTCCAGGTTCCTCTTCATCGTAAGAGTTCAGTCTTGTTTGTATACTTGAGGTCCTATGTTCATGCAAGTGTAGTTCAAATGAGTCTTCTGGATAAGTTTCAAAAATTCACTGCTAGTGGTTTATGCCTCTCAGAGCTAGTTTCCCTATGACTGGTGCATCATAGCTGCATACGTATGTATTCCTTCACTGCTTTACTCCAAGGTAAAATATGTCAATTGAAATCACTTTCAGTTTTCAAGCTAAGTTGTTTTACTAATACATCTTGACTATGAGGGCAGTTGCATCTGATGTAGGAGAACTAAGTAGCTGCTGCAAATTAATTCCTCAGAGCCATTTTTTTGTTATTTTGTAATGAAGTAGCACTCATTTCTGGCACTGTATATATAAACAGTGCAATATATTCATATTTTGTTGCTAGTATTTTATTTAAAAGAAGAAAACATGGATAAGACACATTGCCTGCCTTGAAAATTCCAAGTGCTCTGAATAATGATTGTGCAGCAGCTCACTGGATGCAGAAGTGGGCTAATAGAGTGCTCATGGAAGGATGCTGATACTAGACCTTTTAGGAGATAATGCTTTTCAGCATAAGCTTTGGTATCATATCTCTGTATGCATGTCTGTCATCTTTTGTCCTAATTTAACTAATAATGCAGTGTGCTAGTGAGTGATTAACAATGGTGTACAGTGCCCAAATATTTCTGTATTTCCCCTTTCATGCATTAATTAGGCTTTAGTATACCATTGGGCACACCTCCAAGGCCTGCAGTTCTTGCTGTAGCCGAAAAAGATTTTTCTTTCCAATTTTAAGAGCAGAATTAGCTTGAGTTAAATTTGAGTTAAATTTGAGTTAAAAATGAGTTAAATGTTTTATT
The DNA here is from genome assembly GCA_013400235.1 of Oriolus oriolus. Classification (NCBI taxonomy): domain Eukaryota; kingdom Metazoa; phylum Chordata; class Aves; order Passeriformes; family Corvidae; genus Oriolus; species Oriolus oriolus. The sequence continues at coordinate 1,323,874 of VXBT01005643.1, read as the reverse complement.
TGCATGGCTCATTGGGGAGGTTTAGAGATTCACTGAGGAGGAGGTAATTCCTACGAGTTCCAGAAAAGTTAAAGAATGAAAACCAGTATTGGTGTAAGAGTATTGTCTTCGTTCATACAAGAAGTAGGTACTGCAGTGTTTTTAATTAGCTTTTGTCACTAAAACTGTTTATATGGTGCTTCATAATTTGTGAATATACCTTTAAAGTACTGTCTAGTGAATATTTGTATATCAGTAATATAATATATACCTTGCCAAATAAACAAGGCATGCATCTGAATACTTTCTACTCCATTAATGTAGTAGGGTCTGTTAAATCTCATACAAGTCTTCTTATGAAGATTTGGGCTTATGCTGTAGCTACAGTGTTGATAATGAAACAGCATCTTTTTTTTTTTTTAAACGCATATTTTCTGTGTCCCAAATACTGCCTCTTGTTAGTTACGAAATTGACCTTCAAGCACTCCTGTTAATACTAAAAAATCTACATGAGTTCAGAAGAGGTTAGATTTGCCCCTCTTGATTTGCGTTAACAAAACTGTCTGTGTCCCAGTTAAGATGTTAAATAGGTCCCTGCTGATGTCATGGTCAGTAAAAGACTTCTGTTCTCTCTGTGATTTTACTGTATTGTTGCTTGTTGGAGAAGCAGAAGAGGAAAAATAGGAAGTCTCTGAGTTATTTGCATAAAACAATACACAGTTTTCAAATGGCAAATTATTTATTTTTATAGTATAATCAAACTTTAAATTCTTCAGGGATGTCATTTTCATAAAATTGTGAACGCACTTATGTGAACTATATTTTCCCCAAGATATTTTTACTTTTGAAACTACAGATGTTAAGCATCTTCTTTCCTTTCTTTGACAGGAAATTCTGGTGATTAAAGATCATGGCAACCATAGAGGAACTGGCCCATCAAATTTTTGAACAGCAAATGGGAGAGGTACATGAATTTTGAGTCCTATTTAAGAGAAATTGAATCATAAAATGTACAGACTGATATGTAAAAATCAAAATCACAAGAGAAAATTTTTAGTACAGACAAGACTTCTGGACACTTCCCCTGGAAGGTAGAAAAACTTACTGTGTTCATTTTAAAGTTATACTGCAAAGTCTTATGCCGAAGTTCACCCCACAGAAATTAGGAAAAATCTAGCGGTGTTTGCAGTATTCACACATGGGCAGAGACTCCGCAACATCATGGTAAAGGTGCAAGAAGAAAAAAAGCTTTATTGCGTATCCAAAATTCCCTTAAATACCAATAGAAAAACAGGAAATCACCTCATATAAACAGGAAAGATGTTCACCTCAGTGTTCTCCAATCACCTGGAATATTTCCTAGACATTGCCTATTATGGTAAAAGGTAAACAATACCGTACAAGGTCAGAAACTGCAATTATCACATCTCATAGGGCTGACACTGTCCAGAAACCCACAATGCTCTCTCAGCCCATCCCTGGTGACCTGGCTGCAATCCCAGGATCACCTCCGGGTCTGAGAACGAGGCTCTTTCTGCAGCCAACAAGGCCTAATCTCTCTTCCAGCACACAGTGTAGCCCAGCAGGTGTTTCCAGTAAGTCACTAGCTGTTCAGCTCTGCTGTTTGGGCCTGTAGTGGTTTTCAGAGAGCCATCTGGTTGTGTAATTGCTTTACTCACTTTTCGTTAAAAAAGTCAGGACACAGCTTTTATGTTACAACTATGCAATTCATTTGTCATTTTTGTTTTCACTTTTAAAGTTTTACCAGGTTCTTCACTTTCAGATATACGTGCTTGCTATGTGTCAAAAGAAAGATTGAACTCCTGTTTCTGCAGATTTCTGGTTTTCATTCTCTGTGACTAGTGTGCAGAATCTGTGTACTGCAGCCTGAGAACTGCCAGAGATGTACAGATAGTTTGAGAGCATGGATATGAGTATACATAGTTATCTAGAAAGTTTCAGCATAGCACAGACTATTTAAAATTAGCACCACTTTAAATTAGATAGAGGCAGTAATTTATTTATCTTAAATAAATGTTATTTTTTAGCTTGAAATATCCACTCTTGTATTTATAGACTTACTCCTGAAGTAATTTTATTTCCTCTCAGCCTTGATTTCAGATAGAAAGGTTGGAGTGGGGGATGGGATGGTTAATTCTACACTGAATAAATTCTCACAGCTTTTATTTTTGTAGCATCTGAATGTTGCTAAGGCTATCTCAAAAGGACATAAGTGATTTATGGGATGTAAGATGTTTTCTTTTTATTACTTGTCCTCTTTATCAGGTGAGAACGCATGTTTAATGCAGGTTTGTTTTGCGACCATAATTCTTCGTTGAGGTCTAAATAGGGCTGTGTTTCCTGTTTAAATTTGGTTTTTTGACAGTACAAGGCTAGTCAAAGCTAGCTGAAGTGTACATTCCAGTCAGAGGATGGTGTGATGATGGCGTTTAGCCTCTGTGGGGGTTGTTTCTCAATTTCATAATGGGATTCCAGGAGGCACTGAGCTGACTTAATATCTCAGTAACATGGGAGAGAGAGGGTCCTTTTTCTGTTTCTTTCCTTATTAGTTTTCCCACCAACAGCAAGCTAATAACCCAGCCAAAACAAGTGGAAGGTTTTCTGCTGGATTAGCATTGTTTAAGGTCTGAGAAGGCTCCAGTGAGTACCGGAGCCAGCACAAAGGAGATGGCTGGTAGCAAAAGGAAGGCACAGGAGAAAACAGACAGTGAAGGTGCAATGCTGCAGAGAGCTGTTGGCTGTTCCTGTTCATGGTGAAATCACAGCTCTACAGTTTTCAAGGCTATAGTTTTGTCAGCAGTGTAGATTAGGATTTGTCCTTTAGCAAGATTTTACTGTGTCTGAGACAGTCACACCATTTTTGGTAGCAGTGCAGCTTAAGCATTCCCCAGTCCTCACTTAGCCACTTATTCTCATGCTATGCTAGTCTTGCTCGTGTAAGCTCTGTGTGTCGTCATGTGGTGGACAAAACTAGGAAAAAAATGAATTACAGCATAGTGGAGGAAGGGAGGAAGGTCATCTCCCTCTTGGTTGTGATCAGTGTCCTTATTTTGTACAGGGTGCAGCCCAACCAGGCACATGGTTGGAAGGACTGAAAAGCATCCCCGAGGGCAGTGCAAGCTGGGACTCCTTTAGCCAAAATTACTGTCAAAGGTGCATGCCATGTGTGAATGTGCTACCTGAAAGGTGGAGTCAGCAAGGAAAGCAGTCTCACAGGGGCTTTCATGCAATAACTTACATTCCTGCCTACCTACAGGCTGTAATTGCTTGGTGGCATTCCTAATCACTGTAAGCACTGAAAAGTCATAGTTTAAGATCTAGAGAACTTCAGCAGTATTTTTGCTAGCATTTATAATTCTCTTGAATGTTGAAGTAGTTTTAATTGAATTTACAAGAAAAATTTACGTGAGTAGAACCTGAAAGGAAAAAGACCTGAAAGGGAAAAGTGTTCCAGTATGGAGGAGAATGAAAAATGCTTCTGTGTCTCATCAAAATAATGGTCAGAAGTGTTTTGTGACATAGACTTTGATTTCTTTATAATATTAATTGTTGTTCATGAAGGATTTTAAGTCACAAAATTATCGCAACAATTTTAGAATGGTGTTCACAAATGTGTTTTTGTTAATGTAGGACTTTTTGCAGAAAAGCAAAACATTAAAGCAAAATATAACCCTGTGTATATGGGGCATCGTGCAGTGATTATCGTTTCTTTGATTCTACCATCTGCTAGTCATCTTTTGTTCAGTACAAGATAATTCCTATTTCTACATCAAGGTCACATTTCTTGATTCATGTAGGCAAGCTACCTGCCAAGAGCCTGTAACGTTCTTCTTTCTTTAATCTGTGGCTGGGTACACTAAGTATATGGTGGTTCATTTCCAGAGTCCTGCTGGTTTACTGTAACAGAGGAAAGCTACATAGTTGTTGAAACAGTCTGTCACACACATACAAAATAGAATATTTAAAAAATTTTGCAGTTACTCTTACCAGTATTATTTTAGCTGCAAAAAAAGTCTTGTATTCTGCATAGAAGTGAAACTGTCAAGCTGATATTTTGTTGGGTTAAAGAGCAGTTTTGCCTTACACAGCATGTCGATCATGACATTTTATGGGAGCAAATGTAAAGCAATTCTATAGTATGTAGCTTATTTTGTAAAGCAAAGATAAATGTGCATAAAACTTTAATCACTTCTGAATCACCACGTGTCCTGTCGTTTTGAATGGCTGATGCAGAATTTTAGTGCTTGAAAGTACCTCTGTTGAACTGAAAATGCTGCTGTGTAATGAGCAGGTTTTTGTCCTTTACTTAAGCAAAGAAGTGGATGAATTGTTTAAAAGGACTTGTATTCAGAAAAATCAGGTGTTTTTAGAAAGCAGTGTCCAGAAATGGCTTGGGCAGTAGTTTGACAAGCATTTCTTTTGGTGGTGCTGGCAGCTTAAGCAATCTCCCCAGCAGCTTAACCTCACTCATTTGCTCTGATGTATTCGCTTCTGAGCATTGTGGAGATCTGGACTGAAGGTTTGATCTGTGCTAAGAATAGCCTTTGTTTGTCTGTCTGTTTGCTAGGCTGCGTTTCAGCCTGCATCAGTGTCCTATTCCAGATCACGGAATGACTAACCAGCCAGTTTTACCTACCAAACTGAGGGGAGAGGAGCAAGTAGATTATGAGACTGCTACCAAAAGTAACAACTTTTTGGGCAAAATTTCAAAATCAACATAGGCTGATGGCAGCTTGTATTTCTGCTGTAAGTGGAAGTCTTACCCACTGCCCTGTCCCCCTCTCATGCTGACTCCAGCTGCGTGTTCTGGCCTGCTTTTGTCTGCTGGTACTAGCATTTAGATGATGGTATGGTTGCAAAATCAGGAAGCTGATCCAGGAGGCACAAAAACCCCTCACAACCTGTTATGAAACAGTACCTTTACTGCAAGATACATATATATTCTCTGTATTAATTGGGAGGGGCAGAGGGGGAATCAGGTGCAGAGGAGCATTTGTATTATGGTGTAAATACTGGGAATTATTATTAATATGGATTTGCAGGATGTTGCAGGCAGTCTGTGAACTGCGAAAATGTTTTGGAGTTACCTAGGAATTTAGGACAAAAATTTCAATTTGAAGGTGTCTGTAAACTCTGTAAAGACAAATTCTCTTTGTGCTGCAAAAAATCTGACCTTTCTGATCAAGCTGCTACAAATGGCAGTTCTCCTTAATTTTTATTGACAGGTAATGTAGTAAATAATACCTTCCCCCATATGCCGTTGCCTGTAGGATGTGAAGAATTTTTAAAATATTGATAATTGTTAAAACACTTCCATGAAGTGTATCTAAGAGCATTCACACAGAGATTTTAATATGAGATATGCTGCTTGCCAGCTTCATGCAATTTATTAATTTTCTCTACCTTTGTTAATAGTTCCCCAGTATAGAATTCTTTAACAGAAAAACAGAATTGAAACTGCCAATTGCTGTGTTTCCATACAACAAAACCTTCTGTCACTTCAAGCAAGCCATTAAAGTACATTTAGTGCAAACATAGCACAGCTGTGATGATAGGTATTGTGTCTCATGAACATCAACAGTGGTAAATATTCAGTTGGATTGACATACATGGACTTGTCAACAATTAATTGCTTTATCTAAAGTGTTTGTAAATTGCACATTGGAAGGTATTTCAAAATGGGTTTAAAGCAGAATTTTCTAATTAGAAAAATTAAGGTGTTCAATTAGATTACAAGCGTTTGCATTCTTTATAGAGTAAGCGTGTCAGACTTTCCATGGCTTTGTTCAGAGAAATTAGAAGTTGATGAAACCTTAAGTTTTAATCCATTAAGGTAGTGGATCCATCAAAATAGTATATCCATTGTCAGTCCATTACATCTGTTTCTTCTTTCTAGGTTACACATTCCCAGGAAGCTGTTACACAGACACTAATGGATGGGACACCACAACGAATACAGATTGTCCCTGCAGATTCAGGCCTCTCTTTATCACAACGTATACAGGTAGGCTTCATCTGATGCATTTTAAAAGCAGAGATGAACTATTTGCGTCTGTGAGTGCTTTTTTGTTCGCATCATGTTACTTGCTTTAATGTAAATATTCAGCCTTGGATGGCAGAGACCCTTTCTATAAAAACAGGAATAAAATATCATTCCAATCTTCCCTTTCTTTTTTCCTTTTTTTTTCCTCGTAAGAATTTTAATACGACAAAAATATTAAATCACTCAACAGAAAAATACTTTTTGCAACACTGTAATGAAACTATTCCTTGAAAGCTGGATATTTTGTAGATCTGGTAGTTCAACTAAGTTGGAGGATTTCTACATTTTGGAGCAGAAGCGGGGAGTGGAATACTGCATTGTATCTTTGAAGTCATGAAAAAGTGCAGGGAAACTTAATGTCTGAGAAGGATACTGGTTTTTGGTTGTCCCAACCCATGTTGTATATCTTGATATTATAATCCATAGCCTGCCCAGGTGATAATCTCCAGTTGAAGTGAGGGTATGAAGTTTTTGGCAATGTAGGTACTTAAATCAACATAGAAATGTGTATATGGAGACTAGGAAGATTTGGGGGATGAAATTTTATATTTTATGCCTTGAAAGTCAGTGCAAGTCCTAGGAAACATTTTATTTTTAATTTTCGTCTTAGGGAAAAATATCAACTGCAGAATAAATGTAGAAAATATTCCCAGGTGTATGTCTTTCATACAAAACCACACATTTAAGTGAGCCAGCTTGGCATCTTGGCTGATTTTTCTTTTACTGGCTTCACTCTAAAACATCGTCCTCTGTTTTTTCCTATTTTGGTGCATTATGTTCAAGCCTTCAACTTTCCAAGGCTCATCACAACTACACGCCATACATGATGGGGTTTTTAAAGATTTGTTACCCGCCACCTGTGCTCTAGTTGTGGTTTCTTCATTCTTTCAGCTATGTCCACTCCATTTCTACACTACGTGTACAGCTGTACCTTTTATTAACTAATTTGTATTCATCAATTAACCACCATCTCTTTACCTTTGATTTTCATCATCAATACCTGTACACTATAATATCCCTTTAGTGTGAAGCCATTAGATACAATTTCAGCATCAGAATGTGAGGCAACGACATACAAACCCATGAGCCTGTACTGTTGAACAGTGCTCTTGGTTCACAGCCAGTGGCAGACTTCTAATGCTTCTGTGACAGCTTTTTTATGGGGGAAGACCTGCTCTTGGTTAGGCACTGTAGTTACTGCAAATATAATGAACGTAGAATAGTTGTATTTCTGGGGACAGGGACTTTTATGTAGTTTTTCACATCTGTAGCTGAAAGATCACTTGTTTCTAACCCAGCTGCTTTGTCCCTTGTCTTTTCGCATCATGCTCATTAATTCTGTCTTCAAAATGGATGGTAAACACTTTGGTTGTTGTCTCTTGATAAGTGGGGAACAACACTCAGTCAGATGGCATCCTTCCTGCAAGAGGCATCTACAAACATATCACCAGTATCAAACTTAGTAGTAAAAACTTTGCTCAGAGAGGAATTTCTATAAAGAGCGAAGTAGTTAGTACGAATAAATCTAACGCAGTGAAATGTCCACCATAAATGTTAGATTGAATAATTTTGAGTATATATTTTCAATCAATATTTTTTCCTTAATTATTATTAAATGCACCTAATTATCTGAAATCTTGAAATAAAAAGTCCTCAGTAAAAGGTTTTTTAAAACATGTTTCATTAGTCACTCTTCTTAGGGAACACTAGCATGTCTTCTGGGAGAAAAGTTGAATGTCACATTCGTTCAACAGACATTTCTGCGCAAAATAAACAGCTTTTATAAGCAGGTGCATTAGTTGTCTGTGTTTAAACACTTTCTTTTTTCTAAAATGGGAACACATAGTTATTGAGGTGTTTAATTTATTGAAATGATGTTCAAATGGAAGTCAAAACTTGTTAACAGACAAGGCTTAAAAGCAATAAAGGAAAATAATATCTTCCATTATCATCAGGGTGCTTAAATGAAATGCATGAGGGTAGTGTATTTTTTATGCAGTCAATCCTGAATTGATATATTCCTGTTTCATAACATTATCATTTTAGCAATATTGAGTTTCAGATTATTGAGAAAGATAATGTGTTGTCACTGAGTCATGTTGGATTCTCTTCAGAAGATAAGTGCTTTTCTTCTTCCCTCTGATTATTTTCTTCTCTTACCTCGACATTTAGGTATTGCAGGTTATTGTACTGTGGTGAACTGCTCCACTTTTCGGTGTCCCCATTGCAATGTAGGTGGAGTTTTTGCAGGTGTATGGCCATAAGAGGTCAGCTGCAGACAGAACATGCTTAATTGTTAAAACTGCTTTCTCTTATGCCTCTGTCAGTGGTCAAATGCTTGTCAGCTGCAGAAGCCACTTGTGCAGGTTGAATAGCTTTGTATGGATATTAATGTAACACTATACCTACTATATCATGTAGTGAAAACTACCTGGGCATCCTCCTAGAATTGCAGGAACCCATTTGAAGAGTTGGGGCTCTATTTCTTAAATAGAAGGTGAAGTGAATTGTGTGAAGTAGCAGTGGTTCTTCTGCCTGCTGTCCTGGCGGATTTATCTACAAGTACATATATTTTTTTTAATTACACAGCTGGACTACAATAGGAAGAAAGATAACTTAGTATATATATCCCAAAAATAATTTCAGCTGTAGTTCAAGTTTGTGTCTTCACTGTTTGGGGCATGCTGGTTTTTGAGTATACTTTGTATAAACCTAACTACATGGAGTATATATCTTTTTTGGGCTACACACAGTTGCGCTTTTAAGATTTGATAGGGAGACAGATTTTAGATAAGAGTGTCTTTCAAAGAGCAGGTCTGGAAATTCAAAAAAAAGCACGGTGTTCTGTTTGGCTTTTGTACATCTATGCACCCTGTTGAGGATAACATCCATCAGGTTTCTCCTAATCCCAGTAAAACAGATGTGTTTCGAAAGAAGGGGAATGGAATATTACTTTGAAAATAGCTAAAAATTACACAGGAGAAATAAAGATGTAAATGAAGGAAAATGGAACAAGGAAAAGGAAATTAAGGACAGAAGGAAATGAAAACGGCAAAGAAGTTTGCCTTCTAGAGAATGCAGAACCAACATAAAGGAATTTAAAGAAGAAATAAGGGACTGCTGTAGCCATTTGTCTTCCCAGACATGTGGATATATGAAAAAACTGAACAGAAGATTTATCATGTTGATAATTATTGTCACATTTTTGCATTGTGTTCTCACCCTACACCCCAAATCCCATGATAATTTTTGTTCTTTAGCACTTAGAATTTTATCATTTTACCAGCACTTTTCTCTTAGATAAGCTTTTAATCATATTTTGCAGAGAAAAACATTGAAATTTGATCCATTAAAATGTTAAGATCACAAGGTCACCTGAAGGAAACACATTGATTTTGTGTGTTTTGAAACTCATGATTCCTGAATATTTCAAAGTGGCAATAACTGCTGAAATTGGATACTCATCACTGCTTATCTTTCTAAAATGTAAACTATACACAGGTATTGAGCATTTAGAGAAAGTAATAAGCCTGTTGTGAAGGTGCAATAGCAAAATTGATAAAAAACTCATGTGCAATTATGCCTCATTCTGTTTCTTTATGCTATGGTTCTCCACCTAGGATATATAATTAATATTGAACCCCAGTTACTATGGAACTAGTTATGGTAAGTGTTGGACAATGAAATAAATGTCATCCATAATAAAAATAAAATTAATATGCGTAATATGAATGTTGAGGATGTGTAGGTAAACATAAATGTTTGGCTATGGTTTAAAAAACAAGTTAATATGAGCTATTTTATTGATCTATAATTCAAAATAGTTTGCAGGAAACAGTCTTTGTAGGATAATTCTCCTTAGTCTCCAGAATAAACCAGGCAGTTTTCCATATAGGCATTTTGATGGAGAAATGAAGTGACTAAAAGTGAGATTTATAATGGAATATATATATAGAATGTTGGTTATTTTCTCTGAGGATTATAATCTTGTGACAAAGTTGGCAGAAAGTGGAGGATTATTTAATAAAACTCTGCTGTATTTGTGCTTGAATTTAGGGATAAAATGGAATGAAACAGCCTGTAGATCTGTTCTTGATTATAAAACAAAGATCAATTTTTCCTTAAAAAAAGAAAAAAAGGCAGGGAAAGAGATTCTGCTTCACTTATTTTATTTAGAAATGTATATGTAAAAAAAGGTCCCCACAAAATGAAGTCTAAAGTGTATTATATACAGGTGCAACAATATAATTGCTCTTCTTGCTGTTTAATGCTACTTTTTTCACTTGGACATCTACATTTGTGGTTTTAAGAAGTTTTTTACTAAGTAACCAAACCTTGGAGGTGCTGTGAGCACTTCATGTAGAATGTAGTGAATTCAAGATGGGTCTTAGGGCTCAGCTACAGACATGCTTTGAGTTCTGGATGTTAGAATTGTCAAGAGTTTCAGTACTGTTGTAAAAGCATGCGCCAGTTGTAAAAATTGAGTACGAACTCAGGTTTTGACTTCAAACACCCTTGATTGAAATGTGTTTCAAATACAGTGAAAATCCAAGTTTTCGCCTGAGTTTAATTCGCTCTTGTGTGACAGAGGGGAAGATGATCCTGCTTCTCAAATGTGAAAGGCAAAATTCCCATTTTCTTCAAGTGCCCGGATTGGGTCCAGAAAGTTAACTTAAATTACCATAACAATTTGAGATAAATGTATTATTAGATTGTCACAGATCAGCAGACGGGCCAGAAGATTCAGATTGTTACAGCACTTGATCAGAGCTCAGCAGGCAAGCAGTTCATCTTAACAAATCATGATGGCTCTACCCCAAGCAAGGTGATCCTTGCCAGACAAGATTCCACTCCAGGAAAAGTTATCCTGGCAACTCCAGATGCTGCAGGTGTCAACCAACTGTTTTTTGCATCCCCTGATATATCTGCACAACACATCCAGGTAGATAATCCACTTTATTTCATAATTTTCATTCAAATGGGATAAGAAAAGATGTTTTATTTCCAAATAAATCTGTCTGGGTTCTCCTTTTTGCTTTTTTTTAAAGTATAATTTTCCTTGCACTACGACTCATTGTGGATACTTAGAAATTATGAAAAAACTCTTTTTAGTAAATTTATTGCTTTTAAAATTTATATGCTGGCTCATTACATTAGAAAGAATACAGTTATTTTTATTGTCATTTCTAGATTCTGCCATGCCAACAGTCCTTTATTTCTGCTTGTTGACTCTCCATCTGTTTTCATGTATTGTTGAAAACCACACACTTTTCTCCATTATCCTTATCGCTTAACATTTGCTTTTGCTTGTTTTCCTTTTTGTACACTGTTGCAACTCTTCAGCTGTGTGAATTGCAGTCCACAGTAGTGCTCAGACTATTTAGCAGAAAATACATTACTCCATGGGGATGAGAAAATAATACTAATGATTTTGGGCTTACTAATGTGATATTGTAATAGCCAGGGTTGTTACTCCCTAAACTGGTCCCCAGTGCACCTTACTCCCGTGCACGTTATATGTGCCTCTTCCATAGTTGTCACCCTCCAACTTCCAAGCTTTCTGTCCCACATCCTCAGCCTGGCAGGGATGGGATGGCCCTGATGTGAATAATGTCAAAAACATGCAAGTAGAGTTGGGAGATGTGATCTCCTTCAGCGTGAAGTGGGAGGTTACTGCACTCCAGCTGAGGTACAGTTACTGCGTATAATTCACCCACAAACGTTTATGCTGCTGTTACAATACATCAGTGGTAACATTCAGATAGCTACAGTCCATTTAGTCACTTATCAAACACTTAAACATTATGACCATAAACAGCTGCTTAAGGAAAAATATTAAAAGCTGGCCAAGTAAATAATGATCTCTCTGAGCATATCCTTTTACTTCCATTAGCTGATGATACAGAGCAACCTCCTGATTTGGAGACTGCATTAGGACCATCATATTTGATAGCTGCTATTAAAGTTAAACAACCTTTTTTTGTTATTTATATAGACCATATAAGCTTTAGTCTGTATAATATCGTATAGTACTCTATGGTGTACAGAGAATACTTAAGTCGATTTGGCCATCTGAGAGAGGTATTTAATTAGGTGTCTCTTGCACTATAAGATATTATTAAGGATTTGTGTGTGGGTTTATAAATCACTACAATATCCTCTTCCAAGTGATCTCTTTTCAGCTGCAGACCCTGCAGACTGTTTAGTTTGTGCTCTTCTGTGAACCAATCCACTCTGATTCACTACCCACATGTTGTGTAAGCTTGAAAGAATCTCTGTATTATATAATACTTTTGTTTTTGAAACTCACAGTTCCTTGCAAATGGACATCTTAGGTCCTTGCTCCAACGAATTTGATTACTGTGAATAGGGGACCAGTAGCAAAAGCCAATCCTATTGAGAGGCATTGAAGCATGCTTAGTGTTATCATACACTTTGTATTTTAGGTAAGCCTCAACAAAAATATAAACCAGTGAGATATGAGTAATCCACATAAAAATTATTTTCAAAGACAACTTTAGAGATGAGAAGTGGGCCACACTGGTTTAAAAGGCAAAATTCAGGAAAAGAGGAAATCTGTACAAAAATTTGAAATCTGTAGTTCTGATTGTATCATTTGGGCAAAACAGGTCAGTTTGAGAGGCAACAGAGTATTCTGTCACTACAGTTAAATTGTTCTGTTGTCTGCTGATACGTGTGGGTAGAAATTTCCTTTGCCCATTTAAAAGTTCATGGAATACAGAGTTCCATTCATTTGTTGTTCACCTGCATCCCCTTTGGGATCTTTGTATCTTCTCCCTCAAATGATCTTTTGGTCTCCAATTTCATCTGTTTTCTCCTTCTTCTTCTGTAGCCTTCACTTGAAATGCCCATTTGTTTGTTCTGCCAAAAACCTCTCTGTTACTGCATCTTATCTTTACATTGACTCATTTGGCAAGACCCCTTCTCCCATCATCTATTTTAACTTCAGTGGCTCTTCTTCATATTAATTTTTATTCTTCATGTTCAAGGTCAGTTAATGAGTTCTCTGAGTCTGGGATTATCTCCTCATGGGCCAGTTCTGTAGTCCTTCCTTACATGGAACTTCCCATTTCAGTGCAGCTTTAATTTATGGAAGGACCTAGAATTTATTTATATGTATTTTATATAATATCATATCGTGAAAATACATAATGTTAATACTGGAAATTTGGAAGGATCAAAAGGTTAATATTCTCTTAACTCATCATCTTATTTTTCTTAAAAAGTTGGTGTTTTTGTAAAGAAAACTTAAGAGATGAATCTCGGAGACAGTATTGTTAACAAGGCTAACTAGAAAGATATATGCCTATTAAACTTTCCTACATATATCATCTGTACTGTGTTCCAAACTCTAAAAAACACAATTTCTTAATATTCTCTGTAGAAAAGAGAGTATTTTCTGTTTCAGTTACTTCACTCTTTATTAGAGGTCCTGTTCTGAATAAGTGAAGCAAGAATGAGGAGTCTGGCTTCCCTTTAAGACACAGTAGAAGTTAAAAACTCTTCAATCTTCTAAACTATATTCTCTTTTTAATGAGAAGAATATTTTTTCTTTTCTATGTCAAGATGATGTTTGGTTGTTACTTGTGATTTGTGTGTTCCTTTTTTAAATGAAGTTTTTGCTGTGCTTTATTTATGTTGCAGTGGGATAGTTTTCAAAGACTAAGTGGAAGGTTCTAGTGCCTACCCTGCAGTTCTGGGATTCTAAAATTATGTGCTAACAAAGCTTTACAGGTGCCAGAGAGAAATGAATGAGACAAGACAAGAATACCTTAATAATGTCAAACTGTTACTGAAAGCCAAACTATAACACCAATTGATAGTTAATGATAGTGTCCAGAGTACATTTTCTTTTGGTCCAAGTTTATGTGTATTATAAAAAAAGGAGTTAATAAACCTCAGTGTAGATCTAGTAGCCTTTACAAGGGATTTTTTTTTTGTTCCATCTGTTTAATGCTTCAGTCTGTTTTGTACTATGGGTGAGTCATTAGCATATAAGTATAAACTTGAATAAAAGGTAAGAGTATGTTGATGCTAAAAGTTTTTCAGAATGTTAGTCCATTTCGCAGAAGTAGTGTTTAGATAAATGAAATCTTGAATTCTTCTCAGAAGCATTACAAATAAAACTCTTATTTCCTCCTGACAGGGAGCACAGTGGCATGGCAGGTAGCTACTTGGTGTCTCTAAAGACTATTAGATGTAATCAAGAAAACATGATACTTTGTAGATTTAGTCCCCTATCTTAGGCAAAAACCACAAGCATGAGATGTATTTTACTATTTAGATGGTAAGAAAAAGAAAAATTAAATGCTTTCGCACTTTTTTTCAGATTTTAACAGACAACTCACCCAATGAACAGGGCTTAAATAAAGTGTTTGATCTGTGTGTTGTATGTGGAGACAAGGCATCAGGTATTTATTTTTTTCCTTTCTTTTTTTTTAAGGTGGTGCAATTTTATAAAAGCAGTTTAAAATTCTTACAACAGTTTGCATGCATATACATATATAAATTTCTTTACATGCAGTGGAGAATTACACTAAATGGTACCCTTAGTATTCATGGATAGGATTTACTGTTGTTTTACATAGAATCATGAAATATCCTGAGTTGGAAGGGACCCACAGAGATCACTGAAGTCCAACTCCTGGCCCTACACAGAACCATCCCCAAGAGTTACACCATGTACCTGAGAGCATTGTCCAAACCCTTCTTGAGCTCTGTCAGGCTGGTGCTGTGCCACTGCCTGTTCAGTGGGAGCCTGTTCCAGTGCCCAACCACCCTCTGGGTAAAGAACTTTTTTCCTAACATCTAACCTAAAATCCCCCAGATCAGCTTGATGCCATTCCCTTGGGTCCTGTCACCAGAGTGCGGAGTGCCGTGCCTGCCCATCCATTTCCCCTACTGAGGAACCAGCAAAGTCTCCCTTCAGCAGGGAGCAAATTTCCTAGAAAATAAAATCAATTACAATTTTTTTCCAAAAATTGGCAAAGTTTAACATTAAAAATACAGTTTCTAGAGCTCTAAATACTTGTCAGACTTCACCCACCTCGAGAAAATTTGTGCCAAACTTAAGGCAAAGATCTGGTTGGTGTATTCTAATTGTTAACACTTCTCTGACTCCCCAGCGGAGGGCTGGAGTCTCCCTTGAGGGGCTGGAGATCCCTGGAGGTGTTCTTCCTGTGCTGCCCTTGGAATATTGAGTAGTGGTAATGACTTTGGGGAGAGTGCCGTGTTTATCTGAGTATCTGTAGGTTTTGGGGAGCCTCCCATGTCACAAGCAATGTCACAAAAACTGCTCTGCAGACACTTCCAAGCTGGAATCCAAGAAGCTACATCAAAGAGTAGGTGAAGAAGCAGCACGAGTATTTTGCAGAATGAATATTCATAATCCAGCTGCCGCAAAAATGTTTCACATGTTATTGTTTTAATGTATATGATGCTTTTGAAATTTCACATTTTAGTAGTGGTAAAAAGGTTGTGGTAAAGGAATCTAGAAAACCTATTAGGATTTCTAGAAACTTCCAGAAAGAATCTAAAAGTGTTTTCTCCTAAATTAGGTGGTATATGTGATTTATTTTTGTAATGTGCTGTAGGTATTTCAGGGATTCATAAATTAAAATTGTTGTAACTGCCAAACATGCCTCCATCAATCCTTTTTAGTAATGTGTATAGTTTATGCAAAATCAAAAAAATTTACTTCTGAAAATAATTTAAAAGCTTACTTTCTGCAGTATATCACAGAAATTCTTACACAGAAAACTCAGGGAACTGGTCTTCAAAAAAAAAAAAGTTGTAGCTGTTGTAGATTATTCTTTCATTGATGTTTTACTGCGAGAACTATGGATGTACCATTACCCTGTTAGGAAAATGAAAGATGAAAGTAAAGCTTTGAAGGGATTGCCTACTGCTGTCAAGTGCCCAAATGCCATGTTTGCACTTTCCATGGTTCCATTAGATTTAATGCATACAATTTTGGCAGCTGAACTTGTAATGAGCAATCACAGGAATTGTCTGTATGAAAAATTGCTAGAGAAATGCATAAATTAAAATTTTTTTTTGCTGTGTTCTTGCTAACCTGTTTTCTTAGCCTTTTTTAACACTACTGTCAACAGATAAGGAAATAATTTAATAAGCAACTTGCCTATTTGTAAAATCCTGTTTACATGCTTTGAACTAGAGAAATGGTTTGCTTGCGTTTTTATGTTGTTTTATAGCCCCAATACATTTTAAGATCTGCAGCCTATGGGGAAAAAGAGTGTTCTTTTTCTGGCTAAAATAGCAGATACTTTGTTTTTAATAAATGCAAAGTTTAAAAAAATAATATTATGCTGTAAAATTAATGTTATGTTTTCTGTTACTTTGTAACTAGGGCGTCATTATGGAGCAGTAACTTGTGAGGGATGCAAAGGATTCTTTAAAAGGAGTATACGGAAGAATTTAGTTTATTCCTGCCGAGGAACAAAAGACTGTGTCATTAACAAACACCACCGGAATCGCTGTCAGTATTGCAGGCTGCAGAGATGCATTGCCTTTGGCATGAAACAAGATTGTAAGTATGAAAAAGAGCAAATTGCTTTCCCTGGCAGCTGCTTTGTGCTACAAAAGATATGCTTTGTATAGATACAAATTGTTATCTTGATTATATCTTTTTAAATCATTGTATCTTTTTTGTTTAAAGAATTGTATGAGTTTGGTGTACCAGAAATACAAAATGCTTTCAAGTGTTTGCTTTAAAAACTAATAAGCTCCATGTGACCATCCCATGTGATGAAAGTGAGTGAATTGTTACTCCTGTGTGGCAAATATCAATGTCTGCAATTTTTTTAAATGCAGTTCAACCTTTTTGTGTGTAAATTAAGCTACTGAATTTTTTGAATTCTACCTTCCTTTCAGTTTTTCCACAACTGAGATTACTGGCAATTGCTGTTCACTTTTGGCAAAGCTCTGCAGAGACAGTTATCCGTGAGGCAGAGATCCACAGTGATCTAAAGTTCAGTTCTTACCGATTCCTGCAGATTCCAAGTTCCTTTTTAGCATTCCATACATTAGATGTAGTGGTATTGCAATATTACAGCATTATCAGAGTACTAAATGCACAGAAGATCACACAAAACACAAATTCTTCAGACCTAATACTGTGACACTGCTGCTACATATGGTATTGGTCTTGTTCTCTGCTCTCTGTCATCCTGCTCTTATTTTGCTGACCCTCTTGAAGCTCTGTGGACATTTTCCTCCTTACAGTCCTGGTTCTGTCAGCAGAAATTAGTAACACGGAGGAAATTAATTCAGAAAGGGAGGAAAAGCTGGGCCAGTGAAAGTGGATCTTTACCCTCTAGTTCAGCTGGCAGTTAAGTAAGAATAGGCCCCTCCACAGAAGATTTTTTAAGCAGAACAAATTCACTGGGGTTAGGGATTGGAAGGCAGGAAAATAATCTCTGGGTCATGGGGGAATAATAAGTGGGGGAGAGGATTGTTTGGTGATAAGATGTCTCATTCCTCAATGGGGAGGGAAAAGGAAAGAAAACTTAGCATCATCTTGGACTGCAGCTCCCTCACTGGGGGTTATTTGTCCCTTGCAGAAGTCTTGGCCATTTCTCAGCAGAGTCAGACCCTGCTACTGAGCACAGTGTTTGCAAAGAAATATTAAATACTTGCCTCCCTCTCCCACCCTTTAAAGCACTCTTTCTGGGTTGCAGGTTGACTTCAATGGCATTG
Source organism: Oriolus oriolus (assembly GCA_013400235.1). NCBI lineage: Eukaryota > Metazoa > Chordata > Aves > Passeriformes > Corvidae > Oriolus > Oriolus oriolus. The sequence goes on along the minus strand of VXBT01005643.1, from coordinate 1,306,092 downwards.
TCAATACTTGATATTATGACATTTGGGGTTTAAGATACTTACCAGTGTAAAAGTTAGAATAGCATCACAGTCTACCGCTATCTTGAAAAGTTTTTAATTTTTTATCTTAAGTTACACATTTTTCACATTTCCAATTTTCCCCATTGGGGATAATACTGTAAGTTTCATTTTAATGTTCAAAGCAGGGTGATATATCTGTAGGCTAAAGCCCAGATTCATTCCACCTTGTTTCACTGAGCCATTCAAATGGCTCAAAAATCCTCTTCTCTGAAGTCAGTGACTGTGAGTCAGGGTGTTGCCCAGATTGATCTTGAATGGTCTGAACTGAACTTTTTGAATGTACCTTTCCCTCTGTATTGTCTAAGGTTCTAACTCGAGAAGCTTCTTTGAGTGCATGGAGTTACATGGGTTCAACACAGACTCACAATCCACAGAAAAAAGTACCATCAGTCCTTTACAAAGGAAATGAGTGTGTGGGATAGAGAAACTGAGAGAATGAGAAGTTTTAAGCTTCCACTTTGATTCAAATTAAAAATGAACGGATGTCTCCCTTAATTATAAATTGAAAATATTATGTATGTTCGATCTCAGACTTTGACTACTACATCATTTCCCTTAGAACTCATCAATTTAGTGTGCTGGTTTTTATCCAGCTTTTTAGCTTGTTGGTTATGGGATATATTTTTTATATATTTTAGTTATTTTCAGAATTATTATTCAAATCAAATATTAAATAAAGAAAAAATACTATTTCTTAGTCTGTAATTCGGGGTGTGATTTAATAGTTGGGTATTATTTCTACAGCTGTACAGTGTGAGAGGAAACCTATTGAAGTGTCAAGAGAAAAATCTTCTAACTGTGCAGCTTCTACAGAAAAGATCTACATTCGGAAAGATCTTCGTAGTCCGTTAGCTGCAACCCCAACTTTTGTAACAGACAATGAAACAGCGAGGTATGTAAATTGGATTCAGAAGTGGCTGTCTCTGTCTTCTGAAAAAGGAAAATTCAATTTTCAAATTAATCAAAATGAATACTTGTGCTGTTTTCTGTCAGATCAACGGGTTTGCTGGAATCAGGAATGTTTGTTAACATTCATCCGTCTGCAATAAAAAGTGAGCCTACTGTGCTGATGACTCCAGATAAGGTATGTGATAATGTGACTGATGTAGTAAGTAGAGCTAATTGCTGTAATTGTATATGTAAGGAGAGAAGGGTGTTCTATTTGGTTAATTTTTAAAACACTCCTTGACAACATTCACCAGTGTTACAAATGCATTCTCTTTACAAGAATCCTCTTAGCCTCACACAGTAAAAATCTAAAAACACTACAAAGTAAATGCCCTTGTTTCACATTTTTATAGAGCTTTAAGGGCTGTATTATTTTAATTTTTGTGTTGAGATAATCCTGACACTTGGCTCACTCTTCTGTACAAATAAAATGAGATGTTCACAGAACCTCTGTTGGCATTGTCACAGTGCATTTTGTAAATATGGTTGGATTTTTTTCTCCTGAATCACTGGTTTTTTTGGCAAAGCTGATAAGACCTATCTCATCAACAATCTTATTTCTGAGCTGGTTTTCCTTTGTTTCCATTTTGCTGTACTTACTGATCCACTAAAGCCATGTGGTAGCTTCCTCACATATGCACAGTAGGAAGCGTTCGTGTTTTTCTAGCTGATGTTAAATTACCTCATAGTGTTTTCATGCATTTTGCTTTGCTTGCTCTGTCTGGTGTTAGCAGCAGCATACGTTTTTGGTGGGACAGGGTGGGACACATCTTACTGCCTCTCTGAGTTGCTAGCCAGTACTGAATCACTTTGTTCCTTTGCAGTTAAACAAAGACATAAACACCAAAAAGGCTCCAGCAGAATTCTTTTTCTGTTTGTTTATAAAGGTGACTTTCCATGCATTCCTTCTTCTCAGACATTCTCCTACCCTATTAGTACTGACTCATTTACATGGGGAAGGAAGATGCTAAAAATATAATCTAGAGCAGTGACGGACTAGTGCATAGAGATGTGAAACCTTCTGTCTGCACTTGCTTACCATCACTAGTATTCTTTCTGAAAGAGATAGCTATTACTTTCACAAGTGAAGGTCAAAATATTTCATATTTTAGATGCAGTGCAGTGTTGAATTTCTGTATTGTGATTACTCATGTACTGAAAACAGTTTTCTTACAGGTGCATCTTTGCACATGCTCGGTTCTTCATTTATGTGCAAGTTAGACTCTTCTCTTGCAGGTTAACTGCTGCCAATTAACTGAGAATTAAAAGCTGTTCTTTTCCCTTAGGTAGAAGCATGTCAAGGAGATTTAAGTACGCTGGCAAATGTGGTGACTTCGTTAGCAAATCTCAGTAAATGCAAAGACATGTCACAAAGCAGTACAGAGCTATCCATGATTGAGAGTTTAAGTAATGGAGATGCATCATTATCTGAACTCAAGCAAGAAGAACAAGCTAGTAGTGATGTTACAAGGTAAGACATGTTACACTTAAAAATACTGTTCTTTTCAAGAAGGTCTCTGTCAATTCAGACCATTAATTAAATCATCACAATATAGGAAATTTATCTGCTTTAGAAGTAATAGTAATATCAGCGTAAGCTCATGTAGAAGATAAATACTATAAGATTCTTCCAAATGAAATCAAAAGAAAGTTCCATTAGAGAAGTAAATCCTTTTAGTTGTTCATACTTGAAATTAATTTCAGTATAAATGTTACAGCTGATTTTCTTACCTTTTGGTTGGCCATACTAAGGTACATTAGGTCTTGTACTGTAGTCTTAGTACTTTGCATGATCCTGGAAAATTTGTTCTTAAGAGATCTCATCTGTGTGATAGTTAAATGCCTGTAACTAGTAATCACCTTAAAAGCTTGAAAAGCATTTTCCTTCTAGATGAGAGAAGTTAACAGAATTCTCACTATCAATATGAATACATTCACTGAATATCTTACAAACTTGTGTCTTGCACTGGTTTTACCTGAGCCATTGTGTGAGCCTATGTGTAAGATGTTCTGTGTAGTATATACAGAGCTACACAGAACATGCACAGTTACTCCATCAATCACAATCATGTTCTTCCTTGGTTGTCATCTCATGCAAGCTTCTGACTGCTGTCCCAGCAATATTTTACACACCATTCACAATTTACTCCGTTTATTACTTAACGTACTAAATCCGTTAAGGGGAAAAAGGTGGGTGTATAGTGGCTGAAATACTGGATTTCTCCTGTGGTCTCTTCTGCTTTGTGTAATTGCAAGCAGATCACATTTTTTCTGCTCCTTTCTTTATATATTGCTTAGAAGGTCAATCTGACTTTTTATAGATGCTGATTTTGGCCTTTGCTGTGTCCTCCTAGGTAAAGAATGTAAGAATATGCTGTGTAAGTAGTATTGTTGCATATGCTGATAGACATCATTCAATACTGTGGCTGTTCAAAGAGATGTAGTAATCTTTCATTTGCTGGCACTTCCAGATGCTTATCTTTGCCAGCTTCAGAATTTCTGTTCTGAAAGTTTAAAAGTCTGTCTATGAAAAGGCATCAGGTTCTCTCAGCCAGTGAGCTTGAAAGAGCTCTGACTTGTCATACTCTTGTCAAGTAGGTTACCTAATAGTTTTACAGTGGGGAGGTTCAAGTTAAACATTGCTGTGAAAGGGAAGTTGTTACTCAAAGAGAAACTAAAATTTTTCTCTAAATTATTGATTTCCTTGTCAGGCCCTATGCCAGCATGATCTAACAGACACAGATGTTTATTGAGGAAGAAGAGTTTAAGGGACTTCAGAGAGCACATTTTATCCATCCATGCTTTTCATGTATATTATTATATTCATTGCTTGCAGCTACAGTAGTTACAATTTCACTTTTGCTGACATAAACTTAGAGTACAACTTTTGCTGCAAGCACCTCATTGCTTCTATATTGTAGTTTTGCATGCCTTGTCCTCTAATGCTTCACGATGTTCTTTCTTTACAGTTCATCTGCAGTCTTATGTATCTTTTAGTGACTGAGCCTGACAAAAAGAGAACTGAAATAATTTGTAGGAAAGGATATCAATGCCATGTATTTTAATGTTGATTATGCTTTGTTTTCTCTCTTTGTGGGCTAGATTTTCATAGCTCCAAGGCAAGCTTTGTTCTAGATTCTCTTTTCCTTGGTGTTTTGCCTTACAGTCATTGCTGATGTTGGGGCTTTGTGTAGGGAAAGGACTCACCTTGCCGAGCCATGAGGAAGCAAAGCTGCTACTGATTTCTGCTGGCTTACTACTGGCAGTTTATGAGATAGGAGGGAAAGATTTCTCTGAAAGCAGCATTGAAGAATGAGTTGGGAAGAAAGTATCATGGGCAGACATTGTTAACGAGTGTACATGCCTACACTATTTAAAAAGGACTCTTCAGCCTGTGCTGGAATAAATACAGGATAGTGACAGATGCATATGACATTTCCCTTTTGGGGAAAGGGGAAGTCTAGTTCCTCTCTTAAATTTCTGTCCCTGCCACATGAAGAGCCCTGCAGAGATTCTGTTGTTTCCTAAAAAGCAGCTGTCACTGAGCTGCTGTGTTTGCCTGTTCTACCTAAGACTCCAAAGAGTGAATTGTGGAAGACCTGAAGCTCAGATCTAGCAGGAGTCCACAGTATAGTTTCTAGAGCTGAGCCATGAATGCCTTCCCTTTGTGCCAACTTTGCATATACCAGAGACAGAAGATGGCCCAGGTATGTCTGTATAGTCCACTTGCATATGCCCCAGTCACCCTCATGTGTACACGTCAAAGTACGCAGGCTAGTGAGGACCAAAAAGTAGTTCATTTACCATCCCAAGCCTTGAGGCAGTGTCAGCAGCTCTTTCATTGTGATATTCCATTTGGTTGTGAGTAGTTATGTCGAACAGCTTGATTTTTTTAGCATGTTAGTGAATTCATATAGCTAGAGAGTGGGGGGGTAGAGAAGGTGGCCAAGTTCTACCGAGACTTTGGCATTAAATCAGTGATTTTAGACTCTGTGGTAATAAACATGTCTGTAAGTGTCTGTAAGTTGAGAATGAGCTCTACATACAAGCTGATAATCAGCTTTTGTAAAGATCTCAGACCTCACTGCACAAGTTTTTCATGCAACACTGTACAGAAGTGATGCTGTTCCCAGGATATATCATCTGTCTGTCGGCAATGATCAAGTCTGTGTATTTTTGATTGAAGGTGTGTCAGTTGTGGTTGTTAGGTGTATTTGTGAACAGAAGAATAACACGTGTTACCAAGCAGCGAAATATTGAGTAATACATCTGTTCTTGTCCTGACATCTGCCCTCTAGCATGTGTGCTTGTGAAAGCCAAGAGTCACTGCCACACAGCACAGGGTACTCAGGATTGTATTGAAAGCATGGGAGTGCTTTCTCTTACATATTTGGAAGCAGTCTTCTCAAATTAAGTTGAAAAATCTAACTACAACTCATTACTTAACAAAAAAAATCTTACTCTCTTTGTGCTTCGTAGCAATAAAAGCCTGTAAAATTTACACATGCACTAAGTGACTGCAACAGCAGTCTGATGATCATGTCCTCAAAACACTCATGCCAGCGCTCTCAGTGAACATCACTAAAGAGATCTTGAAACGCAAACTGTGATTCAGCAGCACAACCAATATGTCAAAACTGTGAATTTGTTGGCAACTAGAGTAAACAGGATCTGCTGCTAATTTTTGTTTCAGAGTTTGGTGGAATGTCAGGAAAAGCATGCTACTGACTTTTATTTTCCAAGTCTCACTCTTTGAAACAGACTTCGTACAGGTTTCAGACTTGTGCAGGTTCCTCTTAAACTGAAACGGTCTCTAAAATGAAATTTTCTTTTTGTTTGTTTGTGATCTTACAGGGCATTTGATACTCTTGCAAAAGCATTAAATCCAGGAGAGAGCGCAGCATGCCAGAACTCTGAAAGTATTGATGCCAGTGGACAGCTGCTTGGTGGAGAAACAAGCATGAACATCGTTGAAATAGAGGGGCCACTACTCAGTGATGCTCACGTAGCATTCAGGGTACTGAATACTTTCTTACTGTTGACTGTTTATAACTATTTTGACATCGTAATGTACAATAATGATCTGATTAAATTTTATTTTGAATTTCTTAGAGGAGTATTTGTTCAGGTATTGGCATTAATTTCCAGTGAATGAACTGCTTCTGTTCACTGGTTAATTCCTTGGGAAAAAGTACTGTGCTCTGCAGTGGTTTAGCTGCACTGGTTATTTTATAGTTTCTTACCTTAAAAATAGTAGGTAATCTGTGCAAAAGGATTTACATAGACAAAGTATTTGCGTGAAGCAGAGTCAGCATTTCACTGCACGAAGCAGAGCCAGCATCCACATTCTCACTTGTTAGTGGGTGTATCTGATGCAATCTGCAACTGGATTTTGAGACTTCTAAGTGTATTTGTCAGTTTCTTCTTTGTGTAGGTACCCTATTTTAGTATGGTATTAATTGACTTAACTACAGTTTCTGGGTTAGTTAGCCATATATTTTCTGGATTTATTTCTCATTTTACCAGCCTGAAGAAATTCCTTCTATCTATTTTTTTCATCATCTTATTTTCCATGGGCAAATCAAAAAGCTTGCTCATCTAAAAACTTACTCAGTAGCAGGCATTTGTTTAAACTTTACCCCTCTTATCAGCATCTGTTTGGATCACTCAAATTAACATCTCTAATGCAAATGTCAGGGTTTTTTTAAAAAATCACATTAGCTAGAGCATTATATTAAAAAGTGTTAATTTCTGAAGACAGAATTACAAGTTCTAAGCTATTTTGGGTCAAATCTCTTAACGTATGCAGGTAACATCACTGATTTTACTTATTAACATTGAGAAGGGTCCTTTCTGATGTATGTTGGTTATGTTTTTTGGACTTGGGAGCAGCTGTGTATTAAGTGTTTTACTCAAACACCAAAAGATCTCTCATGTATTTATTTGTAAAACGTTAATTAAAAATTTTAAAAAAAGATGTTTTGTGAAATAGAATTCTCACACACACACACTTTCTCTCTCTCTCTCTCTGTCTTTCCAGGAGTTGTAACTCCTCTAATGTAAGCAACTTCATTCCAGTTACAGTGATTATTCTCTCTTATTCTTTGAGAATGTCTCAGAAGTTGAGTTTCGAGATCTTCCATCTCCAGTTGTCCCAGACATGAATCTTTACCTACGAATCAAACTTTTTGTCTTTTTTGTTGCTTTGTAGTTACATAACATACAGCGTGTAATGGTGTGGCTAATAATGCAAAAGGCAGTCATTCAGTTTTGTGTCAGGATTATACCATGTTTATTTAAAAAACAATTTTATTTTTTCACTTAAACTCAAAAGACTGATTTTTTTCCTAATCCTATTACGAAGAAAGTGAAATAACTCTTGCACTTTTTTCTCTTTTCTTTTTTTTTTCCCCTACTTTTTTTTTGCAGCTCACCATGCCTTCTCCTATGCCTGATTATCTTAACGTTCACTATATCTGCGAGTCTGCCTCCAGGTTGCTTTTCTTGTCCATGCACTGGGCACGTTCCATTCCATCCTTCCAAGCTTTAGGGTAAGTGTTCAGTTACTCTGTTCACTTACGTTGTGGATATGTGTTTTTTAATTTTTTGTTTTTTGCTGTCTTCTTTGGGGACTTTTTAAAATAGAAAACTACTAATTAAAACTGTCACAAATCTTAATCAGTAAGGTAAGTTTTCTGAATCAAAACTACTCCCAATTTGATTCCAATTCAGGACTTTGGTTGGGTTTTGAAGGAAAAAGGAGTAGATTTAAAACAATTGAATGCCTGCACACTGCTATTTCTTATTTTGAGAAAATAGGGATTCCTATCAGCTTTTTGGTAGCTACAGCCCTGGGCTACATCCTGATGCTTATCAGGCAGTCACCAAAAAGAAGCTCCTGTCTGAATCCCCAGATATTTTTATCCTTATAAGGTGAATTACTAGTAATCATTCTGCCTTTAATAACCTACATGAAGCCAATGGTTAGTTAGATTCAGCAAATATTCAGAATGAAGTTGTCTAATTTCAAAAGATTTGCCATAAATAAATGGCTCCTCTAACCAAAAGGTAATTCTTACTATTCTTTTTACAGTTTGTATAACATCCTGCTTCTCCATCCGAATTCAGTGTATCACTTAAAATTCTTAAGCTTAGTTTTGTAGTCCATTGCTGATCATCATGAAAAAACATCTCAAAACTGCATGAGGAAAATTGATTTATGTTATTTTCAAAAGTAATTTTATGAAGATACATCAAACAAAGATACTGTATCAGCTCTGACACAAGTGGAGAATAAATTATGTTAGTTTGTTCTCATCTGCAGTGTGTTTCTGTTTAATTCAATATCAAAATAGCCTGTGACTGTGGCAGCGAAGAGAATTCCTTTTTAAAATGAGAGATTGTCCCCTTTTCCAGGAAAGCTGTCAAAAGCAGGATGGTCTGTGATTACTATTTGTGTTTACTCAGATGCTTAAGCCAAATGATTCTACACTTTTAAAGGAAAGATACTGTATTGCATGTAATTAAGCCTTTGTTTTGGAGAAGGAGAAAGGAATATTCTATAAAGAATAGTAAGGGTAAAAAAATAGGTAAATATGATGTTTTATTTTGGTAGAAATTGTTGCCCTGCAGAATTTCAAAATGCATAGAAAATAAACATAGGTACATTATGTCATTTTAAGTTTTTAAAAGGTGTTTGTTACAGAGAGACACTGCAAATTAGTACAAATTAGTATTGTAACAAATGGGAATTGCTTCTTAAAAATAAAATGTAGTACAGAAGACCTCTCTCTCCAGAAAGATTTAACAAGAAAAATCTGCACATGCTCTTTTTATGTGTTACTTCACGATATATTTTTCTGCTTGAGTAAAAAATATGGAGGAGTAAGCTGCCTTAAGACTGCTAATATTCACCTGTGAGAGCATTTATAGACCTAGTCAAGATCATGGGCAACAGTATATAAATGACATAAATTCACAGTTTTCCTTTGAAGTGCTTAAAATGCAAACTATTTTCAAGTGGAGATTTATTTGAAATTAATGCAGCCTTTATAGTTGGAGCACATTATATCCTGTAATTTTGACTTTTAGAAGGGTGACTCATTTCACTTTTAAACTGAAGGGAAATTCATGGAGCATGATGAGTAATGGTTTTGTAAGGGATGTGGATAATTGTACCGAGGTTGTTTCCTCCTTCAGGCAACATTCTCCCTTAGTCACAGCAGGATGGTTGCCTTTGACCTACTGATGTAGTTAATGATGCCAGGTACTCATTAGTTCATCTTCCTGCACAGGCATCTTTGTACAAAAGAGAGTTTCTTAGTGAAACGTGCACCAAGCTGGTTACAGCCTCTTAGTTCTGTGAGGCTGCTTAAGCAAACTGAAGAACTGGTTCTGGTCTAAGTTTCATCAGCCCTAAAGATGCTCTAGATTATACATTTATCTACACACACATATCAGATGAGTGGCCAGTACACCCTGTTTTCAGTGGTGCTCAGCACAGTCCCTTTGATTATGTTAAAGGACATGAACGAAGATGTTCATCAGAAGCTGCATGTACTGTATTGTGTCTACTATAACAAGAACTTGATCACAGTAAAAAATATTGCTCTCAGTAAGCTCTCTGTAAACCAGTTAAGGACAGGTCTGTGTTCACCTATCATTTGGCATCTTAGTATTGCAGTAAATCATCAGAAATGTTCTTGAAGATTACATCAACATCCTTGCAAAAATCCATTCCATTGTATTTTTCGTAGTTGAAATCATATCTTTAATATGTTTTTCTTCTTTGATAGATCTTGTACTTCTTTTAAATTTCCATTTTTATATTCACTGGCTAAAACTGTGAAACATGGTACTTGAATTTGACTCCTCTCTGGTAGGATTTGCTTTCTCAGGTACTGAGCTCTTGTTAAGCTCTGTGAGTTAGAGATTCTTGGCGTTACTGAAAGTTAGGTTACTGATACGGAAGTGGCTGAATATGAATTGATATATTTAATTTTAAGCTACAGCAAAGAAATCCTTATGACTGGTATTTATACTTTGAAGTCTGTATTTCAAACCTTATTCCAAACTTGAAAGGGATGCAGAAAATAGCAGTCAGGAAGCTCAGAATCTTGATTACACATGTTCCATTTCACCTGTATCTTTAATTAAAAAATTATACCAACCTGTCAGTTTTCAAGTGAAAAAAAAAAAAAAGGCCTTTGAGTCTGTTCTACATCCACAATACATGAACAGTGCAATCTTTTTTTGTCCATGCATATAAATGTTGTTCTAAATCCTAAGAAAACTAGCATGATGGAGTACACCGAGACAGTTGTCATTTACTGTAACTTCAGCTTGCTTTTGTGATAGAAATCTGTCTCCTTTTAGGTCATTTAAACAAAAATTTATTGCTTTACAAAAGTCACTTTAAACCAGGTGCATGCATGCAAAGGAAATTGGTGCATAACTTCATTTTGGTATTGGTTGTAATGATTGAATTAGATTAATGTTTTATGAAGTGTTCTTCAAATTAAAATAAACCTGTGAATGCAAATGGCTGGTTTTATTAAATTATTGTGCTTTTTAATAGACAGGATAACAGCATATCATTAGTAAAAGCCTGCTGGAATGAACTTTTTACGCTCGGTCTAGCACAATGCTCACAAGTTATGAATGTGGCAACGATCTTAGCTGCGTTTGTTAATCACCTTCAAGGCAGTTTACAACAAGGTAAGGTGTGCACACGGCAGACTTGGGGAATTACTTGATGTTCAAGTTTTGAACTGCACAGAAGCTTCTTTTATTCTTCAGTTGTTAATGTAAATTTACTGTTTAAAGAATTTCATATTAGTATTGAAACAAAATGACACTAGCAACTACAGACAGAATTTTTTAGTAATTTTGCACAAGTCAGCTATGCTAATATTTGCCTCCAAATGAAAAAAGATATACATATTATTTTTATTTTTGTATCTATATATAATCTGTCTGCCTAATATAGATTAGCATTTATGGGGGGTGTTCTTACTGTGTGTTGTAATGTCTTACAGTGTTATGCTGTTCTGTTAATATCATCAGCCCAAATTAGGACTATTTTGGGCAGCATCAACATTAAGAACACAAGTGTACTGTGAATATGATTCCTCTGTATGAAGGATACAAAGTAAAGAATGACCCATCTGTCCTCACTCTTCATAGCTGTGACACAAAACAGCTGAATGCCAACTTGGTGATACAGTTCCTTTACATAACTTGGCTTGTTGACTTCTGTGTATTGGTTTTAGTCGACATGCACGTCTTCAACAGATCTTCACTAAGTACACTTTGTTCCTTGTTAATCCTATGTCCTGCATCTTTGGCATATATTTCATTCAGATGAAAGACATGTCAGTTGGCCTCTTTAATTCTGTTCTTCTGAGCAGGAGGGGAGGCTTTTAGGTAAACTTTGTGTGCTTGTGGACGCTCACAAAGTCGTCAGCACTAAAAGCTAACCAGTCAGTAATAGTACAGTCTTCAGCTGTTCATAGTCATAACACATTATTTGTAAAGTAGATGTACATACAAAAATCAAAGCATTTTCAGATTTAACTGAATTTTTGAGTTGTTTGCTGTTAGGGGTATGGAAATTCACTGTTGTTGATGCTATGCAAATGCAGATTGGTAAACTGGAGAAAAACAGCCCACCAGACTATAGATTTTTCATCTTCTTTTATGATAAGGTAATTAAAGAATTATTTCTGAGGGGTTTTCGTGTTTTAAAAACATCCACAAGATCCTCTTATAAATAACAATAGTTTAAAACAAACTGATCAAATCGCGAGATGTACTGGATCAGCTAAAGATACTAACAAATCTGTGATTGTCTCTAGGACAGATACAAATGGAATCTGGAAATTTTGGTCTGTGTAATATTTAAAGGATGTTTACCAAAAGGGTGTTGTAGTAATCAGTCATTACAATTACATATTTCTACCATTTAAATTAGGAATTCAGGTTGACTGCAAGAACTAGTTGTGCAAGATGCCAGCTGCAGTATCTCCAAGAGTTACCAAGTTTGTGGGGTCTAGGGACTCTAGTTGGATAGGTTATGGAGGGAATGGGATTTTCAGTCTGCTTTGCTATTGCTGACTCAAGGGGAACAGCTCTGCACCAACTACATTCCCCTCAGTGCAAATCAGGGAAGGTGTATAGTACACCTTTCCCAGCAGTGGCAGGGTCTTTGACTAAAATAACCCGTGAAGCTGTATGCTATCCTACCATATGGCACCTGATCCTTAGACACAGAGCACAGATCTGCAGTTGCAGTGTATGCTTTACTTACAAGTAGTCTCTTCCTTCCTTGGTCATTTCAAGCTCTAGTCCATTCCTGATTACTGGAAGCATTAGTGGTAGGAAGAGCCCTAACTGGAAGAGGGGGAAAAAGAGTGTTATACTCCGTAATTGTTGGTGTCAAGATTATTCAGACCAAATAGGAATTTACAGATGGCAGAGATTTCCCATTGTTGGTATTTAATAAAATAATTATTTTTAAAATTCCAGTGTGACCATGTTTTTGTGTGTGTGTTGACTTGGCATTTTTTATTTACGTGTGTCTTGATTTAGATAAGCTGCCAACAGACAGAGGAAGACTAGTGATGGAGCATGTCTTCAAACTGCAAGAGTTTTGTAACAGCATGGTTAAGCTGTGTCTAGATGGATATGAATATGCATATTTGAAAGCAATCGTCCTCTTCAGTCCTGGTAGGTAATTATTCCAAATGTAAAATTTTAATCTCTGCTATTTGTTGCCATATAACTGTTTTATTATATGCAGTTACTGCCTCATTTGTTGAGGAATTCTGGAAGGTCTGTAAGGACTGTAGGAAGAGGAGGGTTTACCTTCTAATGTAAACAGTTGAATGTTGCTTTGGGGACTTATTTTGGCAGGGGGTCTTTTATTCTTTTTATATGTAGATTTTTATTCTTGGTTCTGCCACTCATGCTTTTTGTTGGTTTGGGTTTGGGTTTTTGGTTGGTTTGGGGGTTTTTCTTTTAATTTATTTATTTATTGCTTTTAATTCTGTGCCTCCTTTCTGGGCTACATTTTCTGAAGACCTGCAGGTTAATTTCCTGAAGTGTTTCTCTTGTACATCCAGATGAGACGGATTGAAGGGATTTTAATATATGAAAGACTATCTGGGCAGCAGTTCTCACATTCAGAATTACAGAAACATCATCTCCCTCTGCACAGACAATGCATGTAGCATTTCTGATGAATGAGCATCACAAACATTCACTTATGTTATTATTTCTGTCTTCTAAACAGTGTTTGCTTAATGTACTCTCAGTAGCATTAATAGACATACATTAGACAGTGAAGGTAATATAACTACTTTCCTTCTGGGTGATTAGTTTACAATAGGGAGGAAAAAGTCCTCTGGTTATGATAGATATTTACTGAGTAATTAGACTGTGTAACCCATATGCCTGGACTGTAGAAAGTTACAAAATTAATTTTCTTTATTTGAAAGTTGTAGAATTAACTTTTCACAAAAGGCATTCAGGTACTGTATCGCCATCCTGCAGGCCTTAGATTCATCATTCAGAATTGGGATTTAATATAAAGCCAAACCCAAGTCTTTTGATGAAAGAAAAATGTACAAATCTCAAGTACTTCCTCTGTCTCCAAGAATTTTTCACTGTCACATTTAGAAAGTGTACCTTCAGTTACTCTATTTTGTATTAGAAGGTTTTAAAAGCACCAGCAGCTTCCTTAATCCTTGTTGCTCTGCCTTTTGCACTGCTCACTGTAGAAAAGATTGGAGTAGATGTTAAAACACTGATGGAATCTTAGTGACCTGCCCCCTGTCAGTAGTGTAGGACATGGAGGAGATCTGGGTATTTGGTTCTTGTCAGTTCTGTAGACTTACTAGATGCGAGAAGAACTTTGTTTTTCCTTGCAGTTGCAGTTCACCCTTACACAGAAAAATTAGTTGAGGTGAGGAAATCTTTTGGAACTTGGACACTTCCAAAATGTAAATTTTAAGTAGGTTTTCTAATGTATAGAATTTATATGTTGTGAGGTTCTTCCTTTTTAGTTTCCCTCAGATTTGCATGATTTTTTCTATACGTAGTATCTACAACTCCCAGTAAAAGTGGCAGCATCAGCAGGAATTCATGGTATTCATCTAAGTGCACAAACAAAACCCTGCATATCTTCCATTGCTACCTGTATATTTTATTTATTTATTTATTTATTTATATCTATATATCAGTAACTGAAGACTTCTGAGACGAAAGACGTTCTTGCAAATAAGAGGTGGCATAAGAAGAGTCAGAACCCTTCAGGAAACATGATAAATTTCCAGAGGATATTCCTATTGTGATATTCTTCTATTGTGGATCACTAAGGAAAATCACATCCTGAGCATTTTCACTATAAAACATAATTCTGCTGTCACTCCTCATGACTGGGAGAGTCTTGCATGGTTTTATGTGTTTGCTTGTACAGTTCACTGTACCACTGAAACAGCTTCAGTTTGCTGATAAGCAGGACTCATTAAACCCACCGAGTTTAAACGCAGTATTAAGCATGCTTGAAAATGTTTGCAGTTTTCCTTTTCTGCTGAGGACTGAACAGGTGCAAATACACCATTATTACAGAAGAGACTTTCTTTAAGGGGATGGTAGGAGGGTGTTTACTGGTTTAATTTTAGTAGATAATGCTTGCAGGAGATGTAATTCTCCTCTAAGCGTTCCTTACCCCAAAATAGTCCTTTCATGGCATTCCTATACTGAGAACTGGTAGAGGTTACTCCAGGAAAGAAACAAAATTATGGGAGAATACCTCAAGTCCATTTTTCTAGAATGATATCCACTAGGATTTATGATAGAATCTTCTGGCCTGTGTGGAAAAATCAGTCCCGTTAGACACCCAAAAATACTTCTCTAGGAACCTTTCACTTGCAAAGTAGTATCTACATATTTGTTTAGTCTGAAGTTTATTTGTCTCCTTCCAGTTATATTTGACAACACAAAAGGTAGAAGGAAAAATATCTTGGGAAAAGACTCTTGTCCAGTCACATGATTGAGAGAAATTTTCTTTAGCTGATGTTTTCAAATTCACATTACTAATGAGTAGCTGCTTTAATGGCAATGTGTTGTCAGTACTCTTGATCCTGTGAGCCCTATAACAAAATCTTCACACAAGTGAAAGTCATGTTTGGTACCTTGAACAGAAGGGATGTCCTGGCAATGACTCACAAGACAGAAATTATAATTGTAGGGATTTTACTGCTCTGCTGCAGGATGGGGCTGGGCTGTGCATGCAGCAGAGCCCTAAAGTAAGAACCTCTGCGTTAGTAGGCCCTGGTGATTCAGCTGTGCCAAGCCAGCTGTTTGATTGCCACAGGGCAGCCTTGGGCAAAGAGATTAGTGGAAAGAGTGTGCCAAGAAGACTTGACATCTTTCTAAATGGCTGCAAGTGTATGAGCAGTAGTCTTCAAACTACTGTTTGCAGCAGCTGACTTCTCACTGTGTTCCTGACATGGCTCTAAAAGCAGCACCATGAAGTGATGCTATTTGCATGTCAGTACTAACTCTTCATCTACATGGTTTGTCATGCTACTATGACAGTAAAATTTTTGCATTCAGATAGATGGATAATAAAATTACAGACCATGTAGAGAGTTCAGAATTACTGGATAATAATTTCCAAATGTGACTTGGCAGTTTTAGGCAGATGTCCTTTCATTTTAGCAACGCTTATATTTGAAGTGTTCCAATCACTGCTAAAAATTATGATTAGCATATTTGAAGTTTTTTCACCAAATAGTTGAAAAAGAACAATCTGCTACATACAAGCCTATCTGAGTTCAAAAAGCATTTGGACAGTGCTTTCAGGCACATGGTGATTCCTGGGGTGTCCTGCCCAGGCCCAGGAGTTGGACTCGATGATACTGATGGGTCCCTTCTAACTCAGCATATTCTATGATTCAGTGCTATTTTCTACAAGTCTTAGGAAACAGACAGTTCACAGCTTTTTATTCTGCTTCTTCCACTGATCTTAATTTTATCCTTCACTTTTCACCTAAATATTATTTGTGCATCCAGTGTTCCAGAAAATGTCAGTGGGTTGAAACAATCCTGTTTTACTGCTACACAGAGAACAGAGTTGTATCGTCAAGATTAATGTAAACATTGCAACCACTGAATTTACTTGAACCCTTTAAAATGTCTGATTTTATTTATGGAAAGTTAAGTAAAATATAAATGTAAGGAAAGAGAAATATAAGGAGGTAGTGTCTACCACTAAAACTGAAGTTGCTGCAGCCACCACATAATTACTTCAGTATGCTGACAACTGGATAATCTGTATGGATTTTAGTTCATTTTCTGTAGAACGGGTATAACAAAGAAGAGGGTTTTTTTTCAGATCACCCAGGTCTAGAAAATGTGGTACAGATTGAGAAATTTCAAGAAAAAGCTTACATGGAGTTCCAAGACTATGTAACAAAGGCATATCCGGATGATACTTACAGGTCTGTAATCTTAGATGCTTACTTGATTGATTCTCTTTTCAGAGTCACTGGTGATATTGATTTGTCCACTATTTCATGTAATAGAAATGTACATTTTCTTCTTACCTCCTTGAAGTTAGAAATTACCTTTAGAACACTTCTAAGTATTATGCATGTGGTCATACATATTATGAGTATTATTTTTCATCTCATTATTAATTTCTAAAATTAAATATCGGGAATAAATATTAGTAACGTTCAATTTGAATTGCATCTATTTGGAATATTTCCTCATTTAGTCTTAAGTACATGTAATTGACAGGCAACCTCACATTTTCTGTACTGTTCAAGACATGACTAGACATAAATTTAATGCTGATTTAAATTATCTAAGCCTTTCATGAACCAGATATAGCAAATTTTGACCAGTAGTGTCCCTTGTCAGTTTTTTCTCTTCTTTTACTAATGACATTATGGAGAGTAACACTAAAATGCGTAATCTGCTAAGTTTTAACCAAACTTATTTTCCAGACTATCTAGACTTCTTCTCCGGTTGCCTGCTCTTAGGCTGATGAGTGCTGCCATCACTGAAGAGCTGTTCTTCGCAGGACTGATTGGAAATGTTCAGATTGATAGCATCATCCCGTACATTCTGCGAATGGAGACAGCAGACTACAACTCTCAGATCATCGGTCATGCCGTATAAAAGCAGCAGGCCAGGATTCTGTACCATGGCAATCATGGTGATGTAAATGCATACCCTGTCTCCAAGAGATGGTAATAAGCCTTCCAACGCACCTTTCCAAAGAAGGCTCATATTCCTCCTTTCCAGTACACTTGGGAAACATGGTGGAGTGTATTGGGATATAGGATCACTTCCTGTTGTTCATCTGTCTTCAGGGACTTGTAAATTAACTTGATATCTGAAGAAAGTCAAGAATTGTCCATCCTATTTTTGTAGATAGACGGACTTGGAATATTTGTTTATGAAGTCCAGGCTTATGAGGAAACTGAAGAAGCTTTGACTGAACTAAGGTATCTCAACTTAGTTTGATGTTCTAGACAAATAAATTAACTTTCCTCTCTGAGTTTTGTTTTCAGTGTTTTGCTACTAATCCTTTCTCATGTATCGAATCGAAAATACATTATCAAACATCCTGAAAAGGCCAGTTTCCATGCAGACAACTTAGTTTTGGCTGTTGTTTTGAAGAGAGATTAGTTTCTTGCTGAATTAAACACTGGATACCATTACAAGTGCAGGGAAAGTAGCGGAAGTTCACATTTTAAAATACTCTGGTGTTAACATTGATGCAGTTGTTCAAAAGTGAAGCAGCAGAGTCAGTACTGACTGTTCTGCAGATGCAACAGAATACTGTGTTGTAGCAATAATGCGGTAGACATCAGCTGTTTTATACTACGAAAAACTAACAGAGAAGTGTATACTGCAGGTATTCAAAGACAGCATACTCCTGCTTTTTCTGGTCTCAGAGCTTTTTCACCCTCTTTCATACTCACTGCTCAGTGATGGAGGCATTCTACATGCCTCTTAATTTGTGTCCATGTCTTTATTTTATGTTATTGGTAGCCCTTGGGTATGTAGTTCTCTTTTCCAACCAGTCCTGTATGATTACTTTTCATATTTGAGTTTGTCAGATCCAGTGCCCTTCCGTATGGGAGCATAGACTCTGCTGTTTTTACTTTCCTCATTAGAAATGGGTCTGGATACTCCATACATGTTGCCCGAATCATACTCCATAGCTCCATCTAAGGATCGGTTTAAATGTTTTTTTGTCTTGAGGATGTGACTCACTTGACAAGTAACACTGACATATGGTTGCTTCTTGCTTCCTGTTGCAACAGGAAGTTATGCATCCCTGGCACATTTATTTCCTGTTGCTTAAAATGAGAGAAGTATCCTAGTGAAGGTGGTGGTCTTCTTCAGACATTAGCATTTAGGATTATCTGAATCTTGGGTCAAGACTGAGTTCTACTTAGCATGACGCCTTTCTTTCTCTGGCAAAATTGAGTGAGGAAGAGCCTCACCCCATCAAGAAACACGTGGTTGCACCAGAAATTGCTTAGCCAGAAAATGAGGTTAAATGGGGGCCTCTGCCCACTCTGCAGTGGCAGTTCCAAGGCCACCCTAACACCAAGAGACTACTAGATGAGGCTTGGGTTCTGTAGTTCTTGAGTTCTGTAGTTTTTCTCAGCACCTGAGGATTGCTACCAGACAAAAAGAATCTGAGAACTGCCTCTGAAACTGAATTTCTGTGTTCTTCTCATTTCTGCTAACTGAGCTGCTTGGATCTTCCTCTACCCAAGCTCCGTAATCAGAGACTGTATCATAGAATCACAGAATCAGCGGATGGTTGGGGTAGGAAGAGGCCTTAAAGATCATCTAGTTCCAACCATCTGTATGGACAGGGACATCTTCCACTAGACCAGGTTGCTCAGAGCCCCACTCAACCTGGCCTTGAATGCATCCAGGAATGGGGCATTCACAGTTTTTCTGGGCAACCTGTTCCAGTGCCTCACCACCCTCACAATAAAGGATTTCATGCCAGTATCTTATCTAAACCTGCTCTCTTTCAGTTTGAAGCCTTTCCCCCTTGTGCTGTCACTACATGCTCTTTAATAAATAGCCTCTCTCCATCTTTCTTGTAGGCTCCCTTCAGATACTGGAAGGCTTCAATTAAGTCACCCCAAAGCCTTCTGTTTTCCAGGCTGAACAATCCCAGTTCTCTCAGCCTTTCCTCATAGGAGAGCTGCTCCATCCCTGTGATCATCTTGGTGGCCTCCTCTGGACTCACTCCAGCAGCTCCATGTCCTTCCTGTGCTGGGGACCCCAGAGCTGGATGCAGCCCTGCAGGTGGGGTCTCAGAGGAACAGAGGGGCAGAATCCCCTCCCTTGCCCTGCTGCCCACCCTGCTTTGGATGCAGCCCAGGACACATTTGGCTCTCTGGGCTGTGAGTGCACATGGCTGGGTCATGTCCAGCCTCTCACCCACCAGCACCCCCAAGTCCTTCTTGCAGGGCTGCTCTCCATCTGTTAATTCCCCAGTCTGTGCTGAATCCAGGGGGTGCCCCAACCCAGGTGCAGCACTTTGCACTTGGTCTTGTTAAACCCCATGAGATTCCCATGGACCCACTTCTCGAGCTTGTCTAGGTCCCTCTGAATGGCATCTCTTGTTCTTCAGGTGTGTCAACAGCACTACTCAGCTTTGTGTCATCAGCAGATCTGCTGAGGGTGCACTCAATCTCTTCATCTATGTCATTAATGAAGATAATAACACTGGTCTTGATATGTCCTGAGGGACACCACTTGTCACTGATGTTCATTGGGACTCTGAGCCACTGACCACTACCCTCTGGTTGTGACCATCCATCTACTTTCTCATCCATCTAAGAGTGCACCCATCAAATGCATCTCTCCAGTTTAGAAAGAACAATGTTGTGGAGGACCATACTACACGATTGGTCATATCCAATCCCACAGATCAAAGCACTTAGTGCTGAGGACCCCTGATGACATGGAACAACCCCCTTTGCTGTGCCGTGGCACTTACTGACTTGCTGGAGGACAGCTTTCAGTGTTGGAACTGGGCATGGCAGTTGAGCTCCTCACGTTCCGCCTTTTGAATGTTGTAGGATTCAAGTTCTTTATCTGTGTTCCCTGGAGAGCAGTATGAGGGTGACTATCCTATGTCTCAGGAGGTGTGCATCTCATCAGCAGAGTTTATGGAAACATGAAAGACTGTTGCTGCCAACCTGCTGTGCTTGTTTTCTCCCCATGGGTTAGAGGCCCATTTTTGATCTGTACGACCGAGTTGCAGATGGGAGGTAGATCATTCTCCAGTTCAGCTCTCCTCAGAAATTCTGGCCCTGCTTTCTAGTCCCTTGCTATCCCTAACCCACTTCTGGCCCTAGCAGGCACAGGAAATTTACAGTCGTCTACATTAAAAGTTTAAAGGAAACTGACAACATATTACTCCTGAGTATATTGGAGGTAGTTTTCCAGGCATTCCCCTACTCTTGGAAGCATTTTACTCTAATATTCTCCAGATGCATGAAACCCAGGTAATAGCAGGATGGAAGTAAAAACCTGCTTTCCTTCTAAATGCAGTACACTCTGCAAATCTCTCTCACATCTGTGAAGAAATCTTTCACTTTGCAGCTTGAGCCTCAAGTGTGACATGCAGTTCTTTGTTTTCAGCTGACCAAAAGATTCAGCTGATGCAGCCTCTCATGTGGTACTGTCCAGCTTCAGAAACAGCTTAGAAAATACCAGAGTACCTACAGATGTAAATTTTTAGCAATTGAATCCCTCAGTTCAGCCATCTTTATGGCATGAAGGGACCTTGAATGATCTTTCATTCCAACCTTTCCTGGGAACAGGACCCTAGAAGAGATTATCTAGTACCCTGTCCAATTGCATCTTGCAGTGATTGATTGCTCTCAGCACAAGAAATGTCTTTGTTATATCAAGATCTTCAAGACTCCTTATAGAGTGGCCTTGCACCAATATCAGCCACTTCCCTTAATACTCTAGGGTGAATTTCTTCTGAGCCCATGGATTTCTGTGGGTTGAGCCCTTGCAAGAGGCTGCAGACGAGCTGTTCACCTACTGGTGGGTTGACACATGCATTGTTGTCGATACTTGATCCGGTGTCCAGCTATGCTGGTAAAGATGGAAGTAAAGAAGATATTGAGAACCTCTGCCTTACCAGCATGTCTAGTGAGTAGTTTCCCTGCCCAGTTAAGCAATGGGTCTGTATCTTCCCTGTGCTGCTTCTTACTACTCACATATCTGTAGAAACCTTTCTCGTTATTCATGACATCTTTGGCCAGTTTTAGTTCTGTGTGAGCCTTAGCGTTCCTGCCCGCATCTCCATGTGCCCTAGCAAGGTTTTTGCAGTCCTTGATGGGTATTTAGCTGCCTTCCTATACCTAGTATGTGTCTTTTTTTCCATTTTTTTCTTTTTTCTTTTTTTAATTGGAGCACTGTTTTGGAGGGGATGTCTTCAGAAGCTGATTTTCTCTGGATTCCTGTCCTTGTTTCCTCTTCATGCCCTAGTCTGTTTGAATACAAGTTAACTTCGGTAACGCATGGACTGCCACTACCGTGGACTGCTGGGTCACGACTACTTGCTTAGGATGTGTTAACTCATAAGCACAGAAACCTTGGTCATGTTTCACATCAAGTTGTTGAAATTCAGGCATTTGTATATTGTCAGGGCCAAAAAACCCCTGCATTTTATGATCTTGGATACCTCTGACATTTGGACCTCTAAAGAGCCAAAGTGCATGCATACAACACATAGCAAACAGCTCTGGCTACTGGTAAGTGACCTTTTTCCCCCCAAAGTTTTACATGTTTATAATAATAAATTTTCAAGATTGATATAAAGGTAGTGTGCAGCTGATCTATGCTGCCTGCCAAGTAATCTCTTTTGTCTTTTTGATGATGTAAAAGATGCATCCCATACAGGAGGTTGTTGTTTCAGTGTTACTCACTTTGCTCAGCAAGAGCAAATTAATTATTCATTAATTATTTCAAATTATTTGTTTAATCATTCTTAAACTAGAAATCCATCCTTCCATTGATAAGGAATCAGGCATAACAGGGTTTTCTCAGGAATGGGAGCTTTAAAACAGGTAAATACAGGAATCAACATGGTTTTTCCTTATTTATCCATGTCAACCATTACAGTCATCTAAGAACAATGCAACAGCATTGGAAAAACCAAACCATGAAGTTCTGGTTTTGTTGTTTTGGTTACTTTAAGATAACTGCTTCTAAATTAAGTGAAATACATCAAGTTAACTTCAACTGAGGCCCTCAGTGTTTTTAACAGTTATTTTTTATGATTACATGATCTCACATTACCACCTGTGTGATTTACTGTCATTTATAGTCTTGTGAATGAATATTCTTTGGTACTGAATGACAGACTGGCTAATATTACTGGGTTCTGTCAGTACCACTGTCAATACAATAACAAAAATGTGAGTATTGAAGCTTTCTCCACAATAGATGTTAAAATATCTCGTTGTTTTTGTGATTTCTTTTCACCTTAAAATTAGTTGTCACCTTTGTGCTCTTTACAAGCCTTGACAGTTTTCAGAGCCAGTCAGGATTTAACCAAATTGTGGCATTTACCAGCCAAAAACTCTTTGCCAATGAAAGGGTAAGTTTAGTTTCAACAGCTTTAAAATTTTCAATGTTAAGAGCAAGAAAAAACATTTTCATATAAATCACATGAAAGGAAAAACAATTTTATACATTTTAGAATCCTATAATTTAAAGATGATAATACTGTTACGCATAATAGGCTTACTAGTTCAAATATTTTTCATGAAACTATGTTGCACACGTGTATGTGGGTTTAGGTTGCTTGTTTCATACTGCTAAAGTTCCTCGTGCAAATAATGGTTATATTTTAAACTTTTTTCAAGAGTACCTTCACTGCAATACTTTCCATAGTTACAAACCTGTCTGTCCATACATTTATTCTTGTCGTGTGATCTTCAGTGTCAGTGAAAGTCAGTCTGTTCTTTTTGAAACTGGTCTGTTCATTTTGTTCAGCCTTTGTGGTTTGCTAGTACATCAGTTTCAGTGTAAACAATACAGTGTCACTGTAGTTGTCTTGCTGTTGTATAAAAAAAATCACTATTCAAGTACATGTCTTGAAACCTGGCTAAATTGGAAAACTCTATTTTGGTTGTATTTTTAAAAATAAATTGTAACTTTCTATTATAGAAAACAATTGCAATATCCTATTACTTTGGTAGTGTTTTATACGGATTGTCGTATGGACCTAGAACACTGTAAATGATTACAAATAGTTTGTGGATCTTTCACATTTTTATTACAGAGTGTAGTATTGTCACTTATATTCAGTCTCTGGGATTTGTGGTAGCTGCAGTATCTTGCTGTTTGCTAATCTTTGTTGCTATTAACCCTCTGTTTCCATGCTTACTACTTTCTGGCCTATGCATTTGAAAATTCATAATTTATTGTAAAATTTAATTTACCAGTGTTTTGCTTTTTAAAATGCTGTATGGAAATATGTATTGTAATGAACCCGAACCATAGATCTTCATGTCATATAATGCAATAATGGATTTTTGGAAATTAGTATTTGATTCATTATGGATCAGTTTTAGCTTGAAAGTTATAGTATGGTTGAACAAAGCTTTTTTCTTTTGAAAGAAACAGACTTCAGGTGTTCAAGTAAACTTATCTCAGTTTCAAATACTACTGGATAAATAATTAATTTATTATTCTTTAAAATTGTGAAATTAGCACAAGTTTTGGTCTACTCCAGAATTGATTTCTCAATGATAATTTAAAAAGTGTAAGGTTTTTCAGTCATTGTCTTCTGTTATAAATGAACGTGGCATTTGCATGGATGTGCAGATAACCCAGAATGGTATCCCAAATGAGAAATTAATTGCTATTCTTTCCATGTTTAAATTCTGAAATGTTTTTATCATGAAGTAAATTAACTACTCACTGACACACTGCAGAGAAAATGTAAGGTGCACTGTAAAAGATAAAGTTTGGACAATGCAATGAGTTTACTAATTATGAGAGCTGGAAATAAGCATTTGGAGTCTCTTTCCCAAGAAATTTTACTCCATGCTCTATCTTGCCTCTGTTTTGAAGACTTAACCTTTCTTGGTACTTAGAATTACAAGATGGTTTGGGTTGGAAGGGATCTTAAAGATCTTGTAGTTCCAGCCCCTGCCATGGGCAGGGACACCTCCCACTAGACCAGGTTGCTCAAAGCCCCATCCAGCCTGGCCTTGAACACTTCCAGGGATGGGGCATCCACTACTTCTCTGGACAACCTGTTCCAGTGTCCCACTACCCTAATTATATAGAATTTCATAGAATCATAGAATCATTAAGGTTGGAGAAGACCTCTAGGATCACTGAGTCCAACTGTTTGATCCTTGTGTCCAATTTAAATCTGCCCTCTTGCAGTTTCAAACCATTGCCCTTCATCCTATCACTGCAGGCCCCGATAAGATGTCTTTCTCCATCTTTCTTGTAGGCCCCCTTTAATTATTAAAAGGCCATTAGGAGCTGTCTTCAGAGCCTTCTCCAGGCTGAACAGCCCCAACTCTCAGTCTGTCTTCATAGGAGAGGGGCTTAAGCCCTCTGACCATTTTTGTGGCCCTCCTCTGGATCCACTAACTTCTACAAGGCCCTGTTCCCCAGTCAGTCTGCTAATGAATTACTCTTTCTTCTGCTGGTAACTTCCCAGAGCCTTTTGGCCACCTCTGTCAACAAACATCTCTAGCACCCAGTCTTGCCTTACCTCCTAATTCCTCTGTCAAATAACTCCAAAGAACATTTCTACTTCATCACAGGAATCCATCTATGATGAGCTGCTTTGTTTTTCTTCCCATGTGTACCAAGTCTTGCATTAATACAAGCTGTGGACAGCCCTGCCCTCACTGTGATATACAGCGGCTATTACAGGATACAATTTTCTCTTGGGTGAATCTAGGAGAAGAAGTCAAGGTTGTGCATTTGGTTTGAATATAAGAACCAGTTGTGTCCTCTGAGGCACTGGATTGCAGGTGAAAGCAACTCATTTGGACCACTAGAGCATCACCATCTTCAAGTGTCATCTGGATGCTTAAGGTTTTTGTGGCTGTTGATAGTGGCTGAACAAATGCATTTCCCAATTATTTTATTAATAACTGGATGTTGTAGTAATGCTTGCCCAAATATATTTTCAAGTTAACTCTGCTTGGCTTAAGGGGAGGTGGTGGGGTGCTGATAAGGAGAGAGGAATATTTGTGTTTTGTGTGAAATGGTAGGGGAAAAGGGATAGAACAGAAGTGATGTTCTGGGAATGCTTTTAACTAAACTTCTGTGGTAGATTTGCCTGTGAGATCTTCTGAACTATTTAATATAATGCATTTCACTCAGCAGAACTGAGTGGTGCTGCAGATTCCTGCTGCTTTGCAGACCTGCAGTCTAATCCCTTCCAATAAGCTGTTCATGAGGTATCTGAGCTCCTTTACGATGACTTCAGTTCTCCTTCATCCTAGGGTGAACAAACTGAACAGCCACGTGCTTTGGCTAATGAAGGCTACCTGAGGAATGGCTCCAAAAGGAACTTTTCTTCCACTCTGTAACCAGGAGAGTTTTGCTATTGGAAAATCAAAGATGAAGGCAGAGTTACTGCTGGAGACATAACCCAGACAGTTCCCACAAAGTGACAGGTGTTTTCTAAAAGTGCCAGTAAATTTTATTATTCTAGGGGTTTTGAGAGCTAAACTGTTCCCACAGTTTACATACTCAAATGTTTTTGAAAATTATGAAGTATGTACTTTCTTGGTAACATTTTGCTTAGTTCCAGGCTATGAACTTATCTTCTAACCTGATCAATTTATAGAACCCAAGTGACAAAACCTTCTTCCACTGTGTTTTTCGGAAATATATATGGATGATAGGACTAAAAAAATGTGTTAGTGAAAGCATTAGAGATTGCACTGTTTAGACTAAAGTGAGAGAAATTATGGTTAGAGACTGGATTAGAGTATTACTGGACACTGAATTGTGTAGATTTGTGTTGTGGATTGGACTTTGCTTCTGGAATTTTGCAGTTCTAGAAGGATGGGGCAGGAAGTGATACCATTTTCAAAATCTGCATAGTATGCTCTTATTTGTTAGTCTTCTGTTGGATTTTTCTCTTAGTTTAATTAAGAAAAGGATTTCCATTTATTATTGCAAATGTATGTTCTACAGTTGAGAACCGCTGCAGAGTAAATTTACGTGACTTTCCATACTAAGGGCAGTGGAATAGGCAAACATAATAAAAAGAGTTCTTCTAAGGTAAAATGTAAACACTGAATTATTCAGTAGATCAGTTGACTTCTGCACTTTGTGAGAGTATATGAACTTAAGTTTTTCAAGATCAAGTGTACCACTGAATAAAGCTCTTTAAAGGAAAAACTAAACTAGGATTCAGTGAGATGGTTGTGTGCTAACAAAATGAAGGGAAGTTACGTGTCATCCTTTGAGTCATTCAGGAAATGGATTTGTTTATTTTTGAAAAATATGTTGTTTGTTATGCTCTGTATTAGGAAAGAAGCAAGCAGCTTGTGTTCAGACTTGAGAGGGAGTTTTTTAGGCCTGAAAAAGTTCTGGCAATAGTTCTGTGACATTTACTTGAACTAGAGGAGAAAAACAAGGCAGCATTAAATGTGTTTAGCAAGAGTTTTTGAGGAAGTGAGGTTCAGTGTGATAATTCTGGGGTAAAAAAAGCAAAATCTAACAAGAGTCTTAAATTTAAAAAACCTGGGAATTAAACATTTCTTACGGGTGCGTGAGTTTGACAAGTTACTTGAGTGACAAGACAGCATTTCGGTGCTGTCTCCCAAAGAGGCCCCAGTAAATCCTTAGGAAGACATACTTACATTTGCATTCCACTGTATTCAACCATGACATTTGCACGAAGTTCAGGGAAAAGTTTTGAACACGGTGGTCAGATTCTCTTTTTCATGCACAGTGATACATTAACAGAAGCAGTTTAAGTAGATGTGATGGGACTTCAGCAGTTACGAGGTAATGAATTTCTCAGTGGAGATCTCACTTGACTAAAGTAATGGAGAAAAAATAGTACAATAAAATTTAAAATGCAATTCGAAGAAGATGCTGTAAAATGTTCCTGCTACTAAGAAAGCATTCTCCACAAAATCTTCTGTAGCATCAAAGTCACATTAAGTTGATCCTTTCTTCCAGCTTTGTGTCACAATGCCCTATCCTCCACAGTGCTCTCAGTCGAAGAACCATGGTACCACATGGATCAGTGAAGTGATCCAGATAATTTTAACCCCTGGGGGGAAAACCCACAACAACTATGTTATTTCACTGCCAGCAGAGAAAATGCTTATGGAATTATATTCACAGTCAGTGAAAATTATCCCAGTTACATTAATCAGGAATAGGCTTAGAAACTGGTATGGGCATTGAACCTATACAGTGCTTCCAAAGTTGGCTTCCTAATTAAAACTACACTTGTTTCATATTTTACACTCCATCATCAGTAGTTAATATCAAAATAATGGTTTCTGTGTATGAAGCTAGAGACAGTGAGTGAATTCTGACTGTAAATGTTCCTCCCTGGTTTTATGCCTGGTAATGTACACTTATCATGTATTTAATAAATTTTCTAATACTTTTGACTGAAAATGCAAATAACCTGCCACAAGAACGCTGAAGCCTAAGACTTGTCACAAAAGACATGCTGTGGTTCGAGCACAGAGCACAGAACCAGCAGGGCCTATGTTTTGTGTTTGAAAACAAAACTGCTTGTGTTAAAACTAAAAAATTTTGAGTGGAAATTCAGACCATTAGACTTTACATTGAAATGGGTGTATTTCCACACTGTGAACTTGGCTGACACAGATTTTTCCCAGTCTCATTTTCCTTTCAAGTTTAACACTACCTACTTAATTTTTCACTCCAACTCCTGCTTTGTCCCTTCCCATAACCCCAGTTCCAATAGTGACAGTGTCCAGCAGCTTGGCCTTTCCATGTTTGACAGCTGCTCTCTGCTCATCACCCAGCACTGGTTGCAGCACTGATGATGTGTTTACCAAGTGCTTTTCCAAGTCCTGCCTGCTCTGATGAAGTACCGTGGATCTATTTTTTGCCTGGCCCGTGTAGCAGCAGCCTTGTGAAGGTCAGGGAAATAGTTCCTGCCCCTTGCCTGCTCAGCCCTGCAGCAACAGTAGTAAAGTCCTGCCAATATCCACAGCAAGGCAATCAAAGGTTTTTCCTCCTGCTGATGCAGAACCAGAAGACACTAGGACAAGATGGAGAGGTGGAGTGGACACATGGATGAGACAATAGATACACATTCCTTGATGGCCTGCTGAAGTTGGGAAAGGCCAGGAGAGACAAGACTGTTGAGCTCTTCTCTGACCATTACCCGCAGTCTGCAGCGGGTGAGATGTCACCTGCCCTGCCCCTTGATCCGGGCACTCCTGGACTCCTTACTGCCAGTCTTGGTAACTCTTTTCTCACCACAGATCTTGTGACCTGTGTGAAATAAGGGATTGTCAGTCGACATTTCTATTATAAAGAGGCTTTTCTCCCTATCCTGAAGTTCTTTGTACCTTGCTGACCTTCACGTGTAAGCAGTAGGCAAATGTTCTATGAATCTAGACTGTGCAGACTGGGAGCCAAACCGCAGTGCCTTCATCAGAAAATACCCTTCGGTGGCGGTAAGAAAGGCCCGAAGGCGGATCTCCCCGCTGCTTCCGTTTCCGGGCGGTCGCTGTCACGAAGGGCGGCCGGGCGGCGCTGCCCGGGCCGGGCGCGAGGCGGGGCGGCCCGAGGCGGCGGCCCGCCCCAAGATGGCAGAGTACGTGCAGGTGCTGAAGCGGGCGCTGAAG
>VXBT01005643.1:1242183-1277084 GCA_013400235.1 Oriolus oriolus | reverse complement strand
AGCGGCGCCGCTGGGGCTGGGGCTGGGGCTGGGGCTGGGGCTGAGGCTGAGGGGGCGCGCGGGGCCGGGCAGGCCTCGGGAAGCGCCCGCTCCGCGCGTCGTGTCCCGGTCGGCAGTGGGTGCTGTGCTCAGAGCGGTCCCCACGCAGGGCCCGCGGCTGTTTACTCTTCTTGAGGCATCTTGGAGGGTTCCTGGATGCTGAGCTGTCGGTGTTGCCCGGGCAGGTTTTCCCGGTGTCCAGCCCCGGTCTGTAGTGTGTTGCCACAGCTGTGTCTCTGCTGTAGCTGCACTCAGTGCTTATGCGTGTTCTTTGCTCTGGGTCACCTCATGTTGGCAGTGGCTTTCTTGAACTGTACGGATCTGAGAGCTGTGCATCTGCTGAAATCCCGTGGTATAAAGCAAGAGAATTACTTCATCTGCCTTACTGGCTCTATTTCTTCTAATTCACTTCAGACTGCAGGTCATATCTGCTCTTTGGCAGTGGATTGTCACCGCTGACCTATGCTCAGCTTTGGATGCCCTCCAGCCCCAGTGGCATTTTGAGCAAAATTAGTTACAGCCTTTTTTCCCCTTCATGTCTCAGTACTTTCTTCCCCAGCTACAGAACCTTCCACTTGTCCACATTAAAGTTTCTCCTGGTTTTGTTTTCCCTCACTCACGTCTCATCTCTTTCTTGTGACAAGTATTTTGAATTGTGATACAGCATGCTTGAAGCTGCTTGCAAATAGGAGCTGCAGGTTTACTAAGGCACTCTTTTTTTCATTCATATCCTTGATGAAATGTAGGGTGGAAGTTTAAATGGTATGTGATCCAAATTCAGCAGTGTCAGTAACCTGTGTTATCTTTAGTTGGTCCTGGCACGGTATTAGGATGTATACAGTGAATGTTGTAGGCCTGACTACATGCTAAAAAGCTATTTTGTTAATCAGTATTGAGAAGTCAGGAATATGGGATAGGGGTGATTTGCAAATACAAAATTCCCTGCCATATGTTAATGGCTTTCTTATGTTACAACAAACAAGCCAAGCTTTCTGAGCCTTCTTGAAAGCTTCCCCCCCAATCATAATGGCCCTTTTTCTGTTCTTTCTTGTGGCTTAAATTGATCTGTTTTGAAGAGTTAAACATAACATTTTTCACAGTTGCTGATCAGGCCTCATCAGTATTTTTATATACCGGCTTTAGTACCTGTTGAGCAGTAAGATGGCTTCCCTGGCTACTGCTTTAGTGCTATTATAATTACTATTTTCTGTCACATGCCTCCCCCCCCAGGTTGTTTTCTCCACTTTGTTTTCCTTCTCAGGCTATAGCTATTACTCTGACAGTTCTCAAGAAGAAATGGAGCTGGGGAAATGAAAGTGTGGAAGAGTTTGAGTATTAGGTTTCATCAGAGTGCCTCTTCCTGAGCACAGCTTAGTGAATGTCTCCTCAGAGATCTTTTGTGGGTCTGAGATCACAGGCTGTGTTGACACCTTTCTACCGCACAGAAAAAAAGGGCAGGTGAGACTGGAGGCAGTGCTTTCTTCAGAGGACTGAAGTTGGGTGGGCTAGGTGGGGAATCACACCTGATCCTCGTAACCACACCAATCACAAACACAACTGCTGCCTCCTGCTCATCTTTCAAGCCATTAAATCATCCATCCCAGCTCAGGGAATAGGCTGGGTGCTTAAATGAAGAGTAATAAAGGTGTTCCTTCTTGCAACAGCTGATTTTAAGAAGTAATCACTGGTAACTGGAAAAAACTTATTTACCCAAGTCAAGAGAATCCTTCTCTGAATTTCCCTGCTTTTCTCTGTATGTTTTCCACTGAGGCAGCTGCAGCAGATTTATATGCTGTGAAGTCAAATTAGTAACAGCCTTTGTGGCTGGAAACATTTTCTTTACTTAAAATTCAGTGAAATTGGCTGGAAGATATTCTCTGAAACCCATGAACACCTCTTAGTGTCTGATATCAGTATTCAGGGCATGAAGTCAGGACCAGGGCATAAGGACACTTTAAAGAAAGGGAGGGAGAAAAGGAAGGGAGAGCAGCAGTGGAATGGCTCTTCTGACACTGGGAGCTTGGGCTGGTATAGCTGAGCCAGAGATCTTTGACTATTTCTTTGACAGAGGAGAGATGTGTCAGAATCTCTCTGCCTGCCACCACAGAGGTTTAAAATGAGTACCTGCTGGAATGATTGTCACTTTCACGCACCCTGGAAGAAAAGACAATAAAAAAAACTTCATCTGAGCACATTCCTTCTCTCACTTGGGACTGAGTTGAGAGTGTGCATAATACTACAAACAACTAAAACCTTTGAGAGGAAACTTTTCCTCATCTAATTCTGCCTGGGATGAATGTCAGTAAAAAGAAAAGCAAAGTTGCAGATATAGAGGAGAAGACCACTTCAGTTAATTTTAAGGTTTTATCATTAGAATGTAAATCATAGGCTCAGTTTAATTATTGATCTCTGACATAATGTTAAAATATGTACTTTATAAAGAGTTGAAACTCGTATTTACCTTATCTGGGTCAATGTCAGTCTCACAGAGTTGCAGGGTGAATGCTTGCATCTTTCACACTCATACAAAAGCAAGAAAGTAACAATTATAGTTTAGGGTTTAGCATGTATTTCCTTGGCAAGCAGCTGCAATGCCCTAAAATATTGCTATTCCTGTCTTGGAGGTTACTGCCTACACAGACATGAGAAGTCTCTTGTGCTGCTTCAGTGCTGACCACTTCCAATGGCAATTCAGGCTGAAATAGTAGCTACTAATAGTTGGGAAGGATGGTAACATTTTCTGCTGAGTGGATTAACATGCGACTCTGAGACTCCCGCAGTATTTAAGGTTTTGTGGGTGTTAAATTGTAGAGTTGCTTTATCTTCCACTATAATGAGCTTTTAAATAAGTAAAAGTCCCTGAAAGCATTTTTGTATGGCTTTTATCATCCTGTCAGTGGGGTGCACATTAGTTGCAGGGATTGGTGATTGTTTTGCAATCTTTAAGCTTGAATAGTTTTGTTTTAAAAATATCTTTGCATACTTGTATACAGATTTTTACTAACCCCTAAGAACCTCTGTCACAATTTCATTCTGAGAGGATGCCAAATGAAACTGTTGTTTTGATAATTCACAGGGTCAATGATTTGAAGACTGGTAATCTGATAGGAATTGACAAATATGGAAACAAATACTACGAAGACAAAAGAAACTTCTTTGGTACGTGTGGTAATGTGAACACCTCCCAACCAACTGTGCAGCTCTTGCATAGCTTGTATGGTTTCTGCTTGCACTTGACTTGTGTGAGTCTTAGACAAGGGGCTCACAGAAATGCTTTGGCAGCTTCTGTTTCTCTTGCATCCCTCAGTTCATTTGCAAACACAGTCAATCTGAAACAATAGATATGGGATAAATAAAAGCCAGTTAGATGGTCTCCATGTAGGTAAACCTAAATGACCATGTGACTGAGAGTTGAATTTGGTCCTTGACCTAAAGGCTGGTAACAGTGGAGAAAGAAAGAGAGCTACCTTTAAAACTGCCTCACAGCTGTACTCACTTACATGGTCACTTCAGGGCAAAGAGCACAGGTTAGCTTAAACTTCCTATTACCATAAGTAATGGGATTTTAAATCAAGTGTGTAGAGTACTTAAAAAGGCAGCACCTAAAGCAACACAGGTGCCACATAAGCAATTGACATGCTGGTCAGGCCAAGCTAACTGCTGACTGTAGGTTAACTTGTAGGGTAACCAGGGAAAGCACTTGCTGGTTAACATTGCTTGGTAGTTCTGTATAGCTGAAATTTAGTTTAGTCTTAGGTTATTAGTGGCAATGTCCTTTGGGAAAAGACTCCTCATAACAGAGAAAAAAATCCCCAGACCTGTTTCTCTGCCTGAAAATTGTATAAGTCCCTGTTTCTCATTACTTATACAATAGCTAGTATTTGCTTCCTTGTGAGAGTATTAGATTCAGTCATCTAAAACTACAGTAACAGTGGAAATACTTGGGGGAAAAAAAGCTGTGCTGGCTTTAAAATATGTGCCCGTTATGGTAGATACTATCACTCAAAATATTTTCCCTTGGTTTTCCTGAATTCTCTCCTTTATATGAAAATAATTTATTTTTTTGAGCTAATATGATATTTCTGTTTGTTTACTTAAGGTCGACACAGATGGGTTATATATACTGATGAAATGAATGGCAAAAATACCTTTTGGGAAGTTGATGGAAGCATGGTGCCCCCTGAATGGTAAACCATTTAGCTTAATAATGTGGACAGATACTAACTGTGTAATTGCTTTATATTTTCTTATATTACAAAGCAGAATATTTTAAAAAAATAATTTCATGGACTCAGCTGTCTTATATATGACCAGAAGATTTCAAACTGGTCACTTCTAATGTTGAACTGCATTCATGTTTATTGCTTACTGTCCTGGCAGAGGCACTCTTTGCTTTTTGGATTGAGAAAAGCATTTTGCCAGCCAGACTGAGCAGGTCAAGATGGTCTTCTAATTTCCTTAATTACTTGTGATTCTCTGTCAATGGCTTGGCAAAGCCTTGGGCCACCAGAAGTAAAAAAATTTGTTATTTCCATCATAAACAAGAACCTAAGGAACATATGGCAATGGTGGAACAACATTCCTTAACCCACAGCCACTAACAGCATAATTGTTTCAATTTATGTACACTGATGTGGTTGTAAACATTAAAGTGCCAGGATGCTCCATATGTTGACTGCTACTTGACTATAATTTTTATTGAGGTTTCATTTTCTGTTCATGCATTTCAGTAATAATTCTGCACAGCTTTGAGTTCGAGAAGGTCTCTGGCCACACAGCTGCTGATCCTTTTTTTGTTTTTCTAGAAAACTTATACCACATAAAGTAACAGTGTATACTAGTAAAAACAATCTCTATTCAATTCTTCAGGAACAGGAATAGCACTTCAGCCCCAAAGCAGCAGAAGGTGGTATGAAAAGAGAAGTGTTTGGGTAGACTGAGCAAACACTGACATTTGTTACTCCTGTGACAAATGCTCTGTGCCAAGGCTGGGATTGATTATAAGATCACCTAAATTGTGGCTCTCACTGGAACATTTGAGGAATGTGTGGGTAGACTCTCTAGGCAGTCAATTATGTTCAATGTGGTTAATGGGTTTTTTTGTCTTATTTGGTAAGAAATGAATGGCATTGTTTTTGGAAGTGACAGAATCTCCAACGCCAGGATGTTCGTGCCTTGCTCTCTGCATAACTGTTGTTTGGTTCTGGTTGTTATCCACTATTAGACTGTGCTGGCTTTTAAGATTTTCATTTTCATAGGTTTTGTTTCGTTTTATTTTGTTTTTTCCTTTGCTTGTGTTTATGTGATGTTTGTTGCCATTTACAAACCTCAGTAAAGAGTTTCTTCCTGAGAATCAAAGTGAAGTTTCAAGAGTTAAGTAGCTTGTTTAGCTCACAGAAATTTATGAGGTAGAAAAACTTGTTTTCCTATCAATGTGGAAAAAATTCCTTTAAAAGAAGCAGTAAAGATTTCATTATTTTCAAGGCTGGTGAGTGTAGTGAGGCACAAGAGGGTAAACAGTCTTGTGTTCGAAGGTATTTTTGTCAGGAAACTTAGTTGTGCAGTACCATTCAGGCTTGTGGATTTGGGTTTTGTGGGGGGAATAAAGTGGGGGTTGTGTTTCTTGCTGATAAATTTGTATGTCCCATGATCACATATTTTTATCCTTACATAGGAATCCTAGCTTTGTGACACATCTACATCACTGGTGTGTATTTCCATATGGCTTAGAGACATCTCTAAAAATAGAAGTATTTTGACTGGGAATATATGCTGTCTTTTAAGACTTTTTAAAATTTTTTATCTGGTGCTATACTGCCTTAAATTTTTAACATGGCATAGGCTCCTGAATTGAAACTGACAATATATTGTACAAGCTGCTGTCAGTGTAACACTAGAGTTGTGCAACTGCACAGGTAATGAGTGGTTATTTTGGACCCAGAAATTTGTTGGAAATAAATTAAACTGTGTGAAATTACTTACATTAACAAAGGGAGTAAGTAATGTGTAGTATAACAGTATGATACATGTTCGTCATCCTTGGGTCAACTGGGAAGTATTTAAAGTACCACTGCTAAAGGTGGGTGTGATCTGAATGCTTCTTCTAAACACTGATTTTTTTACTCTGAGATTCAGTTAATTTAGCTCAGATCAGTGAAATTTTGTGAGTGTGTTGTTATATCCTCTCCTTGCAGTAAGTTGTGTGCCTTCAGGATTGTGGAATATGAATGATTGTTCAAGTACAATCAAGTGAAGTTCATGCACGATGAACTGGAAAAAAGCATTTTGGTATGTTGAAAAGTTCTGAAAACAACTGAAAAAAAAATGCTACCCTTTACCTTCTCTCAGATGCTAGAGAAAAAGAAAAAGCAGCAAGAAAAAACATCTTATATGTAATAACATATTGTAATACCGTTTTAGGAGCCTACCAAGTATTTTCAGTATTCTGAAATAATTGACGTAATGTCTTTTGACAACGGATGTACTGAAATCATACAGCTTGAAGGAAGTCATAGTGTTGTTTTGACATATGTCTACTCTCCAGGGAATCGAGACTGTTGCTTTTTAAAAATGTTTCCACACCAGAATATGTAGGCTTGTAGTTTATACTGATTTTGTTATTTAACTTCTCTTTTACTCTGAGTTTTCTTTTTTTTGTCTCCAGAATCCTGATCCAGATGCTGGTATCTACTTTGTTGGAGACAAGTTAATTAGACTATTTTAAAATTTCTTCAATACTTGCCTTGGGAATGATGAATATTAATCTTCTTTTAATGCTTTACAAGATACGGGCCACAATTTTTTCCCTACACGTTTTTCACTTTCAGACAGTGGGAGAAACCAAATACTTGTTTTGTCTCTTACTAGTCAGGGTATGCTGTTTGCAGCAACTCAGTGCTTCTATTTTTGAACACACTGATCGGGTGTGCTCTGTGGGCATATAAACAATAGAAGTTTAATCCGTTTATAGAAATGCCTGTGTGGACTCTGTTTAGTGCTTTCATGGATGTCTCCATTGCAGCATCACTCTAATCCTTGGCCTGTGTGTTTAAACTATTTGTTCAGTGTATTTCTGGTTCAGTGTACTTTGGGTTGCATTTTGGCCAAATACTTTGGAAAAACAAATTGATAACTGTGTAAGTGTGCACACTAGTTAAAAATAAATTGCTCTTTCAGTATCATCTTGTGGGGAAAGAAGAACAGTAATTTGAGAATTCTTTTGTAGGGACACTTCATTTTTCCAGCACTATCCTGTGTATTTGTAGTGTCTGTCCTGTACTTTGAGGTTTATTTCCTTATAGTGCAAATCTGACATCTTTGGAAGGAGCTCCAGGAGCGTTTACTTCATATAGTGAAGTATTGCAAATTTACCTTCAGTTTGATAGTCTGCATCCTGTTTAGTTGATCTGACAGGGAGGAATGTAGCACCTCAGGCTTAAAGTGCCAACACACTAGAAAATGTAAGGAAATACGCAATTCTCCTTTAAAAATGCTGCTTTTCAAGTCTGCCTTCAAGGAAAACAAAACAAAAAGATTGAACAGAAAAGGAAGGGGAGTGGGAAAATTTCCATCTTTTTAGTAGCTTCACAATAAATTTGTGGAGTTTTATAACTTGATTAAGTGCCTGTTTGGTGTTTTCAGGTAAATTGAATGCCATCTCATTTCTATGGTGTAGTAGCTTGCATGAGAAATTAGTTATGTCCTATGTGTAAACAAATAGACACGTTTGTTGTCCCTTTTCCCTTCTCTGCCCTATGACCTGAACCCACATCTTCATTTCTCGTCTCATTGCGTGGTTAACTTGTGGCAAAAAGTGGATGTTAACAAGTTGGCAAACATCCTGAGCTGACGCAGGTTGTGCCTGAACCTTGCAGATGCACATATGGTAGCGGCTGCTGAGTTTTTGTAGCATCAGTTCTTGTTTGACAGCTTGTACATCATATAATTGGCTCTGGTCCCTTGTAGCTTCAGTTTGAAATCTACTTGCTTTTAAATATTTGTTAAAACTTGGGAAAAAATTCTTCATAGTCTTGAGAGCTTTTTGAAGATACTTTGAGGTGTCTTTTATCCATTTACTCAAGAAAAAGTGCAAAGGCTTTGCTGGCCTCAGTCTGCTTTCTGGTGACTGCTCTCTGATTCAGAAAGCTGCCTCAGCCTCTTCAGAGCTGCTTGCATCCTCCTGATTTTTCTGTGCTCTGTGCAAGTTGTCTGCTTCTTTGTAGGTTTTCAGTCATTAATTCCTTTTGAATCCTGTTTTTCCACGCATGGATTTATAGGCAGAGTTTGTATAGGAATCTGGCCATCTGCAGGATGTCACATCTCTTTATTCATGCTGTTCAACCTAGTGCATGAAAAGCTTTTCTTGAGCATCTGGGGTAGAGTCTGAGATATCAGAGCTTCAAACGATTCTTTGAGGCAGGTGTCAAGGGGAAAGTCCTCCCAAAATAAAGTTTTCAAGATTTTAAGTGGAAAGTGGGAGCTTTTGTTTGAGAGAACAGACTCTGCAAACTAAAATGCTTTTGTAAGTCACATGT
Source organism: Oriolus oriolus (assembly GCA_013400235.1). Classification (NCBI taxonomy): domain Eukaryota; kingdom Metazoa; phylum Chordata; class Aves; order Passeriformes; family Corvidae; genus Oriolus; species Oriolus oriolus. Next base: position 1,268,511 of record VXBT01005643.1, on the reverse strand, counting down.
TGTGCTTCTAAGGGGAATCTTTTGTGACCAGATTAAGCCCTGAAACTCCTAAATATAATTCATAGTGGATTGATTTTTAAACAAACTTTTAAAATATCTTCATGTATTTCAATACCTGTGACTGTACTGACATGTCTTGTCAGTGAGCAATTTTATTTCTACTTTCCAGTGAGAAAATGTGATTCAAGGATTGGTTTTGCTGGTCTATTTAAATTTGAGCCTGGTTTCATGTTGATGTTATAGAAATTCAGAAAATCTTAAACCCAAAGATACTAATTTCTCAAAAATGCTGTATTGTTAAAAGTTTTTATGGATTTAGTCTTTAAAAGCTGCAAAACAATAGTTTAAATGACAGGCAAAGCTACTCTGTTAAATGGCGTTGTGAAACTTTTCTGATGTTTCAAGGAATGAATGTGTGACAAGTACACTTGTAACGACAGAGGTGCCAGACCATGCAAGCTTGGGATAAAGTTGATTTTAGCTGAGCATTAATACAGTTCTAGTGCTGTGCTTGCTCCAGCCTGTGTTTCAGGGCCTTTGTAACTTGATTTCTGTCTGACAAGTTTTTGTTCATCCTGGTGGTGTGCCTGACTCTTTGGGAGCATGAGGATGGTGAGGCATGATGACAGGTGTGTAAATAGGGATTTGTGTGCAGGATTCCTATCCACTGTTACCAGAAGCATCACTAAGTGAAAATGTGTGTGTGTTGTAAGTTGCCTGTGTCATGCCCAGCCAGGCAGTAAGCCCCAGGCGGCTACTTGTTCATTCCCCCTCCAGTAGGACTGGGGAGGGAATTGGAAGGGTAAAAGCTGGAAAACTTGTGAGTTAAGGACAGTTTAATGGGGAAAGCAGAAGCTGCACACAGGCAAAGCAGAACAAGAATTCAGTCACTGCTTCCCAGGGGCAGGCAGGTGTTCAGCCATCTCCAGGGGAGCAGGGTGCCATCACACGTAATGGTGACTTGGGAAGACAATTGCCACCACTCCAAACATCTCCTTCTTCCTCTTTCTTCCCCCTACTTTATATACTGAGCATGATGCCATGTGGTATAGAATATTCCTTTGGTCAGTTGGGGTCACCTGTCCTGGCTGTCTCCTCCCAACTTCCCATACACCCTTAGTCTCCTTGACAGCATGGCAGGACAAAAATCAGAAAAGGCCTTGGCTCTGTGTAAGCCCTGCTCAGCAATAACAAAAACATCTTTCTATTATCAGCCCTGTGTTCAGCACAAATCCAAACCACGGCCCCATACTGAGGAAAATTAACTCTACTCTAGCCCAAAGCAGCACGGTCACATAGACTGAAATTCACTTTATTAATAGCCCTTGCACATTGCAATAAGAGCCTTAATTTTTATTTTTAAAAAGAAAATTAACTCTACCCTGGCCAAACCCAGCATAATATGTTACAATAAGCAGTTTTGAAAAGCTGAGGCTCCTCTGGAGTGATACTCCAAAGCATTTTGGAATGCAGTCCTAGAGTCAGTATTAGCAGAATGGACTGTTCTTTTGCCCTTTCTCTCATGCCACACTGTGGTTCTGCGTTAGCAATGGAGAGCTTGTTGGGTGTGAGCATAGGATCCCTCCTTTGTCAAGTTAGCTTTTCTGCAGCATTTCTGCCAACCTTGATGCAGGCACGTGATACCTGAGGTGATGTGAAGCACAGTAGTGCACAGAATTCTTGTGACAGGTGTGAATCAGGCAAGAGAGTTCGCCTAAGGTGAGAGCTTTGTATGATGTGGCCAGGGCATTTCAGAGGCTGGTTTAAAACTCCAGGTTTAAAATTGAGCAAGACCTGATCCTGTCTCGTCAGACCACATTGTGATAGTAGTGCTATGGGGCCACCTTTTTCCAGACAGAAATCATTAGCCACTTACCTTTTTTTAAAATAAAAGCAGTGGGAAATGTATACTTTGAATGAGACCAGATTTACGAAGGGGAGTGGAGACAGGAAGAGCGGGATCGCCTTCGCATTCACATTGCATTGGTCACTTCATCTGAACATATGTATGACTTCCAAACTCCAGAGCGGATCATTTTTCCCACAGGAAGTCTAAACACAGTTTTTTCTTCTTAAGAAACAGTTTTAAAGGATCTTAATGGTTCTGTCTGGTTTTGTATTCAAGCCAGTTTCCTGGCAGCCCTTAGTCCTACAATGTGTGGCTTTAGTTTGGGGGTTTTGTTTGGTTTTTACTTTGAGAAAAAGAACTGTAGGCTGCCACTTTTTTTTAATTGACATTTCTGTACTTAAGTTATAGCCAAAGTTGAGATTTTTTTTTTTCTTTTTTTTTTTTTTTAATACATGTCAAGAAGCAGTTTGAAAAGATTACCAACCTTCTGTGGAGCTCTTCAGGTTTAGAATATACCTGTCAGTCTATTTCTCACCAGTTTTCTCGTGGTTTTGTTTTGCTGTATAAATGAAGTGTGCTGGATTTGTTGCTAAGGGCTGAAGATGGAATTTTTAGGTTTTCTAATAGAACTAGAAAAGAGGACTTCATATTTTTAGGTCAAGTCCTTGCAAAAGCTGATTAGCAGAAGTCTCCTTAATTCTACTCAGTAAAAAAATACATAAGCTTGCAAAAAATGTCATAACCTCACTTTTGTCGTAACTACACACAGTAGGAAGTACATGTAAACTGACAGATAATTAAAATGTAATTCAGATTTCAAAGTTGCTTCAGGCACTGAAATAGGAATGGGATGAAATCAATTCAGTTGGTCCCTATCGCAGTGTTTCAGTAAATTGTTAGGGAAAATGCTTGGCTTGATCATTAATGTTGCTTGCACATAGAAGGATTGACATTTAGTTCATAGGTAAAGGCTAATCACTGTAATCACTTGGTAATTACCCTATTACAGATTGGTATTAATCATTGTGTTCTGCTGTCAGTAAATATTTATGTGCTTGGTTTAGGTGTACTTACGTCGTTAATCTGCCTCCCAAGTGGTAGCCTCATGTATGCTTTGAAAATGGTATTGAAATTGTTGTGCATCGTAATCTTCTGGTAATTAAAAATAAAACAAATCTTCATAACCTAACAAAAAAAAAAGCCCAGACAACAAAACCAAACCTCGTGGTTTTGTCATTTGTAGTGCCTGCCTTGACCTGGCTGCCTGGTGAAGGCTGTACAAACAAGTGACAGCATACTCTGCCCAAATACTGAGCCTACAAAGGAACAGGAAATTTGAACTTAGGTGTGCTTTCTACTGCTTGGAGGCAGAACTGTTATTTATCAGTTAGGCTTGTGAAACTAATTAAAATCAATATCCTGTAGCCCCATTCAAAGTCACACTGGATTAAAAATTTTTTTTTCCCTTCTCAGAGTAAATACTTAGTATCTCTTCAGAGGAGGACCCTTGGGAGTCAGGAGATAGGTTTGTCATGTAATGTTCCTTAATAACAGTATGTCTTTCCTCTTAAGGCATCGCTGGCTGCACTCAATGACAGATGACCCTCCAACTACTCATCCACCAGTCGCTCGTAAATTTATCTGGGAGAACCATAAATTCAATGTGAGTGGCACTCCTGAGCAGTATGTGCCTTACTCTACTACTCGCAAGAAGATACACGAATGGATCCCACCTAAAACAGCCAGCAAGTAACAACAGCAACAACATAACTTGTCTCAGCTTGGGCTTTCAGTGCAAACTGTATTTTCACTGGTTTTGTTCAGAATAAAAGCCTCCTACAGCAGTTGTAGTTTAGTTTATTGAATTGGGGGCAGGGGAACAAGTGAGAAAATGTTGGGAAGAGGACAGAATACGTGACAAGTCTTAATCTCATCAAGATATTGTGCTTTTTCTCATATTGTCAGTGTCCTGTCTTCACATAAGCAGCTCTCAAACTCTTTTTAGCATCATAACCATTCCTGTGATAGTTACTCCTCATATTTATGTCATTCAGCAGAATACAAATACACATTTGAAGTACAGATTTCTCATCTCTAACGCTATCCTTTTGCAGTCTCTGCATGGCAAATAATCCACTCTTCATGTACTATTTTAGGAAGCCATCTCTTTAAATTTTCATAAGACAAGTTAGAATAGTATGACCAGTCAGGATTATAGTTTTTATTCATAAAATGTTCATAAGTATATGCATGAGTATGCAAAAAGCATTGCTGTTTTCCAGTATGGGATGATACATAATACAAAACTTGTAAGGCTACATTAATCAAAGGACATCTCACCCATAAGGGAACTCAGCCATAAGAAGAGAGCCCTCTGTCCCAAAAATGTCTTTTGCTGTGGAGGTTCATTACAAGATGTTCTCCTAAGGGTTTGAAATGGGCTGTTTGCTCTCTTGTGACAAGATTTTTAAAGGTCTTTGGAAGTTTGAGATTGCACATCTTTTTGGGAGGTAGAGAAGTAAAATGTATCAGAACCTAGTCTCAAAAATACGAAGCTGGCAAGTTCACATTTGAAAGAGAGTTGGTTGGGGCTGTAGCTTTTTTCTGTATCTTGCTAATTGTTGACTTTTATTCCAGCCTGCTTGTGTCTTTTAGTGAAGCTTGCCCCCTCCACAAGGCTTCCTGTACCTGATGACCTGGTGGATAACTGGTGGGGGGTGTGCCCACCCAGCCCCTCCTTTCACCCTAGCGTCTCAGCTGGTTGGGGGAGAAAAGAGAAAGTTCATGGGTTGAGAAAGATGGGAAGACTGCTTGCCAGTTAGCATCGTGAGCAAAAGCAACTTTAAATTATTGCCAATTAAAATTGCATAGTGAGAAACAAAGTCAAAAACTGTAAAACACAACCCTCCCTCCCCACTTCTTCCCAGGTTCAACTTCACAGCTTCACTCCTGACTCTTCTACCTCCTCCTCAGGGAATGGTGGTCAGTCTGTAACAGCTGTTACGGGCTCTGCTGTTCCTGCCCCCTGCTTCAGCCTGGGTCCTCTTCACAGGCTGCAGTCCTTTTGGATGAACCCAGTATGGGTTTTCCACAGGCTGAGGTTCCTGTTGGGAAATGCCTGCTTGCTGGTGTGGATTCCTCCTGAGGCTGCCAGGAATCTCAGCTCTGGCACCTGCAGCACCTCCTTGCCCTCCTTCTGCTTTCAACTTGTTGTTCACATGGCTGCTGCCCACTTCTTTCCCCCTCATCCTCTGCCTGTGCATTATTTTTTGCCCCATCTCAAATCCTCTTTCCCAGAGGTGCCTTTTTCTGGCAGCCAGACTGAGCCATGTGGTGTGTTGGCTTTATCCAGCACAGGGCAGCCCTGGCCTCTCCCCACAGAGGCTCCTGCAGACCCTGCTGCCAGCACTTTTACAACTCCACCCAGTGCGCTGACTTACAGAAACTGTTGTTAAAGATGACTGAGATGGGGGTTGGGTGTGTTACACGCCTGCAATTGCCTGACAAGAAGAAAGAAACTTTGCTCCCCAATAACCCCCACAGTGGCTCTACCACTTACACTACACTGGCTGATTTCCTTTGCATTCCCTCCTGACTGCGTCACTTAACCCTCAGTTGCTTCCTTCCTTATTAAATCAAATTCTGGATTAATTAATTGCTTAAAGGTGGGTTTTTTAAACTTTAGTTTCTGTAAATTAGTTCCAGTCTTTAAATTAGTAGGAAGTAGCACCAACATCTCCTAACCTGTCTAATTAGAAAAGGATAATGTTTCATTTACTTTAAGTCAACAAAAGCACTGGGCACAGCTGAAAAGCAATTTGAGCCATACTGAGCATCATAAAGTGGAAAGGACTTGTTTAACATTTTTATCTTGGTAGATTATTTGACCTTAAGAACCAAGTTTGCCCCAGCGCCACTGGCGAGCTTCATCACTAACACTCATCAATACAAGCCCTGTGGGCTCAAACACGGGTAGACCAATTAACTCTAATTTTTTTTAGCCTCTATTTGTCTTTAATGTGTTTTCTACCACTTTCATTCCCCTTCCTTCTTTGTCCTGTGGATTTTTGGATTGCATCCTAAACACACATCAGAGGGTACATTTGGGAATGAGATTCTGTACTTAGGGGATAGGCAGTAACTCTTCCTACACCTTCCATGCTGAAAGAAGAGATCTCAGCCTGTTTGTCCTTTTGCTGTCATCTGGAACAGAAACTTTGAGGAAGCAAACAGTTTTGAACAACTTTGTGTGCAGCAATGCTGCATAGAGGGAGAGAAAAATGTGCATGTCCTCCTGCCCTGCTAGGCTGAAGCAAGTCTAGGACTCAGTAGCTTGGTTTAGAAAATATCATCAATCCCATTTCTGGAGAGGACAGAAACCTGCTCATCCTGCTTTAACCAGCAGGAACCACAAATGCTGAATTTTAAATTCAAAATTTCACTGGCATCTTTTGTAGTATTGTTCCTCTAAGGCAGATTGCACAAGGCACATACAGGAAATAAACCATATGCAGAAGAATCAGTGGTCTTCCACAGGGCTTTCTGCAAATGCTTATACAATTCAGTCTTTTTATCAGCAGCCTCATTCAGTTACGGAAGCTCACCTTTGCTCATGACATCTGCCTCAGTATTCAGGTTCAGTTGCTTTCTGGTCTAAATGACATTTTAAATGCCAAGCTGGCCAAGTGTCGCAGCAGATGGTGTCTTCAACCAAGTGCAACCAAAGCACTGACAGAAATATTCCCCTTGCACTAAATGTGAGTTTTAAAAGAAACTAATTTCTGATATGGGAACAGGCTCGTTAAGAAGACAGGTACCTCTTCCCCAGAGCAGCAGTGCTGAAACCCACTTTTATTTTAAAATTGTGTCTGTACCAGTCGCTTTGCACATCCCCAGGGTCCAGAGCAGCCCTTTGCTGTAGCTGCCTGCAGGCTTTCACTGTGCTCCCAGCACACTCAGCTCAGCCCCGTGCGTTGGCACAGCGCCCTTCTCTCCATGGGGCACTGCATCCTGCCTCACTGCTGCCCATGGCTGCACCTCTCTGCCCCTCAGCTCTGGCACCTGCAGGACATGTTGGAGTGGAGAACAGTGGTGGAAGGAGCTTCAGGACACCATCTCATGACCATTCTAGCTACAGCAGGAGGAGAAATCTTTGACAGGCAGGGACATCCTAGAGCATTTAAGGAAGCTGAAAGAAGAGGGCAGGAGGCCTCGTCATTTCCTGCCCAACCTGTGCTGTACTACTGATTCCTGCACACTGTGTCCACCTGGCTCCTTGAGGGCACACTGAGAACATTCAGATATTCACCAACTCACATTTCTATGTCGTCTAACCTCAGGCTTCAGGTTTTTGGGATGTTTCCTGCTAAAGTTGGTGTTGGGAAGCAGTCTTGATTGGGAGTTACAGGGGCAATTACTTTGGATAGAGCTGTAAGTCATCAGCCCAGAAAGCTGAGGTATGTATTTTCCACAGCTGTGATGCATTCAGAGTGAAACCTTTGATTTACTAAATCTGTGGGGCCTATTATTCTGATGGCAGCTGGGGGAGAGAGAGAGAGAGCAGATCCTTGCTTTGCTAAGAGGTTAAAAAGCTGCAAATCTAAAGGCTCTGCTTTCATGCAGTGCTTACAAGGAGTGTACAAAAGCAGGTACTTCCAAGGTGTGGGCGAAAGTGGCAGCCTTTAAATGGCGCTCCAGGTTCCTCATGCAAATCCCACAGTAAATGTTGGATTGCACCAAGGGGAAGCCTGTGTCAGTGGAGGATATCAGAGCAACCCATGTTGGTGGGGAAGGGCCCTTGCAGGTATTTTGTCCTGGAGACCTGCTGGGATTTGAACACCACCCTCTGGTTCCCAAGCAGAGCAAGGCCCTCGTGCTGGAGCTGATATATATTCAAAATATATATTCAAAATATATGTATTTGATAATCACCTATGAGAGGATTTGTTTTTTTGAGAAAGCACTTTAAGACTGAGATTTATACATTTCCTCTCTGCATTTTACTTAGAGGTTCTAAATAATGATTTCTTTGGTATTAAATATCAACAGAGTAAAAAAAAATTAGAACATGAATACATGTATTCCAAGCAAGTTCTGTATACACAAATGTGCGTGGGTACACAGGCAGGAAAAAAACAAACCACATTTAGCATTAAGACTATATTTAGGTGAAATTTGTATTACAAAGTTTCCAACAAACAATGCCAAACTTTCTTCAAATCAAATTATAAAGATGCGTAATGCAAGTTAAAAACTGATATTCACATCAAAATTTCTCACTTGTTAATTAAAATCATTAATCACTTAATTTAAGTTGGTTTATCCTGCACTGTAAACCAGATAAGGCAGAAGAGGTTGATTTGATGTTGCAAGCAAGAATGTTTGTGTGCATGATTGAAAATAAAAGAAACTGGCTAATTTTTGCCTGGGAATTTAGAGCAGGAGCAATGATCACTGGACAGCTTCTCAAATTGTTTCTAAAATAGAAATTGTTTTGGAACTTGTTCCCATTATGAAGGATATGCAGAAAACTGAAATTTTAGGAGCCTTTTTCTTTATGTAAATTACCCCAAAACTACATTATTATCTTAGTGTAACTTAATCTCTGTAACAACAACAGAGTTACAAAATCTATTTAAATAATCTGTGGTGTTGTTAGCATCACTTAAACAAATCTCAGCTAAAAAGACTTTTGTTTTACATTGGTTTATACTGCTAGAATCAATATCTATTTCCTTCTCTTTGTCTATGATGTAATTCCTTTCCCATTCCTCTAATGGACTACTCAATTTTTCCCTGTGATATTTAAATACTAGTTTTAGGGCAAGTGGTTGTAGGACTGTTTCATATCCTTCATAGCCCAAGGATTTTTAGTTAATGGAATAACAACCTATCAAAACACAGCCTGAATGTAACAGATGAAGTCTCACGTGGTCGAGCATTCAGACACAGGCCTATTAATAGTTTGTGTTTTGAGGGTAACCATCCATAAAAATCCAGTGATGCAAAACCAAATTCAGCAATATGTGTGTGGTGCTTCCCTTGTGTCTGGCAGTGGCCAGAGAAATCAAGAAAACCATGTTTTCAAGCATGTTTTCATTTGAGGCAGCTGTGTTAAAAAGAGCATTTATTTACCCTGGCTGTTGGGGATTCATGGATCTGCTTTACTTTCCAAAGCAAAAAGCTAAGTGCATGAGCCTCAGATACACCTCACTAGCCTGCAACACAGCAGCAAGATCACTGTCGGCACAAGAAGGACATTTTTGTTATTTGGCACATCTTAACTTGACCTTGAACATCTTCAGTCTGACCTTCACATCTCTCTGGGATGCAGCCTAAAAGTGGCTTGGTCCACTCAGCAGAAAGCCACCCTGAGACAGAAACCTCTCTGCCTCTGGCAGAAGAGATCACTCTGAATCTCAAACTGAGCCTCATCACCACGCGTCTCAATCAGGTGCCAACTCGTGGCAGTGCTCTTGGCCTTCTGGGTATAGCAAAGCTTAATTTCTGGATGTCTGTGCCCCAAAGAGCCCATTAATAATGTGAATCTAAAGCAAAAGAGCTGGTCTGAAAACAGAAACAGAGGCCAACAAGGGATTTGCACTATCTTTCTTCTGTTTCATGGACAGGGCGAGATGTTGGTCATACTAAGTGCTCTGCCCATCACCTGGAAGTTGTGGGGGCTATCTACCACCAAAATCTACCTGGCTCTCCTTTAACTCCTGCTATTTATTTTGCATTCCTCTCCAGTGGAATCTGGTTTCATTTTTATAAAGATGTTTCAGTTTGGGTCTCTATGTCCTGGAATGTTGTTGCTGTAAATACTGACAGCAAAAGTTAATTTGTGTTTTATCAACTTCAAATTCTTTCTAATAGACTTCAAATGGTAGACTTCACATAATTTCTGATTGATTTTTTTCTTACGGATTTTTTCTTCAAAAAAATTCCTTACACATCTGCTAGTCTTTGAGTTTTTAAAGCTTGAATTAGCCATTGAAGTTTAGGATTTGAAAAGCAGCAACAGAAGCCGATATTTCCAGCATCACTTCAAACTGTGCAGCAAATAGCACCATGTCTTTTGACACATTTTAAAGTACTGAACTTGTGAGGGCAAAAATTAATTCAGCACCCGACTATTACTTACTGTAACCAATTATCAGAGCTGAATGAAGAATTAAATTGAGCATGGATTTTTTTTTTTTTTTTTGCACTCATCAAAGTGGGTTGCAAAACTTGCAGTCAGTCATAGGCAGGTGGGTGGGTGGTACCTGGCAGCTCTGGCCTCGGGACCCGGCGCTGCCTGCAGGCAGTGCTGTGGCTGCACTGGCAAGGGGCTGCTCAGGAGACAGCGGCACTGGCCCCTGCTCGGCGCTAAGGTTGTCTGCTCTGCTCTTCTGCAGAGCTCTGTGGTTGTTCACATCTGTAAAAAAAAAAACAGGCGCAGAGATTACTCCCAAATCTAACATCCAGCTTTGCCCGGTGACTGGGGAATCATATTACCCGTTGGAGCTGGGTCTGTATGCGTTGTCCCTGCCGTGGCTCACACAAATCCGCAGCAACCACTCCCCCACAAAGCACATGCAGTTGGGAAGTGGATACCTGGCTCTGTTTACCCTTCACCCCCAGCAAATCTGTCCTCCTGGTAAGGTGCCAGCCCCTCACTTGGATCCAAATAATCGTTAGAGCATCTATCAACTCTGTGCTAATAACAGCCTTCCTCCCCAGAGCTGGAAAGCTTCTCCAAAGCACAGTCCTCTCTGCTGCTTGCCACTCACCACGGCAGCTTACAAAAGAAAAGGACAGCGAGTAACGGCTGTGTAACCCACCCCCAAAACAGCCACCTTAGAGCTACAGGGGGCTGGCAGTAGCCCTGCCAGCTACTCACCCGTGCTATGGCTGCAGGCTTGCTTCTGGCAGCTGAAGAAAAGCACAAACTGGTTTTCAAAAAGCAAGCATCAAAAACAGTGAACACGTCCATCATGGCAAAGCACTGACTGGATGCTCCAAACCCAGCCTGTGAGGGCAGTGATGTATCTGCAAAAGAAAAGCAGTGAGCAGCACTTATCTGTGCAGTAACACTTGTCTAACTGCATTTAGTAAACTTTGTTTCTTTTAAAGCCCAAGTGGGTTCTTATCTGTACTTGTAACTGCTATTAATCAGGATTGTAATTGTTGTTGGTACTCAGCAATAGGGAAACGCAAGCCATGATTGACCATCCATTTGTCTAACTCCACAGTGGGCAAAATAAGCACCCTCATGTCCCAACCCATGATTCCCCAGTGTAATTACCTTCATGCTCTGCAATTAACAAAATAGCATCTTGTTACAGAAAGATATTAAGGAAACAAACCACTTCTATCACCCACCGTAAGATGCCTAGAATCAAGTGTTTAAAAGCTGCTGTAGACTAGCAGCTGTGTGTTATGATTCACACAGGGCTTTCAGAGAAGGCATCAGCAGGCATCTAGATAATTTCTGAGCAGCTTGCCAGTGTTAACAAGGAGCTGTGAGTGAACTTGTAGGACTGTCTCATCCTCCTTTCTGTCCCTTCCCTCTGCCTCAGTTAAAGTAACATTAAAATAAAAATTATCAATTGAAACAAATTCTTCTAAGAAAGTAACCTCCTAAATAGGGTTAATAAACACATATTCATTTATACAGGCATGTTATACAGGGAATATTTGTGCTTATCACATGAGTTTGCTTCAGCCTGTAATTGTCTTTTGTAGCTATTTAGCTTTTATATATCTTAAGTCTACAGGGGACCTGTTCTCACCTCCAACATTGCCTGAAATTCCCACTTCTCTTATTTTAATACCCCAAAGCCATGCCACAGTAGGTCAAGAAAGCCCAAGACCGTAGGTAGCATAAATGTTTTGTCTCTGCACTTTAGTGAAGCCTCTAAGAGCGCTGAAAAGCTTTCCACTCGCTGTGCTGGATTGTTCAGTTGTTGCTGGGAAGCCCCATGGTGTTGAGAGCACTGTAGCAATAGCTGGTGAGATCCAGGAGCAAACTTTTCCCTGCAGCTTGGCTTCTTCACAGCAGGACATACTGCTTTTACAGCAATGACTGTAGCAGGCAGTGGGAGGCCAGTAGTGTAAACAGATTTTGTAGTAGAGGGAAAAGCAGGGGGAGCTTTCTGCAGGTAATTGTTTTGCTTCTCTTGAACAGTCGATGATCTTGTGTTATTACTCAGAGGTGCACATTACACATCTTTCCTGCTTCCCTTCAATTTCCTGCACTCTGTCGGTCACCTTCCATCCTGTGTTGCCTCATTCCAGGGGCTGCCCCTGCAGCTCTGCATGCTGCCTCCTGTCCATCTCCCCTCAGCCACAGCCAAGTGGTTTTGTGCCACCCCTGACTTCCTGCATCACGCTCTGCTCTCCTTTCTCACACCAGGAGCTTTCTGCCTCTCCCTTTTAATCTAATCCTGCAAGGCTGCCCTTCTGGGTGTTAATGCTATGCTCATCACCAGTGGAGCTGAGTGCAAATGCATCGATACAATGGCCAATATAATTAAAGATGGTCTCTCATTTTCTTCCTCAGACATCCTAACAGGAAGGTTCCATGGTTGCTTACCAGTACGAAGGAGCAAGAGATGTAAGATTTCCATTTTGTCCTCCTAGCATGTCATTCTTGGCCATTTTCCTCTCAGCTATGTGTGACTCTTTTGTTAGGAAAAGAGACTGGAAATGGCTCCCCTTGTTCTTCTAGTCTGACAGATGTCCATGAATTGAGCAAAATAGACCTAAGAGCTTGATTTGGTTTTTTTTTTAAAGTTGCTGTTTGATAATTTAATCCCTCCTCTTAGAAATTACTAACTTGCATTTATTTTATTCAAAGTTGAGCAAATTGTCTCAGGTTTGGCTCACGCCTCTCTCTCACAAAGCACCCTGTCTTGCTCTGTGGAACAGGATCTCCTTGCTCGTGTGGTTACTAAGCAGGCATCTTTACAAAGCTGGGCCTAATTTCTAATTGAATTTGGCTGGCTCCAGCTTTCAGCCACTGGATTCTGTTGTTGTCTTTCTCTGCAAGCTGTGAGAAGTGATGACTGCCCAGTATTTTCTGCCTGGGAAAGCACTTACACACTGTAAGCAAATCGCTTCTCACTTTTCTTGTTGACAAGCTAAACAGATGGAACCCTCCATCTCTCCATGAAAAGCACTTTGCCCTTGTCATTTTTTTGTGGTTCTCTACCCTCTCTAATTTTTCATCAGTCTTTTCAGAATGGGGTCTACTTACCATACCAATCCTGTATACAAAACGTAAAATCCATCCTTCTCCTCCTGCTTACTCTATTCCCCTCAAGCCTCCAGCAAGCAGTCAAGGACATACTAGACATTTTTGTTTGTTTGCTGCAGGATTGCACAGGGAGCTCAGATTGCTCTGAAGGCAGTGGGTGAACAGATCCATCCAAGAAGCTTAGCTATGGTCTAGCACCTGGCAGCAGCCCTGGGCTCCTCTAATTCCAGTGCTGAGTACTGCTCACCCTGTGCTCCAGACCTACCCTGTACCCTGACATTCCCATTGCACCCATGTCCTGCAGCACCAGCTCTGCTCTCAGACACCTCCCTCTAGTTAAGAGCTCCTGAATTATATGTTACCAAACACTGAGAGGGAGGAAAACATGGAACATATACTTGAAATATTGAGGGAAGAGCTAAATAAAAATACATTCATGGGAACTGTTTCTAAGCCACTTAGCAAGGGCTTTTCTGCCATGGTATATTGCTAATTTTTCATTAGGTTTTACACAGTACAAAATTAACCCCCTTGCAATCACCTAGGTGTGTTACATCTCCACAGGTACCTGTACAAACCTGTAATCTGAAATGATGAAATAAAATTTCTTTGGCAAGTCTCAGAAAAATCACCACAATTGACATTCTGTGCCTATTGTTCATTCTTGGAGTACTGTCACTCTCTGTTATCTCTACCAGCATGTTTTTTCTGCACTCCCTGCCATTGCTAGGGGATGTTTATCTTAGTCTAGGCACTTCAACGCTTTTTATACTAGCACAGCATAAGTATTCTTTCAGTCTCCTGGAATTCCCCTATTGCCTTCAAAATCAAGGTCAGTGAAAAAGAATCCTCAGCCAACTATTCTATTACTACTGAGGTTCATGGGCATCTAAACATGCCAGGTTATCCTACATGTTCATCCATGTTCATCCTACACATCTTCCTCGGTTCCTGACAAAGAACAAATTCCCTCTATTTTATATGAATTGTAGGAATCCTATTTTTTTTCCAAATAAAAAGTAAAAATATTAAGCTGTTCTGTATTATTAGCACTTTCACTACCCAGTTCTGAACCAGCCACTGTCCCAAGATGTTTGGCTCTCTGTGTACTTCTGTACTGACCTTAGCCTCACAGCTGGCATGCAAACCTCCTGAGTAGGAGCTGCCTGACCCATAGAGGCAATGGTGAGAAGGATAAGTGCTTGCACTCATTTTTCCACTTGGGGGAACCTGTGGACTGGGGAATCTGTTCTCTTCAGGGTGCAATAAGGCTGGTGGCCTGTATGGGGGAGAACAGGCCATGCAGCAGCACTTGTTCACCACCCCTCTCTGACGACTGTTAATCATTTCAGCTCATGATAACCTCCTCACAAGCTAATACAGGCTTTAAAATGATTGATGACTCATATGCAAGTGCTTTTTATTGGGTTAGGTAGAGTCAGGGGACTGTTAAGGAAAGATGGAAACTCCTACTCTGCTCTTAGTGTCTTGCTGTTCTCAGTTTTCTCCATATCTACAGACTCGAGAGCCATGCTGGGACTGCATTCCCTGATCATCAGTGATGCTGTATGTCACACTGATTGCCATCAGTTAAAATCATACAGAAAAATGGGAAATCAGAATTAAAATAAAACAAACAGGTATCTCATTAATTCCTGCTTTCTGTGACTTTTTTGTAAGGTGTCCCAGCTTGTCAGTTGGCACGGGGTGTGAGCCAGTGGGGCAGCAGGCAGCGAGCACTGGAAGCAGGGGGGAATTCAGGGTGTGCAGAGGAAACAGGGCCTGTGATCAGTTCATGGGAGGAAGAAGCCAGAGTTGTTTTGGTGGGTGCATATGGCCATGTGGGTTTCCCTAGTTCCAGTTCTTGTGCAATCGTGTTTGTATTTACCTACATTTAACAAATGACCTTTTGAAAACAATAAACCAAACCATGAGGCAAAAGGTTGCCTCATCATTATGAGTTTTTCATGCTGCCCAAGATCCCACCTAGTCTTTCTAAACAGAAAGTAATGGCCTTCTAGGGCTTGACTGAATGCCACTGCAATGGGCACATGGCCTTTGTCTGCCCTTCTCCTGCCAGACTGCAAGAGCTGAATCAGTTTAATACATGCTGCCACAGACGATTTATATTTTGCATTTGTTCAAAACAAGAAGTCATAGTTGTGTAGAGTAACTGCTAAAAACAAACAAAAAAAAATCCTATATTAAGACACATTATATATTGAACTTCAGCTTCCACCATTTGATTTACAATTCAACAGCCAAAATATATAACAACAACCTCTGTGACGGGAATTGATTTCCATATGATGAGTTTTATGGAGCAGTAAACATTACAGTACTCGGGTGATTCAACACAGCCATTCATGGCGTTCCATTTTGCTCTGCGTAGCTCATACACTGCTCACTCCATACCATGTTAACAGATAGGAAAATGCCAGCTAAATAAAAGTCATCTTTTCAGTGTCTCATTTTTGAGTGTTCTAGTGCTTGCAGTCTTCAATCTGGTCACAGTTTACACTGTTGAGCTTTAAATGGAGATTATCTTGACAAAGACCTTTTTAAGGTCTTTTTAAGGACCTTTTTAAGTCTGAGATATTCCATTTTTGTGTTGAAATACCAGATGTCACCTTCAGATTTCATATATTCTTTCATTCTAATCGATGGCAGACAAACTTTGATCTGACACTGGGCACTGAAGTTACATTTTCTCCATGCTGTGTGCTAAAGATCATTTTGAAAAACTGTCAGTAAATGCCTGACAGCTTTATTTCTACTTGGTAATTAAAGGGCCTGTCTTGTTTTCCAAATGGCTCTGGAAAAAGTTATACCTTTTTTGCCAAAGTTATGCCTTATTACTCCTGGTGTTTAAAATAGTCTTTGTTCTGTAAGAAGGGAACCAGCTCCAATTATTGGGTTGGGGAGGAGTATTGAGTGGAGGGGATATTCCTCTACTTATTTTAAGTAACTTTACTTCATTTCTCATGAAAGGAGCCTGCCTATAGGCAAGGTAGAGGTAAACAACTTTCCAGCAGTTGAGCTAGGCAATAAACTTCTCATGTGTGAATACCCACCAGAAGGTACAAACTGGGAAAGGCAGGGCAATATTTCTCCATTTGCTCTGAATTGCCATGTTCCCAAGTCCTTGCTGCTATCAAAAGAAGCTCATTATTACGATTTTGAAGTGAACCGTGGTGCTTCCAATGCCCTGTGTTATGTTACATTTACAGTTTGGTGTGGATTTACTGTGGGGCTGTTGAGAGCTATGCCCTGTATGGTAAGTTGTAACGAGAGAGAATCTTCTCCTCAAAATACCCTTCACGTGCAGAAGATACTGCTAGTGGATTGGGAAGGAATACAGTGAATGACACTTCTGAATTCCATTTCTTCTACAGAGGCAGTGGAAAGCAATGCTAAGACAGAAAGTCATTTCAGAACAGTCTAGCCCTGTATGGATTAAGTGCAAGAAAACATTTCAACACACAGGAAATTTTAAGCACTTTAAGAATGTGATTAAGGATGTTATTTAATGCTTTCCTGAGTCAGGACTAAAATCTGGTCATTTAAATAAAATGAAAAATTCTGTAAGCTCAGTCAGAATGCAAAAGTGAAGGCAAACCCCAGTTTGATAAAAGATCTACAGCCCAGGCAGTCTTCCAGAGGGCAGGCGTTCTCAAATGTCACTGCAGTTAAGAGATGGAAAATATTTCCTCGTTGCACCAGCTCTGTATCTGAGTTAGCCAACTCTGGGAAAGGCTGGGCTTACTTTTGCAGCAGCTGGGGGGAGAATAACTGTATCTATGGAGCAGGTAAACTCAAATGCAAACGTATTTTTATATCCTTTAGAGAATCTACAGACCTCAACCAGAATGGCAGTTACTGAAATTGTTACAAATGCAGCTCCGTGTGCTGAGTTCAGTGAAGTTACATACAGCTAATCTTGTAAGTAGCAGGGCAGTTACCTGCCATCATTCCATGAAAACCTTGGAGGGGAGCATAAGGTGTGGCTGAGCTTGTTTCTTTAGCCACAGAATAATGTATTTCCATTAACTCTGCTCTGATCTACCTGACTGGGATATTTTATTCCTTTCAGTAAGTTTTTGCTCCTTAAGCTTATTCATGTGCTTCAAAATACATGCTTATCTGGTTCTCCTGGTCTATATTTGCTTTACTAATAAGTGCTGGATACTGGTACTAATGCCATCACTGAAATAAGTTTGATCTCATGAGTACTGGATGATGCTGAAATAGTGATACTGAACGAATACATGCTTGCTACTATTGTCTTTTCTGAGAAAAATTATCTTTCTAGTATCAACTTCCTTATGTCCCAGTTGAGTTCTTTTACTAAGGTCTATCTATCTAGTTCTCTCTATCTGTTGTTTAAAGTATATCAAAGTAACAACACCATAGCCAATTAATAAGCTACAATCTTTCATATTTGTTTTTCCTACTAACAGTCTTGAAGTACAGGTTTTATTTGCAATGTGCAACTTGTTCAACAAAGCCAAACTCTGTTCAGATAAAAATACCCCCATGTGAAATTTTCAGCTCCCCTGCAACAGCCTGTGGAGGCAGAAAAGGCAGTTTCATAATCTTTGCTAGCCTGAAGCACTTGATTCCTGACTACTAGGCAATTTGTTAACTCTTCTAATTCAAATACGCAAAAGGGTGAGTAAGCAATAAACCATTTCAAATCAATCCATCTGGCAGTAGGTAAAATAGCTATAATGAACAGCATGTTTACAGAGCACATTTCCTACTCAGCCTAGCCATTTGCAGGATTCAGGCCACGGATGTCACAGGTTGTCTAAGAAGCATTAGATGCGAGGAGATAGCTGGATGTGAAAGGAGACTTTGAGGGTAATTTATGGTGATGGATGTTTGCTGTTTGTGCACACTTCATTAGCTAAGTCCATCCGGCTGGCGCTCCTGGGACTTCCCTGCTTTCCCTGCTGCTGCTGGCCGTTTGCTCTGAGTTCATAGGTGAGTGAGCACAAACATATGTTTTCGGATGTATGATTTGTTTAATGATGATGTTGTGGTTTAACCCCAGCCAGCAAATGAGCCCTGCTCAGCTGCTCGCTCGCTCGCTCACCCCCGGTGAGATCAGGGAGAGAATCAGAAGGTAACAGCTTGAAAAACTCATGAGGTGACATAAAGACAGTTTAATAGGGAAAGCAAAAACCATGCACGCGAGCAAAGCAAAAAAGGAATTAATTCACTTCTTCCCGTGGGCTGGCAAGTGTTCAGCCTTACAGGAGAGCAGGGCTCCATCACACATAGCAGTGACTTGGAAGATGAATGCCATCACTCTGAATGTGCCCTGCTCCCTCCTTCTTCCCCCAAATTGATATACTGAGCGTGATGCCATATGGTGTGGAAAACCTCTGTGTTCAGCTGGGGTCAGCTGCCCCAGCTGTGTTCCCTCCCAACTCCTTGTGCACCCCCAGCCCTCTCTCTGGTGGGGTGGGGTGAGAAGCAGAAAAAGCCTTGATGCTGTGTGATCACTGATCAACAATAGCTAAAACATCCCTGTGTTATCAACACTGTTCCCAACCCTATTAAAAAAACCCAACAAATTAACTCTATCTCAGCCAAAACCAGCAGAAATGACTGAGGAATGCGTGAGGCATCTCTTATGGAGCTATTAGAATTCACCATGTTCTTCAATATAGAGGCTGGAAAGGATGTATTGTAGTATTTCCCTCTTCTGTAGGCACAGCAAGCACACAATCTATTGAGTTTCTGTTTTAAATATGGCATTTTATTTTGACTTGAGATACTCTGGGATCTAACAAGATCCTGAATTCACTCCCAGCATGAGAAGCTTTGTACTTGTCTCAGCCAATGCTATCAGCATAATGTCTTGGTATTATGAATCTGGATTGCCTTCAGTGGGAACACAAGTCTTACTAAATAATAGCAAGATTTGGCTTTGTGTATGTAAAATTATTAGGCGAATCAGTAGCAGCAGCAAAAGCAACTGAGTAGCTGTCTAAAAAGCGAAAACATGAAGTGCTTTTCAGTGATCCTGAACACAACAGCTAAAATCACACCAAGCTAACAGTTACACCACAATTGTGGTAGCACACTGTTTAGCAAGGATGAGCCAATTCTTTTGCTTTGTGAACAATGACTAACAACCACATTTTTACAGTTACAATCAAATTCCTTGGGTAAATACAGGTGGAAGGGTTCATACAGGCATGAACAGTATCATGTACCTCCCAGATTTTTAATGACAAAGGACACTAAATAAGTATGTATTTTGTACCTCTCTTTTTCTGCATGACAGCTTCCAGGAAATAGTGACAAGGACAGTTCTGGACAGAGGATTTTTTCAGGTTGCTTCATGCAGGTGAAAAGTGCAATAGCAAGAGAACTGAAAATGTTACACCAAGATGCAAGATTGCAAATTATAGAACAAGCCCCCTTGATAAATTCAGATTGCTGGTGCACCACTCTGCAGGTCTGCTCAGACAACCAGTAGGCATCAGCAAGAACTGAGGCTGCATGTCTACCACATGAGCATCTCAGCAGAAAAACTGCTTTTAACATGTGTTCCCACTTCCTTCCAAACCAGCCTCACATGTTTTTTCCTTCACTTATGCCCCAGGTATTACAAATTCAGCATAACAACTGAACTGACAAAACTCTCCAAGGATAGGCACAATGGTAAAAATGTGTTGTTATACTGATAATGGAAGTACTTATATTGGAAATGCTTGTCCTTGAAACCAGTATTCACTAGCCCAGTATAATTGTCTTATACTAAATAGCTTCCTTATTGTACCTTTATTTTTTGATGATTTTTTTATGGTTAAACACTTTTTTTTTAATTGCTGCAATAGCAAGTTCTCATACTCTGAATTGGAGTAAGCTAACTGAGCTAATGAAACTGTGATGGGTAGAAAAGGCCTCCTTCCATGCTAAGAGACCTTCTTCCATAGTTAGATTGAAACACCTCCCTTCTCCTTTCTAAGGTGCTGTGAGCCACGTGCTGCAGTCCTGGGCATCTCCTCAGATCAGAGTAAATACAGGCGCAGTAGCAGCCCTGTTAGGTTCACTGCACACTTCAGTGTTTAAAGCCCTCCTCAAGTCACATTTCTTAATATCCTTTCACTCAAACTCTGTTTCCAAAACTCATCCACTTGTCTGGCTGTTTACACTGAATGCATGAAGAAAGCCATGCCTCTCCTGTGTTGCCCATCCTAGGATTTGCACAGTGACAGAAGACCTTAATATGTCTGCAGAAAGGATTGAGCCTAGAACCTGCCCTCTCATTCAGATTTAGCACCACATCTACCAACATCCTGACTCACATGAGAAACACAGGTCCAAGCCATCATAATTGTATTGCTTTAAGTCTTGCTATGGAAACATGTTCAGCTGATTTTCAAAAAGTTTAGTTAAATAATGCTTATACTAGACCTGAATGTAAGCTGATCTGAAATTCAGTCATTTATGTCACTGTAATTTTCTATATACCTATATGACCCACAAAGCACAGATCATTTTCCTGCATTTAGTACGAATAAAGTAACTGGGTTGATGCTCACATTTTGTTTTGTATTCGTGCATATAGTGTTATTCTACTTTTATTATGGGCCTTGTGAGCAGACAGCTACTTCCTTTCTTCTGTGAGCTGTCTCATAGCTTTAAATTGACAGCTCCTGGAGGAGAGAGACAGCATGTGACATGTGTACAGAATCCAAGATTGATAAGGGTATGCTTTTATTCATTTTAATAACTAAGACGGAGTGAAGACTGACAGTTCAATCACCCATTAATGAAAGACTGACTTTATTCTCATTCATGAAACAGCTAGTCAGATTTTAAAACATTTTAAAACCAATATTATTATTATTATCATTATTATTATTATTACTCTTTGATCTAGTACTTTCCCCTCATATGAAAGTGTAGAAAAATCGCTGTCAACAAACAGAATTTGAATAAGTCTGAAAACTACCCCAAAATTACTGATCTGTTTCAGCTGTTGGTTGTTTTTTTTTTTAAATATCTTTTCTGTTTACAGACTGACAAGAGGCAGGACTTCAATAAATGCTCACTGCAGTTAAACATGTTGCTAAATCTCAACAGAGCCACAGGACTAATACACCATTCCAGACAAGAGAAGATCAAACTAGGTTATGTTACTTTTAATTTGCCGTGGATGGAGGTCTCTGGCTCACTGTGACTGAATTAAAACATTAATGACAGAGAATAATGATAGAGTCCGCTGTGAAGGACTTGACAGAGCAGACTCAAGCCTTGTCCCATTGGTTACTGAGGAAAGTCAATGCTGACTGTGGCTTTTGCAGGCTACCAGGCTGCAGCTTGTGTGAGAGCAGCCTGGGCACTCCTGTGGTGGGATAGGCAGGACCAGCTCATGGAAAACAAAATCACCACACCTCAACATGCATGCAGGGTAAAGGAGGCAGTCACACAATCATGTAAAGTCTCTTCCTCTGTTAGAACTATTCCTCTTTCAATTCCTTTGAAGACCTCTTCAAGCTTTCCCTCCTAAAGCAAGGTTTAGTTAGATTTGATCAGTTTCACACCCATTTCTTGCCTTGATTGCACTGTCAAATGGGATTGATTTGTCAGCTTGTCTTATTGTCTGTTCATGTTCTACAATAAGATGTCAATCTCCCAGACTTAAGAAGCTCATAGGGTTTTTTTGGCAGTGAGTCACATTTTCTATGGTTTGGCTGTGAAAATCGTTGTTCTCATTCTTGTGTTGACTGATTAGGTGAAGGGCAGATAAAGACAATCTCGCTATTTGAAAAATAAAACCACCCCTTGCTTCAGCTGATTGGGTGGAGAGAAGGTTTTGTTCCCATAGTAACATTTTGCATCCAAACCAGCAGAAATGAGGCTGGCTACAGGCATTTCAAACATGCTGCTTTTAAAGAGCAGGTTGTACTCTACAATGTGTTTTCATTTTTGCATCTGAAAGAATTATCCAGTAAACACCAGAGGAAAAAAAAAAGAAAAATCTTTGCATCCACATATGTGAAACTGGAGCCTGGTGATATTGGGTGTGCTCCAGAGCACCCTTTGAACTGCTCTCATAGAATGCTCTGTACTGTCAGTTGTCTGGACACCAGAATTTTAAGTACAAACCAGTCAGCCCAAAGCTCAGATGTCACTTTTGTAAGAGTTCTTTTACTTTCAGTGGAGTCGACACCACTGAGCATGATGTTTGGAAGGAACTGGCTAGTAGGCTGAGCAAGAGTAAAACCCATGCAGGAGGCTGCACCTCAGAGAGGTGGGGCAGCACCATGGGAAGAGCTGTTGGATTCTTGCAGAAGTGACAGATAGGATGAAGGAAAAAATTCTTTCCCAACACAAGGAGCTGCTGAAGGAAGACACCATTGGATAAAGATTGGAGGGTAAAAGCAATTTATGGTCTGGGTTTTTTCACCCTGTAAATGTTGATCATATAGTAGCAGGGGTAATTTTTGTGGGAATTGGACTTCAGTTCCAGAGGGACAAGACAAGGAATGTATTTTGCTTCAGGACTTTTGGTTCATTTGTGAAAAACTGGAAAATAAGGACAGTGCAGAAGAAATTTGTAGTAGTCTTTAGGGAAGATGATACGAACTGGCCCTCCCTCTTTGACTGCTATCCAGCTGAGTTTCTCCAGACAGACCCTCTCAATCAGCACAAGTCTTGTTCAGGCAGAACTGTAAGATTCCATTTATTTATCCAGGATTTCACTTTGGCAGATACACAGCTCAGTGGGACAATGCACGTCAGAAGCAGAGTAGTTTGGTCCAGGAAAAAATGATTAATTCCTCCAGGAGGACAAAACTGCAAACCAAATGCACACATAGAGGTGTTGTTAGAGTATTTTAAGAATGATATATTAGTATACAGTGATGCTTTAATGGGAAATTGCATCACCTTTTCTTTGTGTTTGCCTTCGGGCACTGATAAGCAAAGTAATGACATTAAGCATAACAAAAAGTTGGTGTTATTGGCAAATTCCTTAGTGCTAACAAGTTGAGAGCACTGTAGCGTAGCACCATTCAGCTGGTAACGTAAAACTGTAAAATTATCCAAATATGAGAAGGCAACAAATCGTTACCTAAAGCTTTTTGGAAGGAAGGAAATACAGACTGATTGATTTGAGAAGTTTTGTGGAAGGAAGACACCAAAAAATATGATTGAAAGTCAGAGGAAATAAGAAGCAGGTGTGGTCATGCTGAATGCTGGTTGCTCTCCAGTTATCCAGACTTCATCTGAGCTGTCCAGCATGGGGTGGAATTCCCACCTATCATATTCTGATTAAGTGGCATTATTGCATGTGGCTAAAGCTCTTTGAAGATGAGCAAACTAACATGGCTTTGTCAAAACAAGCTTGAAAATAATTGTACAATTCTTGTCAGTCATAATTTTTATTGGAGGGTTTTTGGAGGAGGAAGTGTGTATTTGTATGGGGTCTGTTCCTGGAGATAGTGGATCAATTCCACCAAGTCATGCATTGCTTTGTGTCCAGACTTATTCTGAAGATATCTGGTGTTGAACAAGCATGGTAAGTGGGCTAAAACTGTAAGAGGAGAGGGGCACACGGAGTGATGTGAGTGTAGTGATGAGGAACATAGAGAAAGTTACAGCAGCAGAGGCACAGGAGAATGGGGGTGCCAAGGGCTATGTACAGTCATAACAACTGATAAAAATCACCAAGAACCACCACAAAAAACAAAAACACGGTGATGGGATGAAAGAGTGGAAACACAAAGCAGTCCTGAGGCCCTGAAATGATGTTATCTCAGACAAGACAAGACAAGTCAGCAAATTTAATTATTTGCTGCTGTTTGGCCACATGGCCTGGAGTTGTATCAAAAATCCCTACCCACCACATTTCTCGGTAAGTCTGGATTCCGAACTTTTCATTTACCTTAGAATGCTTATATTTTCAAAATAAAGTGATGTACTTAAACTTTCACAGCTCCAGAAAAAAAAAAATGCAGAGGTCAACAGTGCAAGAAGGAGGCAGAGCTGTTACAAGAATGTAATTTAAAAACATGCACTGAGGTGAGTTACCTAATACAGCTTTGGACATCAGGATCCATCTCCAGGGCAAGTGGCTCAGCCCTGAATTGAGAAGACAAAAGCTCTGGCCTTGAGGTGGGAACCAGACTTCCACAACCTGTTATTAGGTATCCCGAGGAGGTTGCTCTCTGAAAAATCTCTTTCAGTTGCTGACCTTGGATAGTTTCTGGTTCATCAGGAGATGAAACCTGTTGCAAAGTATTGAACCCTATTAATGCATAAAAAGCCAAGGTACCAAGCACTGAAATTTGGAGTACTCTAAGAACTCCACACCTGTAATTTTAGCATTGTAACACCTGAATCTCAGGATTCCAACTCTTTTTTAATCATACTTTGAGATTTTCTTCAGAAAGGAAATTATTCCAGAGCACACATATTTTCATTACTGTAACTACAGAGGAAACAAGCTAAATAGCCAGAGCAGATCCCCCTGTGTCTATGGTCTAGGATTATTGCTGATGTTCTTATTCTTTGTTATTATCCCATTTCACTTATTGGTAAACTAGTAGTTGTATCAAGCTTACACAATCAAACCTCATGCAAGCAGGATGTGCACTTCACTGAGAAATGACTGGGAGAAAGGAAAGCTGCTTGAGAGTGTCACAACCAGGGTGACAGCAGGTACATGAAGAGGGATGTGTCTCATACCATTTGACACTGGGTAGTGGCCAGGAAGAGTTAATGACTGTAGAAGGCTGTATTCTTGGAAACACCACTGGTTCCTGTGCATAGTCATCTGCAGTGACTCTGAAAACACCCTATCATACCTGCAATATGGACATTTTGACAAAATGCAGGGTTCTTCATTTTCAGGAGACAAAAGAAAGGGAAGAGGCAGCCTGAGCAAGTGAAGAGGAGCACTAGTGAGGTCTGTACAATCAGACCCGAGAGAGCAGAAGCATCTAACAACCAGCATCAGGAGACACAAATTAACATGCTAAAAGGAGTACAGCAGATCTGAGCCCAGTAGCTGTCACCGACCATAACCAACATAACAAACCGCTAGTCATGCACATTCCACTCAAGTGACAACCCCACCATTTTAGCACCTTAATGCAACATTGTGCTGAGTGACACCATATACCACAAGATCAAAAGCAGCAGTGTTTGACTCAGCATCACAAACCTGATGGCTGAAATCTGATGGCCGAGTACTGTAATGTGGCTTCCTGCTCTCAATGACACAAGGTCACGAACTTTATATTAACCTGCCAGTGAATATTCTGTTGCTTCAGCTAAACTGCTCCCATCAAGCAGTTCAAGTGTAAATGTGATGACAGTTTGCTCTAACTTGTCTGCTTTTTATTTGTCAACTATCTTGCTAGAAGTTAATTTCTATGGGTCTCTATATGCTCACAGGACTGAAGTTTCATGAAAAGTTACTTGTACAAGGACACGGAGAACACTTGAAATAATAGGTTGCCCTAAAATAAGCCACATCTTTCAGAATCTGAAATATGTGGTCCTGTCCTCCTGATACACAGCACAACCTGCTGCTCCGGGTTTGGCTGCTCGGCACGCAGGCTCACCCGGGGGCTGTGTGTGCAGATGTAACATGCCACGATTCACCTCCGCACACCCGACAGCGGGAGCCCTGTATTCTTGCATTTAACATTATTACAGAAAGTGTGTTATAATTAACAATAAATACCTTTCGAGATCGGATTCTATTTTAATTTGAGAACAGCTTGTCGCTCTGATGATATACTACAGCTTTCAGGAAAAGTAAATTGCTGCTGGAATGGGTGTAATTTGGTTCGGGTGTGACTTGCTTCGATACGAGAAGCTGGAGCACCGTGGGGTTCGAGCACCAAAAGCAGCATGGTCCAAGTAGCTTCCCACGGCCGAACCTGGCTGGGGCGATGCAGCCATCCAGCACCGCGGACCATCCAGCCATCCAGCCCGGCGTCTCCTCGCTCCCCAGAGGGGGCAGCCCCAGCCCTGCCCTGCCCTGCCCTGCTCTGCTCTGACCCGGACCGGCCAACGCGGCGGGGCTGAGGGGCGAGCGCGCTGCTTTCCGCGGGGCGCTCTGCACAGTGCTCCGGGAGCCCACGCGGCGTGACGCGGAGCCGCCCGGAGCCGGGCGCCCGCTCCGCGGCTCTCTCCGGCCACGGCTGCCCCAGCCCCGGGCAGCGGGGGAGGGCGGGGGCCGCGGCCGGGGAAGGGGCCG
>VXBT01005643.1:1180426-1241666 GCA_013400235.1 Oriolus oriolus | reverse complement strand
CGCCGCTATTGTTCCCTGCACGGCGGCAGACGATCCCTTGGCTGCGAGATCTCGGGCACGGATAGACTTGGGCGAAGGGAACAGCTCTCCATCCACACTAGGCAGCGGCGCTGGTGGTGCTGTGTGCAGGAGAACGCGAGGCTCTCATGACTGCCGAAGGCACTGTTAAAAGGTGTGGAGAAATAACCCGAAGCTCTGAGCCGAGGAGAGCGTGGTACCCACACCAGACCCCACTCTGGAGCTGCAACCAAAGGTTATTAAAGTCAGCAGGCATCCTTTTCCTGACATCCAGCTCCAATCACAATTTTCACTACTCCTTCCAAAAAGGCAAGCTTCCCTTCTAGGTAGACCTGGGCTGCATCCTGAAACAGGCTGTAACAGGATACCAGTACCAGTGTAGAAGGCACGTTATCGAAAGAGTGAATCACGTAACTGCTCAGGCTTCTTGTCCCGTTGTTGTTCCTGTCTTGCTCCCATTTTGTGTGATCATTCCAAATTTTGTTGCTACATCCTAAGGCCCTTTAGTCTAAGTGTGCAGTAGCCCAGACAACTGGAGTAGTAAGACACCTCTGAAAATTCATGATAAAAGGCGTGGGAAATCTCTTCCATCGCTTCCTGGTTAGTGAGGTGTTTAGAGCCTGGGGTTCTCTTCAGCGCTTCTGAACCACAGATCCATGTTCCGATGGCCGTGCTTGGTTTGGCAGAGCCCGGGGAACACAGAACAAGCAAGATGATTTAGGATTTCTCTTTGTTCTGGGGAAGAACCCTCTACTTAGCTGGAGTCCCTAAGCCTGATATTGCCAATCACTTTTACAAACAGCAGTATTTTACACTTAGTGTTAATTATTGTGTGTTTATTACACGGTTTGGACAAGACAGTTAAGAGAAAGCTGATTATTTCTGTCCTCTCATTGTGAATAATGTGGAACAAATGCTTTATTTGAATCTTGTCTTCTTCCACTGCCCATCATAGTCCTTTGCTACAAGGAGTGGAAATGCAGAGGTAGTCAAGATTTGAAATTAAGTGTTTTTAAAAGGGGGAAATTACATTGGGGATTGTGGATACAAGGTATTTGAGCCTTGTTTCTTTTTAACACTGAATTCTGTGTCTGCTCAAAGGCTGAATCAGGGTTTGAGTGTTGGTTTATGATGCCAGCCTGTTTTGTGCTGCATGTTCATGAGCCATCCATCACAGACTGACCTCGGTGTGAATTACGGGCCACTTGTGCTAAATTCCTCTGCTGTACACAACAACTAAAGCACTGCCAAGAGAGTTAAACTAAGCTAACTTTAGCTTAAAAGTGGTAAAATTTGTAATTCCTAATTTTTAATCAACAGCTTAGCGCTAGCCAAGGCTGCATGACATCATCTGAGAAAGGAAATCTCCTTTTAGACAAATGGAGGAAGAAATAAAGAGAAATTGCAGCTCTCACTTTGAATCAGGAGTGCTCCCATCCTACTTTAGGCATCCCACTGGGCAACCTTCCTTACTGAGTTCACAGAGTCCTTAGCATGTCCTGGAAAAACAGTAGTTATGTGGGCAACCATCAGTAAAATTAATTTCATGTCATAGCTCTCCAGGATGGAGTGTAAAATCTCAGTGTTGACTGCTTTGTCTCCTCTTTATTCTCTGCTGTTCCAGAGGATTTTCTACCATTTCCATCTTAGCATCCCCTTTTTTGCTTTTATATCTGTCAGAAAGGGAACATAAAACACAGAGAAATCCCTGTTTTTCTATTGTTCCCCCTGTCATGTGATTTTATGGCCAGCAAGAGGAAGCCTCACATTTGAGACCCCTCTGGTTTGCTGTCCCTAAATGCAGTTTATGCTTCAGTGATTGCTTCAAAAGTAAGTAAGTAAATAAATAAGAGCTGGGCCACTGAGTTGGAAAGCTCAAGCTCTTGCACAGGGTTTAGTATGGCTCAAGAACTTTGTGTTAAATCTGCACTTTCCATTTGGTTCATGTTTTCCAATGCCATCTGCGCTCACAGAGGAGCAACAAGTAAAAGAATTGTTTTGGCTGCCTCATTAACAAAAACCTGGGGTTTGTTGCTGGAGACATGAAGTAATGTCCTTGCCCTTTCTGTTTGGGGCGTACTGAATTTCAAATGTAGTGTAGAGAAAATCGAACCGTGAAGATGGGTGGAATCAGTGAAATGTTAGTGCCTTGGGGGAGCTGCTCTTGAGTTGTGTGGATGGGCTGGGCTTTCCCTAAGCTGAGCCCTTGGCTCCTCAGGTGAGCTGATCTCTCTGAGGAGCCTGCCTGCTCCCCACGCTTCAGTCACTGAAGTGGGATGAAGTCCTTCAGGGGCTGGTGACCCCAGGCCAGCAGTTGTATGCAGAGGCTGGCAGTCCTGGGGCTTCCAAGAGTGACACAGCGATGCTCTGTGCAACACCCTCTGCACTTTTGCTCACAGGTCCAGAAGCACATCTTAGGCAGACAACCCTCCATATGCTCCTGCCATTGTCTGTGGAGGAAAGCAGAGCAGCCCAGGCTAAGTGAGATCTGGCACTGTTTGCATCAGTGCTGTGCAGTATGGCACAGAGAGCACCGTGGACAGGGAAGGATGGGCAGTAGCAATGCTCTGCCAGCCTGCTGCTTTCAGGATTCTCTGCTGGGCTTGGAGCTTAGCTCAACAGCTCTTACCAAGTGCTTGCCTCTGCCTACCACCCATTCTGGCTCCTCCAGCTACTTGTGTCCAACCTGGTCTTCACAAAGGGAGCACTTTCTAAAATCCTTGGAGTACTAGTGAGGTCCATGATTACTATCCTAACACCACATTTGAGATGCTTTATAGGAGATTGATCTTTCCAGACAGAGTTCCCCCCTTTCCTTGTCTCTACACACTCTTTTCAGACTTCAGAAACATGATGGCTGTGTGTACAGGTCTTCCTGGCCACCACTGCTTCTCTTTGCTCTTCAAGCCGTTCAAAATAGTTAGAGATGACGTAGATGTTGTAGGCATGTCCAAGTATTTTCTTGCTTGTATGAACCCTGTTTTGAAATGTGTAGGTGCTGCAGCTGGATTTGTAACTAATGTTGACTGAGGTTGGTCCACTTGATTTCATTCTACGTGAAAGATCTGATTCTTTTTCTTCCATATGCCACTCTCTTTTCACTCAGTTTCTTATTAGTAAGAAAATACTAATGCATATATAAGCAGGAGGAAAGTCCCTGAGGTTGTTTTCCTATTTTTGCACACCTCCTCCTTCCTGGTCATTGAAATACAACAGACTGGCATTGTAGTTAATGGAGACAAGCTCTGTATTAGACATTGCAGGAATGCGGTAACGGAGAGGACAGATGACATTTCCAGGTAACAGATGGGAAGCCAGTTCTCCAGACCTCAGCAACCTCGTCTCTTTGGATTTGTTTCTCTCAGTTTCTCTTGCCAGATGACCTACCTGTCTTAATTGACCATATGAGGAGTTAATTTATTCACTCTCAGCAGTCTTTCACCAGATCACTGAAGTACATATTAGATATAAATTCTCACTTATGTCTGCTTGTATTATCTCTTTGAATGTCAGCTCTGTGTATCTTGTTCATTTAAACAAATTCACATGTCAAATACTGCTGGTGTTATTTCTTCAGGCAAGATGTACCTACACTTGGAAATTAATGAAAATCAAATACATCAACAAGAAATTAGTATTTAGGAGCAACAAAAAGAAGAAATTAGTATGAGCAGAATATACTGAAAATCCAGTTTGGGCTAAACAAAGTCTGTAAAGATAAAATTGTGTGCTACTTCTTTATTATGTATCATTTAATACTCTTAGGTGGGTTTGGGCTCTGATACTCAGTCATCAGTAACTAGTTTTTGCAAGTACTAATGGGGAGGGAAAGGAAACAGTCTGGCTTATTAATATTCTGTTTAATTCATAAAGTAGGGAGGAGGGACAAATGCACCTTGCCAGGTACAGAACAGAGCTGCATCTTGCTATAAAATTGATTCATCAGGTGTTTGAGCAGAATGAAAGCTTTATTTTCACCAAGTTGTCATTGTCTGGTCTTTACAGCTTGTTGGATAAAGCTGGGACAGTTTGTGCTAATGGGAGTGAGTGGCATCATAGCTCTGCTGGGGAAGAAATGTACCCTTTTGGTATCTTTAGCTACTCAGAGATTACCTTCAAATAGTATCTAATACTGTCAGTCAAAGACTAAATTTCAGGGTTGAGATAATACAGAGATTTTCCTTTTCAGCTATTTTAGAGGCTCTACTATTTTGACTACCCTCAGGGAATAAAAAATGTGTTAGCAGTTAAATCCATGACAACAGATAACTTACTTAAGCATTAGATTTAGCCAAGTTAACGTGCAGTCAGTTTAGCTGGCTAACACACAGGGCACCCTGGCACGAGGAAGCACTGAGTAAATCCTGGCTCCAAACACAGCAGAGTGGCAGCTCGAACAGGGGGCTCTGGCCTTCGGGAGAAACAGGAGAGACAGTCAGACATTGCTTCTGCAGTTGGGCAGGCTGTGACTGGGGTGAGTTTAAGTGGATTTTAGTGAATTTGTAGTGAATTTAGGTCCCTGCAGGTGTTTAAGTGCCTAAAAGATTACATGATGTGCAAGTGAGGATTTCAGTGGAACATCAGCATCAGTTTTGAAAGACTGGAGAGGATTTTCTGCCTTTACCTGAAGCACTCCTATTTGCTAAGGAGTTCATCATTCCTGTCACTGCTTCTGCTATGGTTTTTTATTGTGATTCAACTGATAAGCAGTAGGATCCATCTCTGCCAACAGTGTCTATGATGCAAAAACAGACCAAAATGGGATCAAAAATTTCCAGTGCTTGAAAAGACTTGAAAGTAGCAAGGATGTAAAGGGGATCAAGGCAGTGAAGCTGAGACTTCAGGCTCAGCAGTGGTGTGTTCTGTGGCAGACAATAGATGATGGAAGGATATTTCCTTCTGCTCAGCAATGTAAAATGGGATGTTTAAAAGACAGGGTGAATTTTCTGCAGTTTTGGAGGTCTTACGTTGGAAGTATAAAGAAATGTCAATGGGATATCTCAAATATATCTACCATCTACTTAAAATCTGTTCTAAAATTTATTTTCTTAAGATTCTAGTGTAAATTTCTTTGGGGGGAGGCAATAAGGAATCAAAATGTAATGGAAAGTCAGTGGGGTTTATGTATCAAAGTCCCTCGGTTCGCTTTCTGAAATGGTATTTAAATGACTGCTGTGCTTTCAGCTGTCTTTTTTACTGGTCATATTTTTATCTTCCACCTCTGTTGATAAGCAGAGAGGAGAGCAAGGCATAAGTGACATGGGGAGGAAGAATTAGAGAGTGACTGATTGTTCAGTCCCTGTCAGCAAAAGAACTGGGGCCATCAAATGACACCATTAGGCCCCTCAAGTTCAGAGCAGAAGAATGTGCTCTGCATTTAGCTGTGAGATTCCTGGCCACTGGATGCTGGGGGGGAGCATGAGTTTCCATGGATTCGGATTCACACAGAATATGCCGCTGAGGATAAAATGAACACTGCTGGCTCAAAACCCCCTTGACCTGCAGATCTCCAGCAGCTGGAAAGTATTCTGGGGAGCAGCATTACGTGGTTATTCTAGTCATGGGAGCCTTCCCAAGACATCCACTGTTGGCCACTGTTCCAGCCGAGATACAGGCATGGATTTAATGTGAACCAGTATGTTCCTTACCATCTAGCAACACAGAACTGAGCTTTGTTTTCTGCTGAGCTTGCTTGTGAGATACTGAACCTGTTAGAGTCATACCCATGATTAAGTGTGTCAGTTGAGAAAACTTTCATGAGTCTATGTTGTCTCAGAGAATGTGTGCATAATTTGAGATTGAAATTGTGAGAAAAGACATGGAGGAAAGCTAAGATCTCTTAAATGTGTTGGCTTCACTGAACTAAAACCAGAAAGATTTGATTAAAGTTATTTCTTTTGTTCAAGGTTCTCATTCAGGGCAGTGGTAGGTCAGAATGGCTGGTTGCACATTTCTCAAAAGCTTGCCTGTGCTTTTGGGATGGACATTCCCTTTCCTCTTGTTCTGAGGTGGAGACAAAGCACCTTCTAGCACAAAAACACAGAGAAGGGCCAGTTAACAGCTTTTCTTCTATATGTTCTCCACTGTTGGAATGTTGCCCTAGTGACAAGACAATGAAATCGTAACATTTAAAAGCATATATGAAAAAACAGGCATGGGAAAAAAAGGGAGAGATGAGCTGATTGAAGAGTAAGTAAAACTTCCAGAAGTAGTCTCCAGTTGTAAGGTAAAAATGGCTAAAGCTCCCCTTTTCTGCCCTGCTACAACATCTATGCATTTGACAGATCTCATGTGGCTTCAGGACCTTTAAAATCAGAACACTGGCTCTTTGGACACTGTTTTCCTGCTTCTGAGCAATTGATCTTAAGCGATTGTATTTAATGTAGTTGAACCTGACCCTGAATGCCAGAAACTGTCATAAAAGGAAGTGCCTCACTGGCCCATATTATTCTTATCAAAGCTGTTTTTAATAGAAAATTAGGGTTTTATTAAAAAAACCCACAAACAAAAACCAGAGCATATATTTGTGATGAAAATATTATTTTTCCAATGAAAAAGTAACCTCTATTTGAAAAAAAAGGCTTAAATCTCTTTATTCTGTATGGGAAATCAAAGTCTTTTCCAGGAGAAAAATAATTTTTTTTCCCCACCATCAATACAGTATTAATGTTTGATAGTTTGATTCAAATATTCTACTTCTTGTCTTTCTTTTTTTTTTTTGTAAATTAGTTAGTATATATCTTTGGTGGGGGGTTTTGGTTTGTTAGGGGGTTTTATTGTTGTTGTTTTGTTGTTGTTTTGTTGTTGTTCATTTGTTGGGTTTTTTTTGTGAGGGTTTTTAGTTTGTTTTGTTTGGTTGTTGTTGTTTAATTATTATTGTTCATCTTGGGCATTTGCTAGCATACAATTATTCATAGCAGTAGTTGAATTTGCAAGTCTCCCATTAGTTCTCCATTCTTTTCACGTGTTCTACAAACTGTTCTGTTACATGTTCTCCTTGTCTTTTCCAGCTTATTTCTGGACAGATGAATAAACACACTTTTTAATGCATTTCAATTATCTTACTTTTTGTCAAGATATACTTTCAGGTAACACAATTAATTAAAACTCCATTAACTGTTTAAAAAGGACATATCCCCTGGTGGCACACCTTTGGTACTGGCCTACTTGAGTTAATGAGTGTGAATGGATGTATGATAAATATTGACTTGCTCAAAAATAAAGGGGATTTTTAATCCTTTTTCTTGCTTTTTATGTCTAAGCCTGAAGAGATATACTTTCCATTGCTTTTTTGCCATTTAGATTCAATCCATTTGGAGCTTCCTAGGAGTAGAGCCTGTTTCACAAATAGTGTGGCCAGCAGGAGCAAGGCAGCAATTGTCACTCTGTACGGAGTACTAATGAGGGCACACCTCAAATCCTGTGTCCAGTTCTGGGCCCCTCACTGCAAGGAAGACACTGAGGTGCTGCAGTGCCCAGAGAAGGGCAACAGATCTGGTGAAAGGTCAGGAGAGTGAGTCGTGTGAGGAGTGGCTGAGGGAGCTGGGGGTGTTTAGCCTGGAGAAAAGGAGGCTCAAGAGGGAACCTTATCACTTTCTACAACCATCTGAAAGAGGCTGTAGCCAGGTGGGGGTCAGCCTCTTCTCCCAGGCAACCAGCAACAGAACAAGACACAGGCTCAAGCTGTACCAGAAGAGGTTCAGGTTGGATATGAAGAATTTCTTCACTGAAAATGCTGGCAAGAATTGGAATGGACTGCCCTGGGAAGTGGTGGAGTCACCATCCCTGCGGTGTTCAACAAATGACTGGACGTGGCACTAGTGATGTACTTAAGCTGGCATGGTGATGTTCAGTCGAAGGTTGGACTCAAT
This sequence comes from Oriolus oriolus, assembly GCA_013400235.1. NCBI lineage: Eukaryota > Metazoa > Chordata > Aves > Passeriformes > Corvidae > Oriolus > Oriolus oriolus. The sequence goes on along the minus strand of VXBT01005643.1, from coordinate 1,233,777 downwards.
GATCTTTTCTTTTTTCTCTTCCCTTCTCTGATGTTGAAAACAGGGCTGGTTGTTGAGGCTTTCAACACTACTCGCTGCTGCCAGGTCAGCTACTTGTCTGGGCAAACTGGGCTGTTGTGGCGTGCAGAACACCTGCACAGGAGGGCAGCTGAGCATGAGACTAACTGAATGAGAGAAAAGAGCAGGGAAAAGGTCCTTCTGAAGGGTGATAAGTGTTGTATTACATGAATAAATTTTAGGTTTTTTAAATTAGTGGGGAAAAGTGTAGCCAGAGAGCTTTCTAGGCTGCAATCCTGAGTGCTGTCATTGCAGAAACTGTGGAATGAGTTGAGGGTGTGAAGAATAAAATGTCCCCAGCCTTGGGTGATAATAGAAGCCTCAGTTTTCTGATAGTTATTTATCATTCGTTATTTAATGTGTGATCAAGAGGGTTTTCTTATCCAAGAGTAGTTTTTAACTTAGTCCTACAACAGGTGACTTGTTTCAATTACTGTTTTCAGATCCTAAAAAGTGGGAGTGCAGATTTAGCAAGCAAGAATGTGTATCTACATCTATAATACTCGGGTAATTCATGCATGCTGAGACAAAAATAACAGATTACACTGGCATATCAGTTCTAGGAGTGGGACTGAGTGGTCAAGACTTTTGTACTTGGCACCTCTGCTGCCAGACTGTACAGAAATTGAATAACTGAAGAAAAAGGTGAAGTTACTTTAATTCAGTACTCTCTTACAGAAACCCAGCAATGGTGGGGAATAAAGGCATCTGAAGTCCCTGGCAGTGGGTAGTAACCTAATGTAAATCCCCAGGCAAGTTAAGTTAATGTATTCTCGGCATGGTGCCTAGAGTAGGATGGGGGGGAGGAATGGGAAGGGATGAATCAGCTCTGATGTTTTGCAAGATCCTTCCTTCTAGTTCAATATTGTCTTATTTTCTTTGCCTATATTTATTCTTGACAGGTGGTGAGAGAATGTTTTCATTAAAGAAAAGTTTCCTAGAATTGCTGAAATCATATAAAGTCTCCTGTGGCAAACTAGCATTCAGACTTACAAGTGGCCATATTCTCTTTGCCAGCTCTTTAAAGGTCTGGAATTCCTCAGTGCTGCCTAAAACCCTTTTTTCCTTGGGCCCCATTATCCAGCAGTGCAAGGCAGAGAGCATAGAAGCTGTAAGTCTTGCTGCTGACCCACGCACAGAGGGAGAGCAGCTGCTTGCGGAGTCCTGGGTGGCTGCAGTCGGGTTGAGCCTTGTCCCTGACACCGCGGTCGCCCTGACCCCAGGTGGGCTCGGGGCAGTGCCAGCCTGCGTCCTGACCTACTTTTGCACTGCTTGATGTTGAATTATGGATCCCCTATGACATTCTTTTGCTAGAGCCTCTCAGGTACGGGTATACAGTTCTACAACTGCTGTCAGGAGAGAGCAAGCTGGTGCTTTGACAAGCTGGGCATAGGAAGCAGTGCTGTAAGAACGCTGCTGTAAGAATAACACAGATTATTAGCACTTGCAAAGGGTGCTTGTGCCTCCTTTGTGCACAGCTGGTGGAGCCAGGATAGATCCCAATGCTCAGGGAATAAACACGACTGTTGGGTGGGGTAGCTGTGCCTCATTTCATATGTCCTCAAGAGCTGGTGGCTCGAGTTTGTTGGAACCTGCCCTGCCTGCTCTGGTTTCCCAGCTGTGGTTCCTCAGTGAATTTGGATGAGAATGTGGGATCACTGTCAGACTGTGGCACTGTGGGGACAGAGGGAAAATGACTATCTGTACCTGAGAAGTCAACTAGAGAGCTCCCGTTCCCAGCTCTAGGTCCAGGGACTATATGTGGACCACGTTTCCATGTGTGAGGTGGGACAGGGGAGAGGAAGAGCAGCGGCCTGATTAACCAAGCGCTGTTATTCTCAGCAACGTTGAGCACACTGGAGGTGGTTTTTGAATGCTGGTTCTGGTGTGCTGATCCCCCACCTCCAGAATAGCCTGCCTGTAACAAGTGCCCAGGTGCTCAGGCTGGGTTTTCTGTTCTCTGTGGTAACTATATTTAGACAGAATACAATTTGGAAATGGAAGACACAAATCACTAAATCGGAGGGAATCATGGCATTGAATCAAATGAAGAAAAAATAATACTTTTCCCAACCAGTTCACTTGTTTCTTGCTTCTGGGGCCCATTTTAATTTCATAAGCACATTTTCTTCCTTGGCACTGCTTCTGTAGGAATTTTTAAAGTATGTGTGTTGTTAGTATTTTTGCTATGCTTGAGATCAGCACTCTTAACCTTACTCATTTGAAAGGTTCTGTATCCCCTGGGCCTATACAGTGATCAGCTTTGGCTGCTCCACAGGACAGATTTTGGCAAACAGCTTTAGAGATGCTAATGAGGGTGGTGGAAAAGGAGAGATACTCACCACACGGCTGAGTGTGCATTAAAAACCCCTTGCCTTGAGATAACTTATTGCTTGTAGGACTTCTCATCTTCACAGTGCTTATAAGTATTAATGAATCCTCCTGACACCACCATGAAGTGATGTAAATATGTATTATCAGTACAGTACATGGGAGGGCAAGAGAGAAAATTTTCTTGTGCAAAGATTACCAGAGAAGCCAAGGGGAAAACCAATAGTTTTAAATGACTGTCTTATCCAAGACAACTGGAAATTGTCTTTCTAAGTTGCTGTGTTGTAAAAGCATACACTTGTGTAGGCACATGCATCAGCGCTCTCCTGAACAAAGAAATGTTCCTTAACTAGTGCTTGGGAAACCAGTGCCACTTTGAAATAGCAGAATGATTCTGCAGGGAAAAGCTGTGAAATTTTTATATCTATCACTGAGCTTACTAAGGGGTTTTTATATAGCTTGTTTAGCAATTTCAGACTTTTCTCATGTGATTTCTCCTTCCCCGTAACTCAGTTTGAAAAGGAGGATGGAGGAGAGGGAAGGGGACAGCACCTGCCGAGCATGTGAGGAGTGGGCCTTGGGTCCCTGGGGAGTAATTGGGAGGAGAGAACAGCTGAAATGGGTGGTTTGGGGCTGAGGATGCCTGACAGAGCTGTGGTGTGAAAATTCAGCCATCAGAGGCAGTATTGCTGGGACCTTCAGGGACTCTTCTGCTACTTCTGCTGGAGCTTCCTTTCCTGGTCACTGTAGGTCCTGGTCTTTGTCCTCTCCTACTGCTTGTTATTGTCACACTTTGCAGCCAGTGCCATTTCAGTGTAATTCTACCCTTGCTGCATCCACCTCCTCCCATCTGTATTTGTTCTCTGCTCCTAGCAGCTCCTTGGCAACCTGCCACATGAGATGTTATCTGCAGCCTCACGTAGAGAATTACTGTACTCTGACCTCCTCTGTATTGCAAACTACTTCTGCTTCATAGGGCTTAATCCTACGAAGGGCTAAACTCAACTTCAGCTAGGCATCCCTATGGAACCTGCCTTCCCACAGGTGGATTTATGGTTAAGAACAGGACCTGTGTGGAAATACATTGACCACTAAAGGGTAGAAATCAGGATGATGAATTAAGTTTTTCAAGTGAAGTCTGTAAACTAATTCTAGCTGTATAAAATAACTTTTTTTTTTGGAGGGGAGGATGTTCTTTCATGAATAAAAAGCTAATGTAAAAATGAAAACCTAGTCAGGATTACTGATGCAAACACCGTAAGGTATTTTTTTTACTGGTAGCACTAATGTTTGTTGATCAGCTGTCAGCGAACATAATTCAAGACTTTTATATATGTATTTATATAGCTTAAATCTAGAGATTAATTGGGAGTAGTATCTTCTAAGATACTTAGGTATAATGAAGAACTAGGACACAGATAATTAAGTTTCTGATCAAATTAAGTATCTGCATATGGAAATATCCATGAAACAACCCTTCTGAGGCATTTTAGATGGCATAAAACTCACTAGCTGTATCCTGGCTGATTCTGATGCACATTGCTACTCACCTTCTCTGAGCTCTACAGCCTGACACTTCGACTTGTTCAAAGAAAGGCTGATCACGTTAATTTGCTCACAGTAACATTGTTTCAGAAGCTATAAAGGCCATTTTTTCTGTACTTTAGGGAGCTCCACGGTAACTATTTCTGTGGGCACTTCCCTTTCTACTCTCCTTCCAAAGGAGGTGCTCCCACAAATGCTGCTTTCCACCTCCAGTCATACTGCTGTCCTCTTGGGGTGCATCCACCAGTGTTGTATCCTTTCAGAATTATCTCCAGGCTCTATGACTGGCTTCTTTAGCTCTGGTCCCTGTCTCCTCCTATGTGATGTTTGTGTAGCTCTTCCCAACTCCCTCATGGCTACTCTCTTGTCCCCTTCTTTGGCTTTCACTACTGCTCCATGTTCTCTGCAGTCAGTGGGCTGAAGCAGGTCGGAGATTTTCTTCCCCCTCTCCTTTCACTGCACCCCACTTTTCAACTTCTTTCCTGAAAGGCCCCTCAGAGCCATCACGTGTGAATAGGACTTTGGGTACATCTCTCTCTCAGCTATCTTGTATTGCTAGGATGCTTTTCAGATAATGAGGTGTGAAAGAGGGACAAAAATTACTCAAAGTGCTGGATTAGGTTAAAGTCTTCCTGAAAATAAAGGGGCAGATGATGTCCCAGTTCTCACAAATGCTGTATTTGAGAATTTTCTGTTAGCCAGGGGGACATGCTGCTACCCACGAACGAGACTCCTGTGATGCTTTGGCCGTTGTGAACCTTCCTATGCTCTCTGTGGGCTCTCCCCAAGAAGATGGGCTGGTCAGTGAGTGAAATGTTTGGTTTTCCCTCAGACTTTGGTTGTGGGTCTTATAGTGAGTCTGTTGCCTCCATACTGTTGTGTACTTCTGTGTTTGGGGTAAACGCATGGGACTGAATTCATATTGAGAACTTCTGTGTAGTGCTCACCAGTATCTCAAAAAGGGGGTATGTGAACTCTCATGCTGAACTCACTCTGTTTAAATATCCTGCATTGCTACAACAGACTAAGAATTAGCATCTGCATGTCACTTTTTGTAGTACTAGCTTAAACTGACTGAGCTGTGTATGATTTGCCTTCTTTTCCCTCTTGCTAAAAACAAGTGATGATTAGTGCCAGTGTAAGTTAGACGTGAGTGAAATGTTGTTCAGCTAAACAGCTGGAATAATGTAACAAAATGGTGCCATTTTGCATGCCTATTTGGAGCACAGAAAATCAGTCTGCTTCCAAAGTTGGAGCCCTACCACTGGATTTGTGAGTTTCTAGAAGTTTCTGACTTAAAGCCCAGTTTACCTTATAGTTACCATAATCATGCTATCCAGTCATGAGCATGTAAACCGCACAGATTATATTCAGGAATTACATTGTGGAAATACAGACAGGTCTGTTTAATGAGGTACAAAACCTGTTTTGCATGAAATGTATAAACTTCAATTATCCATGTGACACAAAGGACAAAGGATAATTTTGATAATTAAGCTTTCAGAATATGGCAGGAATATTCAATATAATGAGCATTAAGAATCATGACCTCATCTGGGATAATAGAAAGCTTGTATAATTGAAGTGTTTCTGTATTGGATTCAAAGGATTTAATAGTATTTAATGTTTGGGCTCCAGTTTGGTAACTGCTGTTAGTATCCAACTAAAAAAGATCTATAAAAGTCAAGTAGGTCCAAGAGCTTCTCACTGCCACTGGTAGTCTTCAGTTAGCTATTACTGGGGACAGAAAAGGAGAATTTGATAGCCTACTTCTCAAAGAGAGCCAGTGGGCCATCTTTCCACAGTGTACTTGCTGACTTAAAAAAAAAAGAAAAAGGTCTTTTTCTTTTTGATTCTGATTTGAAGCTCAGAATGTTTTGGAATATTCTTCTTGCTCGTTTAGAGCACTTCATTTGAATTAATTACTGCTCCTGTGGTGATATTTGAAATAAAGACTATCTTGGATGATCAAAATAGGAAAAAAAAAAAGACTAAAATTCATCATATGAACCTTACTGGTAGAATCTTATTAACTCTGAATGCTGATATTCACAAGTTCATCCATCCTCCTGTCTCCTACTATCACTGTCTTTTGGTTTTTAAATGCATGGAAGGTTTTTCAGTCAACTGCAGTTGAAATAAGCTTCCCATTACCTTGCCAGAATGGTAGGGATCTAGTCAAAATCATCTGAGTTACTACACTCTGATGAGATCTGTTTTTACCTTCTTGGTATGAAGTAGCATATTCTCCCATTTGAAATGCAAGTAAGGTAATAGTGAGGACATCCTCGTGTTGATATGCGTGGACAGTTCTGGTGTCTCTCCAGCTGTTTCACTGAACTGCTTTGCATTCTGCCAGACTGTGTACTGGGTGTGTCTTCTGCTCCATGGGCAGAGTGAATAGAGGAATCCAAAGAGATGCATCTATGAATAGATGTTTGTCTGTCAGCTTGCAGCCTGGGTCAATTCACTGGCAATTGCATGTCCTGAAGTCAATCTGTAGTCTGACACTGGTTCATCATTCTACCATGCAGTGCACTTGGAAAGGGGTCTGTGGCCTATCCATCATCTCACTGGCTTTTTGAACACTTTAGTCCATTGGTTGAAAGGGTGCCGGTGCAAGGCCCTTACTGGGATGTAAAGCTAGATCAAAAGTACCTGTAATATCTAAAGCTAAGCTCAGGTGGTTCTGCTATCTGTCCCTAATGTGTTCTTCTGCATAGCATGTGGTAGCTGGAGGTGGGTGAGCCATACTTTGTGGTGGAGACTGCAGAAATAACAGTGGTTTAAAGACCTTGCATTGTTCATAGCAAAGGACTGCCTGAAAATTGAGTTTTTTGCAGGGTGGGAGACTGGCTGGATACAGAAGATCAAGGGGGACCTGAGCTCATGGCCTTGCTATTTTCAGATCAGTTAGGCTCCCACATGAAAACCCAACAGAAAGTTCTGCAGTTGGTGAGCATTTATTTTCTGACCCATTTCTTTCTCTTATGCGATGTAAAACTGGCACTGTACCCTGACACCCAGCCAGCAGCTGGTTCTCTGTGCCCATGGGATTTGGAGATTCAGTAGGGTCCTCATCTTTGCATTCAGGAAGTTTGTTAAGAGTCACACTCTTCTACTATTCTCTTTCAGACCGGCATAATCTCCTTTGTATAGGTGGCTTTACGTCCCTTTCACCATTCATTTAAAATGGTGGCCAGGTCTAACATAACACAAATCGATAGACACAGGGTATCTCTGCAGCTCATTTTACCATAACCACTATGAATTTCCTGTGACTCCACTTGCGAAGACTGTTTTTACCTGACAGCTTGTCCTGCACATTAGATGTGAACTGGAAAATTACTTGTTAGAAGTGTCTTTGTTGGCTGTTGCCATGTACAGAAAAAGAGCAGAATCTTTATGGTCTTACATGCCAGAGGCTGTATAAAGAGAGGACAGGTCTGGCTGTTACACACACAAACATAAATTTTGAAATGGGTGTTGCAGTGCTTGAACAAAAGTACCTGAGGCATTTCGGTTTTCAGAACAAAACTTAGCAATTTCTGAGAAAATAATGTATGTGAAAGTACATATGCCAATGATGTGCACTCTCACTGTATCACTGAGGTTTCTGTAGGATGACTTGATTCACTTAATTCAGCAGGAACTCTATGGGTTTTTGTAGAGCATAGAAAATGTCAGGAGAAATCTTCTAATCTTCTCAGGTAATGTTTTAAAGCAGTGCCACCTTATGGTTCATTTCAGAATAGGGATGTTTGGTGTCCCACCCTTGCAAAATACATCTGTCTAGGCTCTCTAACTTTCTTAAATGGTCACCTTCTGTGTTTCTGATCGGGGGGCAGTGGACTATACCTATCACTATCAGGACTAATTGCAGAGAAAAAAAATGCAATTATTAGCTTGCTTCTCAAAGAAGAGCTGTTCCCTCTGTGCAATTAACCATCACATTGCTCTCATGGGCAAAAAATTGTGCTCCAAGCCCATTCCTCCCAGATTCCTTGTACAACTGCCTATGGCTCCTATTTGTGCTGAGATGTCGCATTCCAACCCAGTGCCACAATCTATCACCTTGGTAGCAGCAGCCCATGTTCATCATACCTAGTCCTGCAGTCTTGTTGTTTGTGCCATGGTAAATAATTGCTGACTGGCCAAGAGCAAGAGGAAAGGCTTTGAAATTCTGCATCGCTGTTGCTCACCTAAATCCAGGATCCCTAAGCAGGGTGGGTTTCATGGATCTGATGTGACCGTGCATCCAGGGAAGATGATCTTAGAAAAATCCTTGCAGAAAAAACTGGTCCCCTCAGTCTCTTCCTGCTCTTGTTCCAGCTTGTGGCGGGATGAGCTGTCTGGATGCCAGAAGCTTGTCAGAGCTGCTTGGTTGTGTGGCTGCTCTGAATTCCCTAAGAAGTCAATTATGTATTGACGTATGCTCCTGTGTTAATTACAGCTACTGCTGCAGCTTGGTGACCTCTTCTGTCTGCAGTAGCCATAACAGTTTGCAAATAATTCTGGTTAGCCTGTGAGAGAAGTGTCACTAAATTACAGGAGAAAAAATCCTGGAGATACTTCATTAAATTTTAGGTTTAAAAGTAGCAGTTTCTTCCAACAGCTGCAATGCAGAAGTCCCAGAAGTGGTATTAAGAAAGATGGGTTTCTTTGCTACCCTGCTGAAAGCAGAGAAATCCATTTCTCGGGGAAATTACTCTTTGAGCTGGAATGAGAAGTGACACAGGGATGGATGTGTTGGGAGCAGCTGGGACTGATGTTCAGCTGTTACTGCTCTGCTGCTCAGTGCAGTTCACACAACCATCACCCCTGCCATCCTCAGTGTTGACCCACCCCTGGTTGCAGTGGGGTTAAAATCAACTGGGAGCCATTAGTTAGGCTTCAACTCTCTCTGTTGCACTAGTTTATTCATGTACACACCTTTCTTCTTTCTTTTAGGCACATAGACACTACACAGCATCTTTACTGAGCATTGTGCAGAGATGGCCAGCCCAGCACGACTCTTAAATTCCCCCAGATTCCAGCAGCAATCCCATGCATTATAGAAGACAATAGAGCTTAGTAATGAAAATCATATCATTAATATTAGCTTAAATATAGCTGTTGCTATAAATTTATCTTGTTCACAAGGTGTGTATGTCAAGTCCTGTGGCTACAGAGAATACTGTGGAAACTCAGTTTCCTATGGTCTTGAGCCTTTGCATTCCTAGGCTTTTAAAAATTAAATTAAACTACTATTTTCTGTTCTCACCATGTATCCTATACAGTTCCCATACTTTTTCATACAGCCTTTGTTCTGTCAAATATTTTGGCAGTGACATACAGACTGCCTTATTCAACTTATTTGGCCAAGAAAATCAAAACCTTGGCATCCTTCACTCTGGCATTACAAAATACACAGAGAGCTGATCATATTTGAGATCTCCAGTATCTGTCTGATTGGCCTGAAATCAGCATTAGAAGTTTATTACACACATATAAACAGACTGATCCTGGAAATCTGATTTTCACTGGGAGCTAGGCTGACTAAATCAAGTCAAAAGTGTGGAAATTACAGTCAGTGTAAGATGACAAACCTGAAAACTGGAAGAATATGGTGACAGAAGAAAAAAGTCCAAAAATGAAGGTGATGCTACACTAGCTGCCTTGGAAGATCATGTGAAACCCTTCACATCACTGCTTTCCATGATTCAAGGGATACTGCAACATTTACTTCTGAATGGCTGAGCTCGCTGACTTGGGTCAGGTTCTTCTTGGGAACAGACAGTTACAGCTTTGCTGGCGACAGGTTCAATGCCAGCACCATGCTGAACTCCAGCTGAGGGTGAGAACATTGTGGAACAAATTTGCAATGTACCTTGAATTGTCTATTTCCATAACACTTGGAAAAACTGTGCTGCTCTGCCTCAGGGCATCGATAGCAACTTTATTACATGGTATTGGTTTGGCAGACCTGCCTATGATTTACGCTTCTGCTTGACACTATTTCTGTTTAGTTGACATTTCCCTTTCATTGTAATAAAGCTTTTTTTCATCAATCAGGGACTGTACGTGTTATACAAAAATGAGAGAACTCACTGACATGGAACTTAATCATGTTTCTCTGTGCCCTTGGTACAATCTTTCAACAGCATCAACACTTTCAACAGTATATGTACACTCCATTGCATGATGGGTTTATTGGTGTGGCATAAACTATTAGATATCTATATTTGGGAAATGAAGTAACTACAACATTTGGAGCAGTTCCTGGTAATTTCAGTCCAGATTCAGGTGACTTTAGACATATACAGTAGGTCATAAAAACCTTCTGAAATATCTAAACATGTCTGCGACCATGTATAGCCTGCTGTGACAAGCTGGTGTGCTGATTGCAAGGGCTAGATGTCAGAGCTCCCTGCTCCCTGCTTGCAAGGGCTGGATGCCAGAGCTCCCTGCTCAACAGGGAAAGCTTACTCAGCCAAATAGGACTTTGTGACTCTCAGGTGTATAGTGCTGATCATGCTTAGCAGCATGTTTGCATTTATGCCCTCTCACACTGCATTATAAGATGGATGGAATAGTTTTACTTCTCCAGTTGTTTGAAAGAAAGGGGTTTAAGTTTTAAGAAAAAAAGTTGACTTCCAAAAATGAGTATAATCTCATTAGAAGTGTGATGTTAATGGGGTAATTATTATAGCTTTGTTTTGAAGTCTCATTTGACTTATAATTTTAAGAGTGTAAATTTATTTTATGTATTTTTGAGACAGCAGTTACTGGACTGGCTTTTGTTTTTTATAAACATATTTTACTGAGACAGAAGGTTAATGTTATAAAGTATTTCTTACCTTTAACATTATGTTGCTGAATTTGAGAGACACAGAAAGAAGCTTTTCAAAGATTCTGCCAGATTCTTTAATGCCAGGTTTTCCTCTATGAAAGAAAACATTTAGAAAGTGTTCAGGATTATACAAGTAGAGAAAGTGCTTTTTGGTTTGCTACTGAAGAGACACTTCCTGCGGCTGTGCAACCTCCTAAGTTCAGGAGGGCTTACAGTTGTAGCAAGACTCATATTGCTGGCAAGGCACCACATTCCACATGGTCTTCTAGTGGTTTTCTCCTCTCTTTTCTCTCTCTTCCTAATTTTTCTTATGTCAGGAAGAGTAGCCTTTAATCACAGTTGTTTGTTTTAACATTCCCTGGCATCTAAGTATGGTCTCAGGTATAAAGCAGCAACACAGTAGTTTTCCAGCCCTCTCACTGGTATTCATGGCCAGGTATAAAGATGGGCTGACCTGTACTTGCCTCCAACATTATCTGCAGGTTCATAACATCTCCGATTGCCAGCCTTGTAGGTTTGATTACACTTGCATCCAAGATCTCACCACTGTATGTGTATCTGAGTGTTGGCTTATTTCTCTGTGTTAGAAAATCTCTCAGCTTTGTGTGAGGTGAGGAGACTGAAAACCTTGAGGTGTCTTGCTAAGGCTTTTTACATCTGCCAAAGCATTGTAATTTGTGACACCCAGGCTGTCATCTGTTTCTAACTGCACCAGCAGTAAATAACTTGGCTTATTTTTATGCTGCTTACTTTTTAATGCATTTACAGCCTTTGTATTGTTTTGACATTTTTATCAAAGGACTGGGTTTTGGAAAATTATATCTGTATCATAAAAAGAATAATACTGATTTTTCTCATACTTTTTACCTCAAAGATGCACAAATGTACAAGAGTTTGCACAAAGTGATTAAACATGCAACGCAGAGAATGATGTGCTATCCATGCTTCTCATGTGAGGGCATTTTGTTTCAGTCACACCTCTTGGTGTATTCCCTGGAAAATTATTATGGATGCTACAAGCTGTGTGGGAAAAGAGGTTCTGCTAATGGGCATGGGTAATTAATGTTATGTCAGCCTTCATGCTTTGTATGGATCCTGCTGCAGGATCAATGTGTGATGTCAGTGTGAATCTGGGTGAGGTGCTCATCCTGTGAGGTGGAAGTGGCAGGCATAGGGTCTAAAATGTAATATAATGCTTTGTCTTACAGTTTGTTTTTCAGAGCTCTGCAGTAAATTTTACCACCTGAATGCTCTTCACCTGTTTTTCTCTTTCTTCAAAGCCCTGCTATGCTTGACAAGAGTGCGTTAGGATGGAGAGATTTGGATAGTTGAGCTTTCAGCCTTCTGCTCTGTTGCATCCTTCCAACACAGTGCCACAAGAGAAAAATAATTGTTAATGAGGGAGATGTTACTAGGAGCTGTGCTCCCTGCAGGTTAACCTTATCTCCTTGCAGAAACCAAACCTATCACGTCCTGTACCCCAGATTCTCTGAGTACAAGTAGACCAGGCTGCCACAAGCTCTGCATCTGCAGTTGCGATCAGTCCCATTTGTTCTTGTACATTCAGTTTTCTCACGTTTAGGTTTTGAACAACTGTTGCACTCTGAATCCAAAGCTTCCAGAAAGCCATGAGGTACCTGATGACTTCAGTGGGCTCTAGGGCTGCTCTAAATCCTAACTTCACTCCCTCTAAATGATTGGATGAATTTACTTGGAAGTGGATAAATCAGCAAGATCACCATGCAAGGTACAACATATGAGCCCTTCTGCTTTACCTGTTCTTAGTTATTACCTCCCCTCAGATTAAGGGATGCCGTTTTTTGTCAAAGTTAGTCTGTGATGTAACACTGTAATACAATATTCTACTTTGTATAGATGTATAGGGTACACACTATGTGTGGACATATAATTGCAGCAAGACCTTGGTTACTCAAAGACCCACAGAAGTCAAACAGAGTAGTTTCTTCTGCCATCTCTGATGTGATTTCAGATTGGCCCCTTACAAGAGACCAGGGCTCATGGTGTTCTTACTGGCAGGTTCCTTGTGGACCTTTGGGAGACAGGCTCTCTGCATCAGCTTTTCTGTGAACACTGCAGCTGGCAGACAGGTAGATCCATGTAAGGTTTAACATGCTTAAAGCGAGAAATAAAGTGCAGATCTGCATGTTCACTACCAGAAGACAACAGTGCCTTCAGCTGGCCAGGAGGGTTTTCTAAGACTTTGGGGGCTTTGAAATGAAGCTGAAATGCTGGGAAACTCATGGAGCAGGCAGTTTTGCCTGTATCAGCTGTGGTCAGTTCAGGCAGGTGCTGCATTTTGACTTTCAGAAAAATTCACTTGCTCAAGCTCTTGCCAAGTGTGTAGCTCACCTGGGCTCACCATGTTGCTTACAGGCACATGCTAGACCCATTTTCAAGGACAGATGTCAATATTCAGAGATGTGAATATAGATTTTAATTTGAAATGGCCATGAGCTTGTAAATTCATGCTTTTTTAAACTTTATAAAAATAACAAAATCACATTTATTTGACACAACAATAAGGATGCACAGACTCAGAATCCTGTGTGTTGTGTTTATAAAAAGAGACTAGAAAGTAACCTGATTCACTGTAACCATCCCCTTTTCAGAAGAGCTAGAGCATGAGTGAGCTGTAACTGTATAGCTTTGGCCCTGAAACTGAAAAGATTAGCAAATAATTGTTTTATTCTTTCTCAAAATCTTATCCAGTAGCACAGAATTAAACAGAGGGTCTTATGGGGAAATGCAGTTCCATTCTCTAGATTTAGCAGTGGGATTTTATTATATATTTATGACAGTTGTAGCTGTAGTCTCTTCAGATCCATGTTGAGAACTCCAATATCAAGGCTGTGTGACTAAGGAATTCAGATCCTTCCTTACCAGAAGCAAAACGCGATGAGTTTTGAGCCCAGTTCGGTGCTTCTTCCAGTGTTTAGTGAAAGTCGGGGCCCTGGTTTTGTCTGATAGTCAGATCTCGGTTACTGAAGACCATACCCAGGCTCTGCCACCTGCCAAGCCTGCATTGCTCAGCCAGTTATGGACAAAGTTGAGCTGTGTGGGTGTTTGTGCTGATGCCACCAGCCCTGGGCACAGAGTGCCATGCCTGCCACGTGCCTCCAGTGCCTGCCCAGCTGCCCAGCTTGGTCCTTCAGCGTGGGGCATCCCTGTGCCAAAGTGCATGTGACAAATTAATTTCCAATGGGCTTCTCCACCATCATGCTCCACTACCCCCATGTCTGGGAGGGACGTGCTAGAGGGAATACCAGCTGCCTTGGGCAGCGAGAGAATGCCAGTGTGGAGGCAAGAAGACTCTGAAGTATGCCTTTGGGAGGTATAACTAACTTTATCTTGCATGTAGTCTCACCAGCCACAAGTCTGCTTCATCAAAAGAAGCACTCTCTCAGGTCTTATCTTTATACCCCAAAGAGGGGCTGGTGGCCTGCAACCACCACAGCCCACAGTCCACAGAGCATCCTGAGGGCTCTGTGACTTCCAGGGGGGCCACTGCAGTTTTCTGGGAATCATTTGCCCTTCCTCTCCTGCAAAAAAGGATGCCACTTAATGGACTCTGGAAGATACTTTGACATATTTTAGTGCAAAACAGTCTGCAGAAAGAGAACAAGATCTGTTTACATTTAGCTAAGGCTAAAACTGGTTATTTCAGTTTCACTTTGAAGATGCAAAATTACAGGACTGAAGGTATGACAGAATAAATCTCCAAAGATCATCCAGTTCAAAGGTTTATTTTATACTGAACAGTATACATTTTGTGAAAGATTTGTTGATTATGATTGTTTCTGAACCAGTCTCTCGAAGCTGTAGATCTAATCTCACTTTAAGAGCATAAAGGTAAGTAATTCTTTTCACTCACTCTTGCAGTTCAGAAGAGGCTGCTTCACAGTTGCTGTTTGATCGGATTTCAAGGTCTGCCACAATGCAGAATTATATTTTTCCTACCTCTGCTGAGGTCTCATGAGAGTTTTTTCAGCTATTGCTTCATTTGAACAAAAAACCAAAACAACGTTCAGGTCCAGTATTCTTTTCTGGAAACTATTCAAAGTCCATTAAGTTATTAAATAAATCACCACTTAGCAACAGTTTGCTTAGGGATATGTATGGATGCAACATGATTCAGTAATAAACAACTTGGCACTATGTATATTACCAAATGTTTTTTCCTGTGCTACAGGACAGCAGGGCCAGCTCAGCATCTGAGCCTTTTGATTGTTTGAGTTACAGGTGGGCAATGATTTTGATTTTCTATAGTCCATTATGTTTCTGCATGATCTGGAAAGAGGAGGATGCTGCTGAATCGAGTTCCTATTGTGTCACAGCATTGGCAGGTCATAAGAAGAACTTCCTGTTGTGATGCTGCAGTGCCCGTTTGGGCGCTGCTGGTTCCCTGCCAGCTGGCTTGAAGTGGAGGGGTTGATCTGTCTCCTTGTTTACCATTGATAATCAAGTGCTTCAGATCTTCAGAAGGTAAAGAGGTAGAAAAGGGCAAAGAGGTGTCAAAGATTTGTCCTTTCCCCGCCAGTTCTCATTTAGCTGAAGAATTTCACTATGGGCAGCAGCAGTGACCAGTCTGTCTGGGCTGTGATTGCTGGGCTTGGTTCACGAGCTGGATGTGACAGCTGGGAGCACCATGAGCTGAGCTCAGCTGTACCCCAAACGTCCTCTGTGACCCACGAGGCACTCATGTTGTTTCACAGTCTCTCTTCCCCCATAGCAGGAGAAAAAACCACCACTGTCCTTGGGGGAGGGCTGGAAGGCTGCCCTCATTAGTGCTGGGAAAGTGCCATGAAATACAAGTCAAAATACCATTTGTTGTCTTACACACTAGAACACCTCACAGCCAGAACTTCCTTCTAAAGAGGACAACAATTTATTTAAAGATGTGGTTCATAGCGATGTTCTTAGCATGGTTTTAAAAGGACTTGCTTGTTCCTGTTGCGATATTTCTAAGAGTGATTTGGTGAACAAGAAAGAGGAAGCCTTGAAAGCGGCTGTCTAAAAATTACCATCAAAGGCACAAAATAATTTGAAAAACAGGCTCTGCTACTCTTTGTTAGCATCTTGTACTCCAATAAACCTAGTTGCCACAATTGTGGCAAATAAAACCATAGTACTTCTGTGTCTCTAACACAATATTTCTTTCCCAAGTGGTGTCAGAGAGGAGCTGAAGTGTTTTATTTCTCTGTGCTATTTGACTTAAATAGCCTTTTTTTATTAGCAAAGGTGGTAGCTTCCATTCATGTGTTTATCTGGGGACTGTTTATTAGGTTTGTTTTATCAAATGATCTAGAAGTAAGAGCTCAAACCCCTGAAGATACAGCACAGTATTCAACACAAAAATATAGGAAGAAAATAAAGTTGCAGTATGTACCTCAGCATGGTTTTTTATACCAGATGAAATACTATTTCCATTTATAAGCACAAGAACTAGTTTTACAAAATGTGCAACATTATCAGTCCACACCAAGGGGCCAAATACAAACACAAGACTGGGGGAAAGAGAAGGGAAGGGGGATGTTGCACTGGACTGGCATCCTCCCTTGTAACACCAGGAGTGCACATCAGCTCAAGTTATTGCTGAAGGTTGCTGCTGCCTTTGATTATTTGCTGCCACTTTACCTTAGTTTAATTCCTTCATGGAATAAAACATAAAGTTAAGTTAATCAAATCTTTAAAGATATAAAGCAGAACAGATTTTCTACCAAGAGAAAAAGCAGATTTGGTGGCCTTATCACATTCCATATGAACAAGACATTAGTCAGATTTTTTGTCTGAAAATCCAAGGTATAATTGCTTTTCTAGTCACCTTATTTTGTTTTATTTCAATTAAAATTGAAAGTTTTAAACAATAATGTATGATTTTGTTGAGAATACTTTGATTTTTTTTTTTGCTAGGAATTTAGAAAATGATTG
Organism: Oriolus oriolus; assembly: GCA_013400235.1. Classification (NCBI taxonomy): domain Eukaryota; kingdom Metazoa; phylum Chordata; class Aves; order Passeriformes; family Corvidae; genus Oriolus; species Oriolus oriolus. The sequence continues at coordinate 1,217,063 of VXBT01005643.1, read as the reverse complement.
TTTTCACTTTGTAACAGAGCCAAATTCTCTTGGAGGGTGGGAGAAAAGAAAAATATTGATCAATTTTTCACTTACCAAGGCCATCAAGTGCTACAGCAGTGATTATTCTTCTTACTGTCTTGCTCAAACAACAAAAGCTGATAGAGGGACAAATTTTAGAGGATTTTGTGACAGGTGAAGTCTCTCAGTGTCTTTCAGTATCAGTGGCCAGAGCTGGATGTTTTGAGAACCATCCCTGGGTTTCTGAAGAGCCTTCGCATGACAGCATTAGGCAGAAACCATCTGAGAAAATCAAGATGCGCCATGTCCCTGAGATAAGTGTGTGAGCTGCATCACTTTGTTTTCAGCTCTTCACATTGTGTCAGCGGTTTCACTTCCTTTTGGTGAGCACTTTGCTCAGAAGCTGCTGTCTTTGTTATGCAAGTGAATCGATTAACCCTAATTTTAAATGAGCATCCAAAATGACATTTCATCTTCAAAGGTAGAGCTCTGGTCTCCCATCACTGCTTTAACCACAGGTCTGAGGCTTTAGAGTAGCTCCTCCCCTTCCTGCAGAAATCAAAGGAATAAGGTTTCCTTTAGAAAAATGTCATATCAAAATGTTCCCAGTTACTACAGTCTTGTGCTGTTACTGCTGTATGTGCACTGATATGAGAGTTCATAAATAGCTTTTGTGGTATTGTATATCTTAGTGAAGCCAAACACGCTGCAGTGGAAACAGTGTAATAGCAGAGGGGAAGGAAAGAGTGTTGCCTTCTCTGGTGTGCAACCCATGCAGGCGAGCCCTTAGATGTTTTTCGCTTGTAATTTACATATCTCCTGAGTGCTGAGAGTCACACATATTCAGTCTTCAGTTCTAATTAAGGTGAAGGAAAGAAAGGATGAGATGAACAGCACCGTCAAGTCTCTCAGCAATAGACTGTATGACATAAGGTAATGTCTTCTTGCTGACAGCTAGAAAAGTTATCAGGAAAGGTCTGAACAGATCATATTGTCTTCTTAAACAAATTCTCTAAATTCTGCATTTTAAATGATTGAAGCTAAAAAAATTAGTTCACCTGTAGCCTTTCTTTTTTCTAAAACTTTTTCAAGCACTTTACTTTTGAAGTATCCTTACTGCATCCTTCCGTTTTACAAGATCAGAGCTTTCAAATCATTAGTGCTAAGATGTATTTCCTAATGTCTTACTGTCTTGTCTTCTTTTTCCTTAAAAAACATCTGGAATCCTATCCTGAGGCACAGAAACAAGGTTGTTTGGTTTAAATTTCATGTTCTTTAGCTAGTTAACTTGCTCTCTTGCTTTGTCTGCCTTATGGTAATTGTTCCCAGATTCTTGGTATAAACTCTACAAGTACCTCAGGAAATAGTAAGAAAAGCCCAACCTGTACCTTGGAGAGGACCACTGTGAGAGACTGACCATGATACAGGGCAGTGTCAATTACAGGAATGTTTCTGTATCACTGGAGATAAAGCTGTATGACTGTATACTTTTAAGCCACTTTAATCCAGGGTTATGTGGGTAAAAATACAGCTCTTAAAACTGGCTGCTTTAAGCTGAACCCATTAAACTTGTGCATGTGTATAAGCTCCCAGACGTGCGCAGAGGATGTTCTGAACAGGCAGATACGTCAGCAGACCACATTCACCTTAAGGACCAAATTACTCATTCCTTTGCCTCCTGTAGTTTGGGGTTTTTTCACATCCATGTGTAGTGAGTGACAGTGTTTCATACTGAATTTACCCAGAGCAACAGAGTCCAGATTTCAAGAAAGTCAGAGAGTCCTTAGGCTGACTTGGGCAGTCTAGATGTATTATCATGCTTGTTGTGAAACATTGTTTCTGTTTTTAGAAAAGCATTTATTGCTCTAGACAAACCAGAACCCATCATCACACGATATGTGCTTTTAAGTACATTTGTAGCATAGAGGCTGAAAGGCGGAAAGTACTTTTTTTCAATGCATCCAAATTGAATTGTCATGTTCTGCAGAGCTCCCAGATTCTACTGATAAATAGCCGGCACCTTCATCCTCTGCAACAACAAACACAGCAACACTTTTCTGGGTGCCAGATGACCTTGCTGTGAATGAAGCTGAAGGAGTAAAGGGTGCTCGCTGTCATCTCTCTAAACTACAACAAGGTGGCAGCGTGCCTCAGGACATTGCTGATGCAGCTGGATCTAGCTGGCCATTAGCTGTCCGTTCTCTAGGACATGGTGGGGATATGTATATTCTGCATCTGCTGCTGAAAAAGCACCCCTAGGCACTCAGGAGTCATGAGAAGAGATGCTATTGATTATCTGTCTGTGGCAGAGCAATGGCCATTCCAGGACACACCGTAGGTCTCTTGTGACAATCAGTACCAGATACTAGAACACAGATTTAAGCATCAGGCTGCACAGGTGTGTAACAAGTACAGTTATAGGTACATATGGAAGGGGTCACTGCTTCTATAGCCCTCGTCAGCATTGTTAGGAGAGTGTCCTGAGCCAAAACGTACATCCAAGCTGCCACTGTTACTTGCTGCTGATTCTCACAGCCTCCATGAGATTTCCACATTTTAGCCCCTTTATACTTTTGTCCTCCAGGCCATCACTGCCAGCAAGTACCACAGTTGAACTGGGCCATGCAGCAGGGGTGGCTTTTAACCACAGGCAGCTGGGGCAGTTGTTACAGGCAACAGATCAAAGTGGATGGTGGAGAAAAATTTGTATAATTGGGTGCTAAAGCTGTTGTTCTGTCTGCACTAAATTAGACCAGCAGGAATCCTAATGTTGCATGTTCTCTGGCTAATGGGAAGAACTGATTTAAATGCCACTGAGGGGTCCTCACACAGATCTGCAGAGCGTCTCAGTGTCACGTCACATGTATTCCTCTCGTCCATTGCTCACTTTTCCTGCTTGCTTCCCTCTGCTCATAGAGGAGCTTTTTCCACATCCTCAGCTGAAGTCCTATGTGTGTTTCTGCACATATCAGCAAGGACTCACCAAGCATGGGGACTTCTGCTTCTGTCTGGAAAGATCTCAGGGCAGGAATGAGCATGTTTATGTGTGTATGCAGACCACGAGCAGTGCCCAGTACTCCATGAGACAGGAGAGGAGGAGATCATCACGTTGCTTTCTTAGCAGCATGTGTTGTCTCACGTGGATGTTGCTCTGGCACCCCAGCTGCCTCAAGACACAGCCACCAATGTAGCACAACAGTCCTCAGGAACTGCTTTGGCCTCAGAGTGGGCACTGATTACTGGGGTGAGATGTCCTGTAAACCTCTGAGAAAAAAGGACTGATCACAAAAGGGCTTCTTTGTGCTTCTTTCACAATTTCCTTGCACCTCTGGGTTGTCTTCCCTGGCTCCTGAAAACTCATTTCTTTTCAGTGGGGTGCCTGAGGCATCTGCTCCGCTGCCCTTCACATGGAGTTGCACTTGGCAGTGCTGGCTGCAGGTGAGAAGCTTAGAGCTGACTCTTTATTACCGTGTGCAGTACATACTATGACAGATGAAGGTCTAGAAAGCTACCTGAGGTTGACACCAAGGTGTGTAAGCACTAGAGAGGTGAGAAGTACAGCAATGTCTGCACCCTTCCCAAAGACATCTTCACCTGTGTTTTTCAGAAACTAAAGCAGTCATCTGTTTTTTGTACTCAGACTGAATTTGCTTGGCTATATGTAGCCCCAGAGATGTAGCTCTTGAAAAGACTGGGGAAAAATAATAATTTGAAAACAAGATAACAAGAGGGAAATAGGCATGATTTTAAGAATTGTAAATTGGAGTACAAATATCCCTTTCATCTTTTAGAGATTATACCATTTTCATACTCATTTGGAATAAATTTTGGTTGGGGTTTTTTGTTGTTTGTTTGCTGGTATATGAGCTTTTTGCTTTTTATTGCATCTACAGGATCCTGATTTACATCTGTGTGGGAAAGTAGCAATGACTCTTGGTGAAAGCAAAATTCCTATCTGAGGGGTTTTTGCCTTCAGACTTCTTCTCAGGGTCAAAACATCTTCTTTCTACTGGAACTACATTCTTGTATTAGTTTCCAGCCTAGTTCTGTCCTTGGAATGAATTTGGCTATTCTTTTGCAGTCAATACAAAAACTTATTTCTTCTGTGTTTTTGTTGAGATTGCTGAGATTTTTTTTTCCCCCCCAGGACAGCACATGGACAGACACAAATTTCCCAAAAGTACCTTTGGAATGAAACAAGCTTAAACCAGTGACTCAGTCAAAACAGCTTTTTCTGATATGTTTAACGATCTTTCTCCTTAGGAAGTGGTCCTGTGGCTTCAGTAGTAATGATTGCAGAATTGGATTCAGGCTTGGATTCACTGCAGATTCATAAAGGTTTTATTAACAGCTGCTGCTGCTGCTAGTTGTAAATTCTGTCACAGAACTTTGTAATTTGGCCATAAAGGTGAAAATTTCCTGTGGTAGAGTTATCTGAGGGAGACAAGTCTGGCTGGGAAGAAGGTGAGGCTGCAGCAAAAGGCTGGGTTCATGTTTACCTGAATATTTCAGTAGTTTGCTCTAAAGGGATGCAAAGGAGAATTAAAGCTGTCCCTCACTCCTCTAGGAAGATCAGATGGCAAAAATGCTGCCAAACTGTTCTCATGAGAGGTGTTTGGTTGGTGAGTATTGCTTCACTATGGAGTGTTTCTCTTGAATTTTGATTTGTATCTGGCCCACAGACTAGGAGAAATAATTGGCTGTGGTAGATGATAAGAATATGCAATCCTTGGCTGAAACAAATATCTGTGACCTGTTTGGGAAGATGGAGAAATCCATCACTAGGTGACAAGTCCTGTATTTGGTAGCCCCAGAATGTATTTCACTGCTTGAAACTGCTTGTATAACAGCAGGGAGTAGAATCCAGCTCTGAGGTTTAAAGTGTTTACTCTGTGAAAATCCTCTGAGTTCAATTTTCTTCAGATATTTATGATCCAGTGAAAATTAAATTGTGGCAGAAGGTTTATGAAGCATGAACATATACATAAGAGAATGCACACAGCTGGATATTCACATCTGCACATTTTCCATTAAAATCCTGACTGCCTACTTGGGGAAAAAAATAATTGGCTCAGAATTACACAACTGAATTTAGTTACTTGAAGTAATTAGGACATTGTACATGGCTTGTGAAGGGGCCACGAGGGTGACTTTTTGTACAGAATCATAGCTTCTAACTTATTAAAAGATGAAATACATTAAGTGCCTCCCTTGTTTGAATGACCTGCTGGGACTAAAGCAACTTGTGGAACTGGAAATACAAGTGCTCTGCAGTATGATAGTGGCTCACAAAGAACTTCACAAATAATATTTTGAGTCTATCAGCATACCGGCTACTTTGGAGATTGTGTACAGCTGTGAAAGTGGGGGCACACTGCTCTGAAGTGGCTTGCATAGAACGGGGTAGGAAGGGGCTAAGAACATATAGTTCTATTTTCAGTAGTGTTTGCGTAATTTTTTCACAGAGAGAAAATAATTTAATCCTTTGTGGCAATAGGTCCTTTTGGAAATACGTAAGTCTAGCATTAGGTCTACCTTCTGTCCTTTTCCACCTGTGGGGTAATGTGTGGTGGTTATCTGTAGTAACATCTGGAGATGTTAGAGTCTTAAAAGATTTACCAATTTTTCTTGAAGGTTTGGGGGATTTTTGTGGAATACTGTGTGAAAGATGCTGTATGTACAATACATAGAATGGTAGCAGAAGATAAACTGGCCTGGATTTAAAAAAAACCCAGTCTTGCGAGACATAGAAATGCTAATTTTGGGCTAAATTGCTAGCATATACTTTGTAGTAGAGAAAAATTGTGGAGAAGTAATTTCCTGGCATTCAAACATATATCTGAGAACACCTGTTATTATAATTCCAGCTTTATGTTCCAAGTGAATAGAATTCAATAAATATTACATTTTGTTCTCATTTTCTGTATACAGACCTCAGTTTCAATTTACATAAACCATATGCTGTGGAGTGTTTTGCTGCTTCCTCTGCTTATTGTTCTGTATATTTTCATGTACATGGCAACACCTTGAATAGATTTTGTATCTCTCTGAGGCATCCCCTCGATGAGGGGATGTATTCCCCAGATTTATTCTCCCAGTGTCAATTGTTTTAAAGAGTATGACAGTCATGTGGCTTGGCAAACATGCAGAGCCTGTTTGTTCCATGCTTGGTGATACTTGTGTTGCCCTGGTGTTCTAGATTGTGTGTGTTTGGTCAACAAATCAAAATACCATAGAAGTTTGTTCAGCCCATGCTGTGCTTCTGAATGCCTTGATCTAGTAATCTGTGTAGTGCAGTGACGGGCTGGGAGCCTGAAGTTAGAGCATGTCTTGATTTACATATAGTACAGACAGATAAAAATATTTGAAAGCTGGTACTGCTTCATTTTTCCCCCTTTCCTGCTACTTCTGGTTGTTTATGAATTGTCCTTTCCTACTTTTTCAAGTCATCCTTATTAATGCAAATATTAATAGGTTTAATAGTAACCAAATGAGATATGATTTTAAAGCTGGATTTTATTTTCTTCATTCACATCATAATTTTGCAGTTGTAACAGGGAGGGGTAAAATACTGATTTGTTAGCTGTGTGAAAAAGAGAACTTTTGTTTATCTTGTGTTTTAAAAATGGGCATAATTAAATCATTGATAACCAAGAAAACAAATTATAAGTGCTTTCGCTAAAATACTTAATTTGCAGGGTTCATTTACAAAAGCCCAGGGGATAATGGGGATTTATCCTGTGATGGGTGCTTAATTTGATGCTTCCAGTGCATGCAGTGCTCTAATCCTAATGACTTTCGAATGATGGAAGAAATGAGTTGTGTTCATCTGCCGTCGCCTGAGAGTCTTGCTTGCATGTATCAAATGCTGCAATCAGTTGAGAGGACTGATGGAAACTGACAGCACATAATTTCATTCCAGTGAATCTGTGTGCTCCCAGCAGGTTATTACTGGGGTTTTTTCAACACCTGTAGATTTTTCACTTTGATTTTTCTCTTTTGTAGTCTTTCAAACTCTCCTTCCCAAACCCATATCTCTTATGCAGACACAGACTGGTCTGAGATTGATTTCTTGCTGTTGGAGAGTTGCAGAAGGGTTCTCACAGACAGAGAAAAGGTCCAAAATGGAGGGAGATTCTTTGGTCATGTAGCTACCATACCATACATGCCCTATAACTGGGCATGATTTGATCAATGGGGACGAGAACTAGGGAGGAAAGGAGTGAGAAGCCTTGTGGTCTCCCCCTTTCTCCTGTGCCCTATGGAGCAAATATTCAGCCTGTAGCCATAAAAACTTCATATGGTTGTCCATTATACTGACAAAGACAATTGGAAAGAGATTAGTTCTGATTTTTTCTGATTTGTGAAGTTTACTGATGTTACCTATTTTTATTTCTTGATTCTTGTCTTATTTGTCTTTAGAATGATCCTTCAAATAGATAATCAGAAATAAATTTGTTTCATCCAGTTGATCAGAAATTTACTGCTGACAACTACATATGAAATATGCTGGTTTGTGATGAAGATTGAAACCCTTTTCTTTGGCCCCCATGGCAAACTGAAGCAGAGATGACTTGTGTTTGTCCTCCAGCCCAAGCCTGTTGACAAGTAAGGATTTGGAGATGGGGATGCCTTTGTAAGCACAGTCCATTCTCAAGGCTAAAAGGATTCTGCTTCCCTTATCAGGCAGCAGTATCTGAAGCAAACAGAAAAGGGCTCCTGAGCCAGGAGATATCTTGTATGACATGTATTCAGACAGAAATTGCCGTGACCTCTGGGTTACCTTTGCTTATGTAAGGCAGGGGATGGCAGAGCAAGAGGAGGGAGATTGCTGCCAGCCCCAGGGCAGCAATCAGTGTGGGCAGGGCATGCTCTGCCCACTTCCAGTAAATTAAAAAAACTTTCTGAGACAGGGCAGAGTGGCCTTAACTTCCTACTGGCATTGACATAACCTCATATCTGGTCATCATAGTATTTATGCTGTCTGGTCAGAGACAAACTTATCTTCTTCAGACATTTCCATAGCATTCCCTCAGCCTGAGAAACTGAGGTTCCTGAACCAACACTCTAATTCATTTCAATCACAGAATCACACAGAATCACCAGGTTGAAAGATACCTTCAAGATCACCAAGTCCAACCCATGCCCTAACACCGCCTCAACTAAACCATGGCACTGAGTGCCACATACAATCTTTTTTTAAACGCATCCAGGGATGGTGACTCCACCACCTCCCTGGGCAGCCAATTCCAGTACTTTATCACTCTTTCAGTAAAATACTTTTTCCTAACATCCAACCTAAATTTCCCTTGGTGCAGTTTAAGACTGTGTCCTCTTGATCTGTCAGTTGTTGCCAGGAAAAAGAGACCAACCCCCACCTGACTACAGCCACCTTTCAGGCAGTTGTAGAGAGTGATAAGGTCCCCTCTGAGTCTTCTTTTCTCCAGGCTAAACAACCCCAGCTGCCTCAGTTGTTCCTCATAGGCCTTGTGTTCCAAAACCTCCACCAGCCTTGTCGCCGTCCTCTGGACATGTTCCAAGCGTCTCAACGTCCCTCCAGAACTGGACACAGTACTTGAGGTGCAGCCTCACCTTCAGCACTTAGTGAGCTGAAACCATGGATATATGGAGCATCACACAGTAGGAAAATGCTATGGGCATTTGATGAATCTTTTAAGTTTTTGACCCACTACTTGAGTCCAACAAGCATGGGCCCCTGTGAATTTCCATGCTGTTTCAAGATATCTGTTGCTTTTCATTTTTTTTTGTTTTCTCTATGGCTGGTTCATATTAACACAAAAGGAAAATACATGCTTTTATATTTCTGTTGGAGCTCTTTTCGGTGCTAGAGTTGCCCATAAGTGCATTTGGACTCCAGAACTCTCAGATGCAGGGAGTTCTTCAATTAGCAGGGACTCTCTCCTGCCACTGGCTTTTTTTGCTCTGTCTCTGTAAGTATGCCACTCTTGCCTCTCCTTTTCCCTCTTAAATGATTTTTTTCTCCCTGTCACTTTACAGTAGAAGCTGTAATGTCACTGAACCACTGCTGTGCCTCTCTGTCCTTTCCATATCAATCAAGTCATGTGGGACAGAGAGAATGCCCTGAAGGTCACAGCCTCCTCTTTGTTCTGCCTATACATTGAAATAAAGGATGCAGGCAAGAAGGAAACTAGCTGTGCTTTTAGTGGGGTGATCTGAACACTGCACCTCAGTTCTAGTTCTGATGCTGGCTGTCCCATTTATAACTTCCATTTCCCCAAGAGAGCAGTGCTATGTGGTTGTTAAAGGAACTGGGATTTCTATAGAACAAAATTTCCCATGCTGCAATATGGAAAATCTCATCTGACCCATCTGTGATGCAGGATGAGTAATGTGAATGGAAGTCATGTGGAAGATGTAACATGGTGAGGGATCCTGAGCAGTGGCAGAGAACTGAAGCATAAAAATCCTGAACTAAATGCAACAACTCACTATTTCTCTCATTACATTTAATCGTCAGGGTTCTTTTTGTTCACCCTGCTGTAGTGTTTCCAGAAAAGTGTCGTGGCCAGGCTTGGTGCAGTGCTCTTGCTGAAGCATCAACACCTCCAGGTGAAACAAATGTCTATAGATTCCAAGGTGAAGTTTGTTTTAGAGTCATTGTTTGTCTGTCATTTGGTTTTCCAACAGCATGACACAGACAGATATTTCTGATACTATCTAATCTCTACATCTACCCATTTTCCAGATTGCATTTGTGCAACTGATAACTACTACATTTGTTCATACTGTATTATCATCTTATTTCAAGCCCATTCCAGTCAATTTCTCAAATCTTTTAAACTACTAAGTCTGTCCTCCCATGTACTTGCAGTCCCTTCCAGATGCTGTCTGTACTGTGTATAGAAAATGCATGTTCTCTGTTTCACAGTCTCAGTCGAGCCCTAAGTAAGTATCACACAGTATAGCCTTTCTGTGGCAGCAAACCTCTGAGAAGCACATTCTGGTTTTCTATTGTGTGAGAGCATAAAACAGCTGTGTATTCATTGAAGATGTAGAGCATCTCCTACTTCTGTCTTACAGAAAGGCCTTTTATCCTGTTATAGGAGGAAGAGTGCATGATCTGTCTCTAATAAATCCACATTAGTTCTTTCCTAACACTCTATAACCTTCTGGGTGTTTGCAAAGAGAGAGCTCGTTTCCTCTCCTGTTTCCATGTTTCCTGTGAACTGAAGTTTGACAGGGCCAGGCAATCTCCGATCAGTCAGCATGATTTGTCACTCTCAGAGAGACAAAAAATTTTCCACTAAATGGAAGTTCCCAGAGTCTGTCCCTTATGTAGAGGTAACTATGTCTATTTAATTTCTATTTTCACAGCATTTTTACAGACACTGTTTTGTGTATCTGTACTTTTGATGGAAAATTTCTGTCAAACTTCCTTTTGAAAATCACTGCTGAATATACTGTCCTTTATTTAGAACATTACTATGGCAGTGGAAACTGTGGTAGTCTACTTTCAGAAACAGTGGGAGTTAGAGAGCAGAGTCCTATCTCTGACACAAAAGCATTGATCTGTTTGTAGCTGTTACTACCGGGAGATTGAGACACATCAGCCCAAATTCACTCCAAAGAATCTGAAGCTTTTAAATGACAACTCTTTGCCCAGAATATAGACAGTGTCCTGGATAGCTATTTAGGTGCGACAGATAAAGAAAACAAGTCAGGTGGATGAACTTGGGCAACAGGGAGCAAGTAAATGCACTTTGAGTTCAATGATTTATTGCATGAATTGATGCAGTCACTTAACCTCCTGAAAAAAACATGGGGACCTCATTAAAAGTGGATTGGCTGAGAGGGAGTCCTTTTGGTTACAATTGTGATATCCAAAATGCTGAGATTAAAAAGAGAGGTCGATCAGCCAACTAATTTAGGTTGTGATCCAAATTGCACTAAAATTAATGCATGGACTGCAACCTCAAGAGAGCTGAATGGAGCTCTAGTAGATAAAAGAGTTCACTAAACGCAGAATTAAAGAATATCCCGAGTGAGAAGGGACCCCCGAGGATCATTGTGTCCAACTCCTGGCTCTACACAGAACTTTGCCCAAGAGTCACACCTTGTGCCTGAGAGTATTGTCCAAACTCTTCTTGAACTCTGTCAGGCTGGTGCTGTGCCCACTGCCCTGGGGAGCCTGTTCCAGTGCTCAGCCACCCAATGATGGGTGAAGAACCTTTTTCTAGTATCCAGCCTAAGCCTCCCCTGACACAACTTCAGGCTATTCCCTTGGGTCCTGTCACTGGTCACCAGAGAGAAGAGATCAGTGCCTGCCTCTCCTGTTCCTTCACAAGGAAGCTGCAGACTGCAGTGAGGTCTCCCTTCAGTCTCCTCTTCTCCAGGCTGAACAGACCAAGTGACCTCAGCCGCTTCTCCTACGGCTTCCCCTCAAGGCCCTTCACCATCTTTGTTACGTTCCTTTGGATGCTATCTAATAGTTTAATCACAAGACACTCTGGAATGTTTTTCTTGCTGTTTAAAAGTTCTATTTAGTTTAAAAATTTCAAGCCTTTTTCTTAAATAAATATCTGCCTATAGTGAACTGCAGATGGCTGGTCTGATTACAGCAAAGCAGGAATTAGTGAAAACTTAGTCTGTTTTCATCTTTCCTCAAAATTTTCAGTTTAAGATTTTTTCTGTATCTGAACCTGACCAAATATAAGTCTTTTGACTTTTACTTTCATTATTTTTCATGTTAACATTTTGCACAATTTCAGCTTGCCAGTTTTGAGGGAGAGACGAATCACAGAATCAGGTGGGCTGATGCCTCTGTTCCCACCTCCTGCTCAAAGCAGGTTTTATCAGAGCAGGTGGCTTGGGTAGACTGATACTGGATTTTGAGTATCTCCAGTGATGGAGGTTCCATGGCCTTGCTGGGCATCCCCTCCCATCGCCTAGCCAAAACAGATCTCTTTTGAGCAGATGTCATCCAAAAACAGCTCTGAAAGCACTGTCATGATCTCAGTGGATGGAAAAGTATCCTGGGTTTCCCCTAGGAGCAAGCAGGCATTCATAATTCTAGAGAGATCATGTGTGCAATAGATACTCCATCCTACCTAGGGTTTTTTTAATAGCTCAGTTAGGGTTTAACTGGTATGTACTCAAAGGGATCTTGTTGGAATTTTTCAAACATGGAGAAAACCCAGTCTCAACTTGACCACTGTATCTCCCATTCAGTTTTTCTAGCTGGATTTCTTTGTTGGCTGCTACAGAGCTTGCTATTAAGGGTTGGTCCTTTGGATTGGTGAAGAAGATTCCACCAGATCTTTCAGTGGACATGGAGCTGTCTGAGCTGACTGCTGAGTTCTTTACCTTGACCCAGTCACAGTGTCACTTCTGTGAGTGTGTTTGATACTGGTTTGGTAGAAAGCCAGTCTGCATGCAGGCAGGAGGGGGAACATCAGCTCCTGTAGCCTTCCAGCAAACGTTTGGGACTGAAGCCTGCCATGGTACCTGAGCTGCAAAAATCAGTTTGAGGAGACCAGAAAAGCCCAGAGGAACAGTGAGGTCTAGGACTAGAATTAAAGGTGGCTCTATTTTGTGCCAATCCCTTAGGGCTTGCTTGTTACAATAATTTGCCCTCCTTATTTCTTGAGGCTGGGCCCCACTTTGCAGAGATGGGATGGCAGGTAGCTGCCTCCTCCTCTCCCTGCTAAGATCTGGCAGTGCTGCAGTTTGCATTCGGAGGGATGGAAGCTGCTTTTTTTTCTCTTACAGCCTACTGGAAATATGTCAGTAAACCATGTGCATTGGGTTATGGGAAATATTAAATGCAGCAACTTTCTTAAAAGATTAATATTTTTTTCCCTTGGTAAGCATTATATGAATATTAAATAAAATATTAGCTCAACAAGTTGCATGTACTATTAACAGCATGCACTCGCGGGGACGCTCATTACACTCTGCTGGTTTTAAAGGGTCTTGTTTTTGAAATGGTAGCAGTTGCTTCCTGCATTTAAGTACTGTTTCTAACTTCTCAGTCTCTGGGAAAATATTAATTTTGAGACCCATAAACCAGAAGAAAAAAGCTTTAAAAGCATACAATCTAACATCTCCTCGTTGTTTTCTTAAAGCAAAGTCTTCAGTCCTGGGGATTCTTAGTTTTTAAAAATACTGAAATTCTCCTTTGACTAGCCTTGCTCTGCAGCCTTGTACTTTCTAGAGCCATTAAAACTAACCTTGGTTTTGGTCTCAAAACCTGAATGTTAATACTGCTGATTAACTTTTGGCATGGTAAAATGGCAGAAGTATTAAAATGTTTTTTAATTTTTTGTCCCTGTGTTGACTGATTGGATTGTTTGGATGTCATTAGGCTACTTATTTATAGCAAGAGTATGAGCAATGCACTAAAGCAGGGGAAGTAATTCCTGGCTGCATTAGCTAGAAGTTCAAATGTTAATTTTTGTTAGTGTTTAAATTGAATGAAAGCATCATTTTGTTCAATTCTACAGTATTCCAAAGAAATTGATTACACAAGTGCAATTTAGGCAACAACCTTAATCTCTCCTTTTATTATGCAAGTTGACAGTGCCAGTATTAGCCTGCAGTCTTCCTGGCTTGTTTATGAATGTTGTACATTGCTTTGCAGTCACTTAATACCATTAAATTTCCTGAACTGAAGAGAAACTGTTCAATTATTTTTAGAATAAGAGCCCAGATATCCACAGCATGGAGATAACAGTCCTATTTTATAAAAATATATCCCCGGTAGAAAGATATATTTTGCAAAAGATGCCCTGATAGAGTTAGTGCTTAATCTTTCTGTTGTCTCTGGATTTTACGTATGTGACTGAGTTCATGATTCAACACGCACACACCATTGCCACCCTTGCCCTCTTAACCACCCCATGCATTAAAAACCCAATACCTCCTGAGAGGAAAAAATATTAGGAGCAATCCTCCCCTCCTAGCAGAGATCTTTATTATAGACTGATGTTCTTCCTGCACCAGAACTCAATAAAAGAACTCTTTTGTTTTTAGTCTAGCTCAAGAACTTGACCATTTGTATTGATTTTTACCTTGAGAACTGTGTGTAAAACTTGGGATCAGCTAGGGAATTTGTTCTGTTGGGTCATTCTGCCGTGATTTAATAGCTGTAGAGCCCTTCTAGCCTCTGTGAATGCAGCCTGCAACATCTCCAGGGCCTTTATACAGTCTTCATGACTGTGGTGTGTATTAGAAATGGTATTTGGCTGCTCAGCATCCTGCAACTGAGAAAAAACCAGAGTATCAGCCCCTGTAGTATCATTGTGGTTTTGCATCTCCTATTTCTACCCTAGCAACCAGGGCAATGCTCATGCCTGGAACTTTTCTAGTCCCTGCAGTTTTCTGCCCTTCCCGGTTCAAAGTGTATTTTGGGTCTGGCTTCAAGCCCAATGGGTCTAAGTGAAGAAATACTCCTGGGCTTATCAGTGACTAAAGGAAGACATTGATTTAATGATTCTGGTTTGCTAGATATATGGGGACATTGCTGCATGTTAGAAGTTAAAGATAGGTTTTAAGTTTGGGTAGGGTTTTTTTTGAGCTACATTTCTTAAGGCTGCCTACTGGTAATAGGTGGACATGCAGATGTAAGTTCTATATGAGTAAACTGAAGAAGATTGTGATGCTATCACTGATGCTCCATGCTTTGGTATTAACTGGAATTGTGTTAAGTGATTAAGAGAGAGAGTGTTCTGCACTGTTAATATGCACCTGCTGGAAAATAGTGCAGAGAATGTATTTACAGGAAAAACAGATAAAATTATTTCTAAAAAGGGAAATTTAATAAAGTGGAAAACAGATTGAAAGTACTGGTGAGCTAAGCACTACTGGTATGTTTTAGCTGTCCCTCAAATTTTCCTCACTGCGGGCTATGGTTTGGTGCAGGTTTGTGGTCAGAATACTAAGCAGTGCTCTGAGAAAGCAGATCAGGTCATTTGTAAATCTGCTTTTAAAGTATGCAGAGAAAGGCACAACAAAATCATCCTCCTCTGCTGTATCTGTAATAAATAATAAAACTGGAATAGTGCAGGATGATAAAAGGACTAAATGAATGTGCTTAATGAATGCCTGTGTGTAGACTTAAAAATAATTTGGTGGAAACAGAAAAGTTCTGAGGTTTTCTTTGCTTGCTATTTTGCAGTTCAGACTGGCTGATGAGTATAATTGTCTTGCTGGCCTTAATATTCATTAATTCAAATCATGTCAGTCATTATCTGTTCTTTTTACTCTTTTTTTAGAAGAGCTGGTCATGTATTTGATCAGTTCTTAGTGAGGTGGCTCCATTTGATTTCTCAGTATAATTGCAGTTTGTGCACATCTGCAAGTAGTGATTTTGAGTTTTGCTTTTCATTGTTTTTTGTTCCAGTAAATCAGTCACAGAAGAAAATGTGGAGTCATCTAAGGGGAAGATCTAAGTAGCCTGCTGGGCTATCTTCAAATCAGATATCTAGCAGACTGGCCTTGAAAGAACAGCACCATCTGGATATGGAAAGAACCCTTAAGATGTTTTTGCATCACAGAAGGTTATTGACAGGGTAAATGTGCAGCAGTAAAGCCTGCCAGAAATCTGTGAGCTGGTCCATGTGCTTTCCAGCAGCTGTGGGTGTTAAAACTTCCCGGACTAACAGCCTGCAGCTGTACTTTCATTTGTTCCCATGAGTTTCAGCTCTCACTGAAGTTCAGTTCCTAGATATTAGGACTACTTAGGGAAAAAAAAAGCCCCTCATTTGATTTATTATTTTCATTTCCCTGGTATGAATCTGTCCCAAAAGTTTTTCATGGTCAATAGTTGAAACATAGTGTTTTATCCAATCTAAACTAGTGATAGCTTACAAGGTATGGGTTTAGCCATCTAAAAAAATCAGCTGTCTTAACTAAAACTGTTCTAAAGCCTAAAGACTAAAATTTCTGCGCATGACTGTTACCAGACTTCTCCCTAGCAGATGTTACAACATCTCATTAGGAGTAAGCCTTTGGACAGTTTCTTTCCACCACTAACCTAGTAGAAGCTCAGATGATGTTAGGTTAGCATGGCAAAGGCAGTGGGTGTCACGTTTAGCCTGATTACGTATTCAGTGTGGATAGCCATTACTGACAGTGAAGGTGCTTGGGAACGGGCTTTGGAATAATGGGCAACTGGAATAATGTCTGCTTTTAGCTAGAATAAGCTGCCTTATCAAGTCCACTCCTGTGATCAGTGCTTGTTACTCATTTTAAGGTCTAAATCAGTATTTTAGCCCCAGTACAGCTAGAGGGACTGTTTGTTCAGAAGCTCTCTCTCCAGGCCTGGAGGAAAGAATTTGATCTCATCCCTCTGATTTGAGGAAAAATTATATTGCATTCTGCTATTCACCTGCATTCTCTCACCACACTTCAACAACTGTCTTGGATTTGGGGAGCTGTAAAGGATGCTTTCAGTGTGTTCTGCTAAGCAGAACCCTTTCCAGGAGCTAACCCAATCTAAATCAAAATGTGGTGAAAGTGAAGTTGAAAGAAAAATGGCTTAAAAGCCAGCCTGTACTGTAATCACCCCATGAACCCTTCTCCTCTCATTTGAGTTCATTATCCTAACCTGAGGAAGCTTAAAATCAGACTGAGTGCAGATGTTATCAAATACGACTCTGCATTCTGTATTCAGAGCTCTGTGCCGCCTCCTGACTCTGCTCCATTTTTAGCTTTGGAATAACGTAGCACTCGCATGATTTATTACACAAAACATTCTGGCAGCAGAAAGGATCAAGAGTAGGTGGGGCCATTATAGCTGTTATCTAATTCCTTTTGAATGTTAGAGAGTATTGAATAAAAATTTAAAAAAGAAGATTTTTTTTTAATGTGTGCTCCGGGGTTTCCATTTTGTGTTGAAAAAGGAGTGGATTATCTAATAGCTAGTTGACCCTCCCTAAACAAGGTAAGATCCAAACACTGGAAATCAAAAGCAAGAACTCCCAGTAACCTCAGGAGGGGCAAGGGGTTTAACTCCCTTAAGTGTGACTACAAAAGAGACTTTTCCCCACTTTGTGGAGGGTAGCCTGGACATCTCCCTTCCCAGCCTGTCTGCCTGCTTTTGTGAGAGCAGAGGTGGTGCTGGAGGAAAACAGGCACTCTCTCCTGCATGTCCTCCTGGTGTGTGACTCCCACAGGAGACTCCCCTGAATCTACTAGGATCATGCTGTGAGGAAGGAGGAGGTAGGTGGGGACAAACTTGTACCTTTTTAAGAAGCCTCTGCAGGCTGCAGTGAATAAAGGATAGCTAAACATGGGAGCATGGGAAGCGCTACCAGCTGTCAAAAACCTCCTGTTCAAGTGCAACATTGTTTTTTCCCAGTCCACAGACAACTCGTGTTGGATGATGCAATGGGCCACTTGTTGTCATGAGAACAGGGAGTGGTCATAGCTCTGACCCGTATCTGTGGGTTAGGTGGTGGGGCCTAGGAGACAGAAGTGTCACCATCTGAAATACCCTCAGCAAGGAGACAGCGCTGCAGCCCCTCTCCTGCTTCATGTCCTCTTGTGTTGATTTGGTGGCTTGGGGAGACCATGTATCACATGGATGAGCTGTGTACAGTACAAGTGCCAAACATGGCAGAGGGACCTGACCAGAGAGGGCTGTGAGGTAGGAGGCAGCGTGAGCCTTGCGCTCAGTGCAGTGAACAAGTGCTGTGTCCTCATGGTTCAGCTCGTGCAACCCACAGCACCTCTCGGGTGCAGCTAATGCAGAGAGCAGGAATGAACTGGCTGTGAATAATAGATCTAGAATATTTTGGAAAACTAGCACTATAAAAAATTTTAAATGATGAGCTGGGGGTTGCACTTCTTTGGAGAAGCTTGCTCTGCAGTGCAAAAGCAATGAAGATTTCTTTACTCCTGTTTGATCAAAAAGTGCATTAATAAAATTATTTGGTTTATTCTTTTGCTCATTCTACTAGCCTGAGAACAAGACATGGGAGAGCTTTAGCCATCTCCAATCTGCAAGCACTCTTGTCTGTTCAACTTTAAGCTTGATTGTGTGTGACTGTGTAGGGAGGAGGAACAAAGGCTTTATTCTTCTCTCGCTGACCTTAGTAATCTTGCAATGAAAAGTCGAACCAGTTTACATCTTTTTATAGGATTTTAATGTAGTTTATAAAGAAAAAATTGGAAAAAGAGCAAACCTAGGTCCTCTTTGCAGTTTCTGGTCCCTGCAGAGTCTCCAGCCTTTTCACTAATACTGAGCTATTAAAATTCATCCCTGAAACATTGCCCACATGTCTTTGGTCAGAAAAAGCAGCCTTCAGAAACATTGTAAGCACCGCAAGCCCTCCTGCACCTTCTGTCCATCCTAGACAGATGGGGTGAGTGCATGCTCATGCAGTGCAAGAGGCTTTGCATTCATGCAAGAGGAGGAGTCATCAACCAGTTTTGAGGAAGATTCTCAGGCTATCTTTAGCAGACAGACAACTGCTGGGTTGCACTTATAGAAATAGAAACAACCTTCTAGTCTGACTTCAGTGCTGTTGAGGTCCTTGATGCTCAGCTCATGCTTTCGCTTCTCTCCACAGGATAACTCCTACAGCTGCTACAGGAAGGCAGAAACCATCTACTTCCCATGTTAATGGTACCTACTTAACTCTTCTCACCTTGTTGGGAGAATTTTATCATTCTAGATTGCTTAGGGAACACTGTTGGCTTCCTGAGTACAACTTAACTGTATTTAGATAGTGCTGTTATTTGCTTTTCCAGCCAGGACTAGGTGGTCAGCTGTGGTTGCAGTCTACGAGTAAAGATGTTCTCCAGATGCTCAAACACTGTAGTTTGAATTATGTCTTCTGCCCTTTTCACTTCCACAACAGCAAGCTGTGCTGTGCGAATGCTAAACAAGTAGTAGTCAGCCTGCAGAGGTGACTGTTAGTGTAGGATGGGGTGTTTGTATCCTAAATGTCAAGAGTTTGGCAGTAATAATTACCAGTGATTAATTAGATGACATGAGCTGTATGTGATAATACTGGTATTTACTGGAGCTGTTGTATTGTTGAAGTTTATGAAAGATCAGAAAATAAGTTAATCAGTATTTCTGTAGTTCTTGTTTGCAGCTCTCACTGTAACCATCGTTGTAGTCATGTGGCTTAGTGTTAAGTAGACATGCAAAGAGCAGGGAGTTGGCCTCGATGATCCTTTTGGGTCCCTTCCAACTGGATGTTCTGTGATTCTACATAGCTTACAATTATTCTTCATTTTGGAAAAACAGAGAAAGACTTGCATTTGCAGTGTTCCAAATACATTTGTCATATTCCTCACTCATCTCATGTTTTGCAGGGACTAGTTTTAGTTTTCATTGGTCAAGTTAGCAGTTGATTCAGTTTATGACTTTAATAACATATGCTTGTGAGAAGTTGGCCAGGAGATCACTTTCATTGTTGCTGACTCAAATGCCCACATACAGAATGCAATGGTATAAATGAGTGGTATAAATTTATGAACAGTCCTTGCCTGTTTTAGCTAGTATTAATTTTTAAAGCAAATTAAATCACTAAAAGTTGTCATCTTCCTTTCTTTAAAAGTCATATGATTTTCTTTTCTGATATAATAACCAGGATACTCTATACCATAAGTATTTTTATTGTATTGACTGTAAGAGAAGACAACAGAAGATTTCTTCAAAATAAGAGCTTAATTCTGGATTTAATGACTCTTTAGATTCTGAATAGCAGTTGAGAATGCAATAACCTGGCATTTCAGTGGTGCAGTTCTTTTGTAGAATAGAAGACATGACCTGAAAGTGGAACAGGTTTTATTTCTCATAATTATCCCCTGACTATGTGGTCATCTGTAGCAAATGTATTTTCTGGGTAGGGCAAGGCTGATTTTTATAAAGCAAACCTAATTAGGAATAGGAAGAGTTTACGTGAGCAGCATATGCATAGAGAGGACAGAAAACAGCTCACATTATGTGGGCAAGATTTGGGAAAACTGAATTGGAAAACAATACCAGAAGCAGAAAACAAACAGACGAGCACAATCAATTTTTTAAAATGTATTTTTGGTTGTTGTTTCTTTGTTTTTGTTTTTTTGTTTTTTTCTTTCTTTTTTTAGTGTGCTAAGGAGCACAATGTTGGGAGTTGGGCAACCCAGTGAGAATTCCTGCTCTATTGTGTATTTTGGGACTGACTGCCTGGACCAGGGTACTCCTTGCCTAACTACAGGTATCTGAATCTTAGATGGGGACAGCCCAGGTCAGTCATCTAATAGCCAGTGGCAATCAAAGGGTTTTAAATATACAAGAACCACTATGTAGTGATGTAAATAAGACAACTTACAGTCTGTTTAAAAGAAGATGATTTATAGCCTCTAAATTGTGTAGGAAAACACACACAAGATAGCTCAAATGATGAGGTAAAGGGGAAGTGTATGGCTGGTTTTCTCCTGGGACTGCAAGATATTTTTCTTATTATCAGTATCTAAGCATCAGGCTATAGCCTGTTGGTGCAAACCTTAGGCACCTCGGGGGTACTGTGAAAGAAAGCCTCCTGCTAATGCTTTAACTGTGTCCTCTCTTCTCTGCTCCATGGGGGGATCCCCAGGGAACATTTCCTCCCTGCTAGATATTGCTGTCATTATTCTGCATTGATATGTTAGCAAATCAGATGTTGCTCCTGACAGACTGGAGCTGTGCAGTGTCTGTACAGTTTGGAGTCTGGCAGGACCTGTCTCTGCAATACAGTGCAATGCTGTACTTGGGAGTACACAGGTAGAGAGGCCCAAAGACAGATCCTAGACAAACTCATGTTTGTTGGTTCATCTATTCTCTTTGATAAGCTGGAGTATTTAATGACTGTTGTGTTTGTTGAGCACACTATGATGGTATTTTGCACTTTTTCCTACACTTTTATTTCTTCAAATGCAGCTTTCCTACGGTGCCACACAGGACCAGGTGATCCTGTCAAAAGACTGCAGAAAGCTCAGGTTCCACAAAATGATATATCATCATGCCCTTGTTTTAAAGATAGCCACTCAGGGATTAAATGCATAGGCTTCAGTATCTTAAGCCAGCTCCTGTTCAGATGACTTTCATTCTTGTTCACCGTATCAGGTGGCAATAACCAGGGAAGTCAGTTCCAGAAGATGACTGTATGGTCTGGTTTAGTAGTATTCTCTGTGTGTGTGTGTGTGTGTGTGTGTGCCTGTGGGCTGGAACACAGTGAGACTTGGGCTTGCCTTCCATGTTTCATCCACTCATGTATATGGAGCTCCCTGTCTGTAAAAAGATCCCAGGACAAGAGGGAATGGCCTCAAGTTGCATCAGGGTTGTCAAGCACTGGCACAGGCTGCCCAGGGAAGTGGTTGACTCACCATCCCTGGAGGTATTTACACAAATGTGTAGATGTGGCTCTCAGGGACATGGTTCAGTGGTGGACTTGGCAGTGCCAGGGTAATGGTTGGACTTTATAACCTTGGAGGTCTTTTCCAACCTAAATGACTCTATGGTTCTAAGAGTAGAGGTAGTGTACCTCACCTATTGTAAGGGGTCTTTAACCAGCATTGTGGATGACATGCTAAGGTTCTCCTGCATCTGCCCTGCAAGAAGGAATGCTGCAAGGTCTCAGTTCTTTCTTAGGTCATCCATTCATTTTCTTGTAGAAAGAGATTTAAGAAATAATGTCTCAAATCCACAAAAATGGATCATTAACCATAATAGTGGAAAATGCAGCATGTGTGTTAAAAACATATAGGTAAAGGGAGGCTCTGAAATCCTTGGAGAGAAACCAACCTGACTTGTGTTTGGGTTTTGAACTTCTTAAAAGTAATCCGTTGTACTACCATCATCATTGCAAACATCAGTGAGCAGTTGCCCTTGGCTTCCTCTGACTTAACGTGGTTACTCTTGAGAACGCTGAGTCTGTAGCGTTTACTTCCAGTTCAGTTTTGTCAGTCACTCCATCTGAAAGGCAGCAGCTCCTGTCTGGCTTTGGAGCCTTGTCCATGAAACTGCACCTCTGTTCATACCTCTCCTGGAGGTATGCTGAGTTATTCTCTAGCCTTCTACTACTCAAAATTGAGATTCATGCAATGATTTAAGTCACAAATAGCATTTACCTTCTCCTTGCACTTATGCACCTAGGAGAATCTGTGTTGAAGAGTGAATTACATTTACAAGAGTAAGAGGTTGGGACACAGAGCAGGAGCTGCCTGCCCAGGAAGGACAGGCCTTGATCATTGCATCTTCAGTCTATCCTAGTGGGGTGAAAAAAGTCCTGAATGGAGACCAGTCTTAGCGCAAATCATAACCAGGCCTGGGATTTGCTTCACCTACAAACTCCTGAGGTCAGAGTTTGTTCGTGAGCCTCAGAAGAAGTCATCTCTTCACTGCAGGGATTCCTGAATGACTTCTGCATCCCATGTGGTGCAGGAGATCAGAGCTAGGTGTTGTGGTGTTTGCTGAACTAAAATTTCTGAGCTTAAGTGAACTGGGAAACAGCAAAAAGTGGAGCAGTGGTTTGTCAGAAAGGCTGATGGACTGCCTCAGCACAGAGCTCAACATCTCCTGTTGTCGTGTTAATTAGGTGTTAATTAGAGTTCAACAGGAGATGCAGTATTAACCAGGCCCTTGTTGTGCTGTTATTTCTTTATACAGTTAATGTGACACCAAATCCCACAACACAGTTCACTCCATTATTAATGGCTTTCACCACTAAACTATTTTTAGCCTTGTTAGGAATGCACTGGCGGATAAATGTGAATGCTAAAACAAGGTTTTCCCCACAGCAGTTTCTTACTGCCTTCATTGTTGGCTACTTTCAGTATGTGTAGGGAAATGCCTCCACATGGCTGTATCCTAGCTGGTGGTCTCTTCCTGTGAGAGAGAATTGCATGAGGTGATCTGATACTACTGAGGAAGTATGCTCTTTTTTTACCTGTTAGGACAGGAAAAAAGTAGGTAAGACTAAAATGATGAAGTTTTTACCTCTGATATCCACTTGCATATGTAGCTGTTTTCTGGAAAATGAAAAATCTGATGGTGTCAACCACTTAGGCCTTGTGAATTTACACCAGTCCTAAGCTGTAAAAAACACTGCTTTCTTCTTGTTTTCTGGTTACAGGCTTCAGGCAGTATTGCATGCAGTTGAGATGACTGGGCCAAATGATTGTGGCACTTATTAAACAGGAGGCAGAGAGAAGTTCATTAGAGGAATGGAATTCACCTTTTGGAGAAGCAGGATTTAGTTTACGTTGCTAATAATAGTGACTTTTTGCCTTCCTTGTCCCTGGAAAAATTTTCTCTGCAGTTTACATTATTTGGAAGAATGGAAACAGAAAAGTATGGGCACTTCTGATCCTTCCAGACCATCCATCCACATAGTCCTTTGATCCTTTTGTGTCTTCTAGATAAACAGTTTCTAGAAGGTAGTGGTAACTGTATGCACTTAGAATTTATCAATATGACAGATGATATGCAAGTGTTCAGACTTCGTTCAAAATCCGCTATTTCTAAAATAGTCTTGGATTAAGGGTTTTTTGTTTAGTTTGGATTTTTTTCTGTGGTAGCACATGAAGGTACCCAAAACCTTGAAGAAATTTGATTGGATCTTTTTCTTTTAAATACCAAATGATATAAAGTGACTTACTTCCTGTTTTTTCTCAGTTTTATGACTATTGCTTTTAGAGATAGGTGTGTCTCTGTGTAGTGGTGTGGGTTGGGTATCATTACCTCCAAAAACAAACCTCTGCCTCACACCCTTGCTTTCATGCACAGTTAAGCTGAAAGTTATGCACAAGTACTTGACATGGAAAATAACAGCATTCATGGCCTGAGGAAAAAAGGAATAATATTTTTTCAAATTTGGAACTTAAGATTAAAGTGTTTTGGTTACTTTCTTTTTTATATCTTTTATAGACTGGATTCCATTTCATGGTCCTTTTGCCTTTACAAACTGGTAGATTTTAGGTTAGAGATGTTAAGAGATAGAGAAAGCCTGCTGGATCATATTCTTCATCACTGTGAGTTCACTGTGAATTTTCCTACAGTATTTGTGACTCTTTTCACATTGCTTCAGCAAAGAAGCCTCTATCAGCTGCCTGAGGAAAGCGTCCCACATTTTGGTAGTGCTTTCTTCCCCAAGGCTCATGCTCCCTCTCTCAGCTGGAACCCTCACTCTTAGTTACATCCTGTGCTGACAGATTGTACTACATCTCATTTGGAAAACCTGAGCTGACCTTTGAGGACATGACATTGTGGCTTCTCCATGGAGTTTGTTTCTAGGTTTTATCCCCTTCCCTTTCTCAGGCTAGCACAGGTCAGGGTCTGCCCTTGCCTTTTAAAAAAAGCAGTTGCCTTGTGCATAGGAGAGAGGGTGAGTTCTGCTTTGGTTTTCCAGCAATACTTGCCAGAAGTGAAAACCTGTGCACCAGCTATGATGCTTTCCCCTTGTGTTTCCATCTTCTGGGCAGAGTGACCTCCTAGCAGCACACAGGGGAGAAGAAGGGATGGCACTCCCAAACTACATGACCTGCATTCCTTCTGACAGTAGAAATAACTGCTGCTGTTACCATTGCTAATTTTAATATAAATATAACTTTTACTTGTGTGTTTTAAAGAGCAGCAGTAGGATCAGGCATTAGGCCATGGCTCTGCAAAGAGAGCCAATGGATTATGTATTGTGTTCAATGCATTGTGCCAGGCACAGCATCTTGCCCTAGACTGAAAATGCCACTGTGTTGTAACTAATAAGATTTAACCATAATTTTTTCATTACTTTAAGAGTCAGACCCTTTACTGGGGGGTTTGCTAATTGACAAACATGTTGTTCAGCTCTGCACTTCCATTAAGAAGCCTGCACCAGACTTCTCTATGTCTTTGTACTGAGATGGAGTATTGAAGTTATTAATCATCATAATAAATAATAATAAAAAACCCCCAACAAATTAGACTAATCAGTTAGACTTCTGAGCTTTATACCTTGTTTTAAGATTCTCTCCACTGCTGCAAGCAAGATAATGAGGGATTTCCCATGCTGTTCGTAGCCTGTGTCTCTGGGTGACAGGAGAGGCAGGAGGCAAAGGGAGGGTGGAACAGGGATCATCAAAGCTTGGCTTTGACTTGACAGTCCTTGCAGGCCCACAACTGCCCTCCCCACAGCCTGCCAGGGCATACGTGGAGTGTGTTGGTACTCTCTGCCCTGGCCACCTGACACCACCTTTCTTGTGGCAAGGCCGTGCTCCAGAGTACTGAGAAGTTAGTTTTAGACTTAAACACAGCCATAATATTCTGAAAATGGAAATTCCCTTCCCGGTCCTTACACACATTTCTGGTGGTGGGTGATGTCTGCAGCAGGTTGCTTCTCTCCCAGTTTGTAAAGAACCCTGGAAATACTAATTTTTGACCATCTTGCTATGTCTCATAGAATCACAGAGTGATTTCCACTAGACCACGTTGCTCAAAGCCTCATCCAGTCAGGCCTTGAGGATTTTCAGGGAATGGGCAAGGATGTGTTTTCCTCCCACAGATGTTCTTTCAGAGATTTTAGAACACTTCTGCATTTTACTGGTTATAATATTTGCTTCACCTCTGCAAAATGACACTTAATCCACACCAGTGTCCTCTCATGGAGGTGTAAGACCTGTCAACCCTTCAGCAATGCACTTCTCAAGAGTTTTCATCGTGAGTAAGAGGGGCAGTGAGTCTGACTGAATTTCTGGGCTTGTATATGGATCATGCTCTATTAACTTCTTGTTGCACAAATGATTTTGAACAGCTTGGAAACTGGTTTCCTGTTTTATGAATAAATCCTCCTTTGACAGAAGAATGTCACTTTTCTATGTGATGTTTCTTCATTCAGTTTTTATCTCCCATTCTGGTCCCAGGTTTGTATCTCTTTACATTTATTAATTGGAGTAAGTGAACACTGATTTGATGGGTTAGTCTCTGCTATTAGTGTAACCTGACTCTCCTCCAATAAACTGGATAGCATAGGATATTTTTTTTTCAACTAGGAGATATAAAATTGAATTAGATGAGAGTAAATGGTGCCTTGTGGTGTTTGTATTCCATAAATCACATTCCTTACTCTGCCAGCTATGAGTCCCCTCATGTGTTGAGAGATGATTTCTGAAGACGGTTCTGAATGTGATTTGAGGGCAGGCTACGGCCCAAGTCCTGACCACAGCTGAGGGAAGACCACACTCTCTTCTAACACTGGTCTTGGCATACAAGAAAAAAATCACAACATTCATTTTTTTCCTGTTGTTCCAGCAGTAGATAGAACCATATAAGTAATTTCTGCTTTTAAGAATTGCTACACTATATTAATGCAAACAAGGTCTCATAGGTGCAAGAATGTTTGCAGGATAGTGCTCAAAAGGAAGATATCTCTGGCTCTACTTACAAGATGCAAATATGCTACTTTGTAACAAAAAATGGCTTTAATTGAAGCGTGACTTTCACTGGCAAGTTCTGGTTTTGTTTTCAATATATGCCATTGTGCTTAATGAGGGGAGAAAATTTTCCACGAGCAGAATTCAAATATATTCTTTTAAATTCATGTAATGGAAAAAGGCCTATTAAATACAATACAGAAAGGACCACTAGGCATACTTCAAATTTTAGTGGGCACAAGAAGGGAGGTAAGGTTAGCATTTCTTTATTATTTATCTACTTTTTCATATTTATGACTAGCTCCAACTGTACTCTATTTCCTTTTTAATTTTTTAGAGTGCAGATGTAGTTACATTCTGTACAAGTGATATTTTGGGGCAAATAGCAGAATTGCTAATGTCAAGTGTTTAAAAACTGATATTGATCAAAAAAACCATCTTTCTTCATTCATCTTATACTGATTCTTGAGCCATCTGATGTACTGAGATCCCATTTCACATTTTCTCTAGGAGAGCTAAGTGTGGCATTGTTATTTTTCCTGCTGACAGGTGATATGTTCATCTGATGACACTGATCTGGATACTGGGCCAGAAGTTATGAGAGCTGGAATAGTGTGTTGGGAGGATTATATTCCCCTGGTAATAAGTTTACAACTCCTTAAATGTCTGAGTGGAGATGATAATTCTGAATATCTGACTTGGGCTGAATTTTTTGTCTAGACTTTGAGGCGAGAGAAAAGGGTTAATCTATTTTGAGGGCAAGATTAAAGAAAATAGTTCAGTCTTCTCTGTTTGCTGGACTTTGGCAGTAGGCTGGTGGGCAGCTAGGAACTGGTCTCTCTTGAGGAAAAAGAATAAAACTTTTTGTAATACACAACAAAAATAGTTTTTGTCCTTGAAAGGAATGAAGGATGTGGCATGTGACTGTGATGTTTTGCCTCCTATCTCACAGGCTCGAGGAAGGGATTTGGCTCCCAAATTTGCCTTCAGACTCCTCTCTGCTCTAAAACATGAATCCAGAAACACAAATATCCATTTCACCCCTTATCCTTTGCTGGCCTGTGTGTTAAGGAATTCCACATGTAGTGCTGATGAGTCTCCATTCCTCTGAGGGCAGCTAGGCACAAGATGCTGGCTACCAAGAGACATGGCATGGTGTGCTACTGTGCCTAGCCTGGAAGGGGGAGGGCAAAGATATTTCCCTTTTTTTGGGCATGCAGTCACCTCTAGACTAGGTTTGAGTGAAAAAGGCAGATGGGTGGGAGCCTTAATTCTGGGAAAAGTTTAAGCATAAAAAATCATTGAACAACTTAGGTCAGAGCTTACAATCACCAAGACTTCCTAAATATAAGACACAGCAATTCAGTAGGCCAGACTACTCCTGTTTCCCAGAGAACTTCCTGTCTCCTTAGAAAATTCGTGTAGAAGAACTGAGTGATCCAACTGGAAAACATATCGATTAAAGATGCACTTTGAATGTATTAAGTGCTATGAAAGTATGAAGTTCTGTGCAAAATGAAACCAAAATTGGTGGATATTATGGCACTGTTATTTGTGTGTCTCATTTTCCCTCTAAAATCATACCCTGCAATTTTCTAATGCATTTACGATAACTTTAGAAAAGCTTGAGGACTGTAGGATTCTGATGATCCTACAGTAATACCCTTGCAGAAATGCAGGCTAGAGGGATAGGGAAGTGACATTATAAAATGAGAAAAACACAGTTGGAATATTAGATGGATAGCAATGGCAAATGCCATTTTCTTCATTCAGGTGAATGCAAGAATTTTTTTTAACCATTGTCCTTTGTTTCCATATCCTTTAGCATCTACCAAAAATACTGCTTTGGTGGTAGGCTCTGATCAAGTTCCATGCAAGGGTAAGCAGAAGTCCAGGACAGGTTTTTTTTGTTCTGGGAAGCATGACAGAGCATGGCAGGTCCTGCTCACCTAGGCAAAAGCAAGCAGCTTTTCAACACAGGTTTTATCTTGCTGCTTTCGAGAATTAGGATGGCAGGGAGAGGACAGCCCGAAAATGTGTGTATTCCAGGATGTGCTTCTTCCTGGGGTGCAGCCGAGCATTGTAGAAGCTTCCTTGTTTCAGGACATGATTTCTCGCTTCCTTCTTACCCTTTGAGTTTCCTCTTCCTCCTCCTCTGAGGGGGCTGACCATTCTCTTGTGTTTCAGAAAGACCCCTAGGTTCCTGGCAAATGCACTTTGCCATTCTCTCCCATCTTTGACTGACCTTGCTCTATTCAAGCCTCCCTTTTCATTCCCACTCCTCCCTTGCAGGATCTCCGCCTGCCCATGGTGCTCCCAGCTCTGTTCCCTTCGTCTTCTATGTAGAGTGCTAATGGGCACTTTTAAACCATTTCTTTCTGTGCGTGCTGTGTCACCGTGATTCAGTGCAGGGTGACGCAGCTTTGTTGTAATCCCAGAGCACTCTGACCTGTGCTTGCTGAAGCTCTTGCAGTAGTTAATGGGCAGCTCTGGGAAGATGATCCCAGATGTGGCAGGTGAATCCATACTATGAGTTATTAACTGTGCTTTTGTTTTAGCCTGCCTGATCCTGTAAACAGAGGTCTAGCATTGTGGAGCCCAGCGTTGTCCCCTGAAAATTACTGAGTAGGCTTATTTATAAGTACTTTGGCACTGGTGTTTGTATCAAGGGCTATTAAAAATAATGAGGTACTGCAGCTTTACTAATGGTTTAAGAGGTTCTCCTTGCGTCTCAGTATGAGGCTGATCTGATGCAGCTATCTTCTTGATGGTATCCAAGAGTGTTTTGTCTTTCTGAGTACATGTTGTTCTGGCTCATTTCAGAAATCTGCTCTTAGCTCCAAGGTCTGCAATTGGTCTGCAATCTGTTGGCCTGTAATTAGTACCAATATTACAGTGCTATTATGGCACTGGTCTGAACTGCTGGCTATTTTTAGGTATGACATTGTTCAAGGTTTTGTTACATAGCTTATTTCTCTCATCATCAATCAGCAGGATGCTGAGTATAAAATAATGCAGGTTTTTAGAACAGTTAGTGCAGGCTTACAAAGATACCAATTAGCCAGTATTTACACAAACTTATCTTTAGGTAGAGACCGTGGTCCAGTCCCAGGCTGAGGGGCTCTGGTCAATATCTCCTTCTGGTAGCTTGAAATGCTAAGTACCTGCCTTGCCTGTGGGCCAGGGAGAGGATTTACGCTTAATCTGCAGCAAAATCAGATACTCAACATGCAAACAAGTCATGTAGGTAACATCTGCCATAACTGCCTTGTCAGTAAAGTAATACTATTAAAATGGAGGACCAACAACAGGAAGCTTGATTTAATGAAAATTTGGTTAGAAACTAGGACATATGCTGTGTCTGAATCCTACAGCTGATGTCTGAGTTCTTTCAACCTATATCTTCTCTTTGAATAGTAAAACTTTAGCCCTCTGGTGGCAGTAGTATCATTGAGTCCCAGTTAATATTGATCACAGACTGTGCAGCCTTCGTAAGTAAGTGGCAGCTTCATATTTCAGAGATCTTTGAATGCCGTTAGGTTTTATTCACAGATAAAGCTGGTTTGTCTTTTTCTTTCTCAGCACTTTCTCTTGCTTTCTTTTACACCTCTAGATGTAAAAACTCACTGAGCCCAATGAAGAAAAAACTGTGCAGCTATTGAAAATACAGTCCTTGATTCTGAAGGAGAAACTTTTAGTACTTTAAAATCCCAGAGAGCAGGCTGGTCTACTTATAGATGTAGGTTGAATGAGAGGTAATTAAATCTAAATTAGAAACCTAGGCAGTTTTCATCTGTGATTTTAGAATCTTAGAAAATACTTACATAAGAGAAAGGTATCAGGGAACAGAACTAGAAAAACAGAAGTCCGGAGACTACCTCCAATATGGATGTTCACTGCCTATGCATACTGAGAAAGTCATCAAAAAGAAAGATAGAAATAGGACCAGAAAAAAAATTGGAATTCACCTTAAAATAAAGTTAGATCTGGGGAGAAATTTTCATAGAAAGAGAAGTGCTTGAAAGGTTTCATTTTCAAAAAATTCTGGGAGTAAGAGCATGATGTTAACCAGTTATGATGTTGCAATTAATTTAAATTATTTTTATAATTTGATAGCATTCAGAGGTATCAACAATAAATGAGGGGTTTTTTCCTATGAAATATGTTATTGTTTTACCTGTACTGGCTGGCTAATTATTGCTTAAATCTCAGGAGTATTATGAAACTTAGTTAATTCATGTGAAAAGCTGTTTTTCAGACCAGTTAGTGCAGACTTATGAAGATACCAGTTAGCCAGTATTTATGGCTGAGAATTTTGACATTCAGTCATAAAAGCCAAATGTATTCTAAGAGATCTGGTGAAAATGCAGGCAGGACACTCCCAAGCACCTCCTACAGCCATCACAGTCTCATTTCTCTGGGTGTGGACATGAGCCTCCTCCATGGGTAAATGTGAGAAATTTATACCACTGTCAGAAATGTCCTGTGGTCACTCATGCAGAGGTCTGAAATGCTGATGTAGTTGTTCACCAGAATGAAAAACTGCCTTTCTTCAACAAGGAACTGCAGCTAACAGAACAGAAACTTTTATGAGGTCAGTTGTCCTCTCTGATTACTGAGCTCTCTGCCCTCCACAGGAAAGCAGAAGAGAAACCCTCCTACAAAACTTGTCTAATAACTAAATTGAAGCATAGGGGCTTTTTTGAATTAGCTTTGGAAATCTCTCTTCTCTTTAGGGAAATAAATAACTTATTATTAACCTTGTTAGAAAATACTGCTGCAGATGATCATCTTTTTTAGTGTTTCATTTCTAAATTGCATAAATGCAAAATTTCTAGGCCTCAGTGAGATTTCTCAGTAATTAATATAACTTCTCATTTCTCCTACTGCACAGCCTGCTTATCTTATGTGTGCTGAATCTACCAGCTTCTTTCCAAATTTCTGGAAGTTGTGTACCCCAAATTTCTGGAAATTGTGTACCCCAGCCTAGGGTATTTGTGTGTGTATATACACACACACA
Organism: Oriolus oriolus; assembly: GCA_013400235.1. Lineage (NCBI taxonomy): Eukaryota > Metazoa > Chordata > Aves > Passeriformes > Corvidae > Oriolus > Oriolus oriolus. Next base: position 1,185,682 of record VXBT01005643.1, on the reverse strand, counting down.
CACATATATATATATGTGTGTGTGTATGTATATATATACACACAATATGTATATATTGTATATATATATATATATATATAAAACAATGTGTATATATATATACACACAATGTATATGTACCCCAGCTGTCAGGTATTCCCATATCTCATGCTACCCCATCCCCATCTTGAATTGCAGCTGATTAGGGCTTGTATCAGCAATAGTGTGGCCAGCAGGACCAAGGCACTGATCATCCCCTGTACTCAGCACTGGTGAGGCCACACCTCAAATCCTATGTCCAGTTCTGGGCTTCTCACTGCAAGAAGGGCATTGAGGTGCTGGAGCACATCCAGAGAAAGACAATGAAGCTGTTGAAGGGTCTGGAGCAAAAATATCACATGGAGTGGCTGAAGGAGCTGGATTGTTTAGGCTGGAGAAAAGGAGGCTCAGGGGACACCTTATTGATCTCTAAGACTACCTGAAAGGAGGGGGTAGCCAGGTGGGGACTGACCTCTTCAAAGTAAGAAGCAATAGCTTGAGAGGAAATAGCCTCAAGCTGCAAGAGGAGATTTAGATTGGATATTACAAAAAATTTCTTCAATGAAAGGGTTGTCAAACACTGGAACAACTTCCTCAGGGAAACTGTTGAGTCGCCATCCCTGGAGGTATTTAGAAGACATGCAGATGTGGCACTTCGGGACATGGTTTAGTGGCGCACGTGCAGTGTTAGTTCAATGGTTGGACTTTATGGTCTTAAAGGTCTTTTCTAATCTAAATAATTCTAAGATTCTGTGATACAATGAGTACCTTTGTTCCCTTTAATCTCCTTGTGTGTGTGCTTGGGAGTGCATAAGGACAAAGAGGACTTCTTGGGTATAGCATGTGCATCCTGTCCTTCCTCTCACTGCCCCATGTCCTCTGCTTCCACCTATATGAGAAGGTACGCAGGGCAGACACCTCTCCTGCCACATTCCTGCCGTGGCTCTGCTTTGAGCATTCAAGGTAGTTTTATGCCAGATCTTATTTTGGAGTCTTGGCTTTCTTGGACATTCTTGGACACCGTGAGAAGGTACTGTATATGAGGAGACCAAGACCATACTGGAGTGTTTTAGGAAATGAAAGGCTGGTGACTCCTGTTGGGGTCCTCTAAGCTCCATAATTGAGTACTGGGTATGGCAAGTCAGTCTGCCTTTGTTCTGTGATAAAACACAATTTGGGGATTAATATTGTGCAGGGAGACAACTCCAGCTGCTTCTACTTTCCTTACTAGGAGCCCATCTGTCTAGCTGCCAGGATGTGATACAGTTGTATTACTAGTTGCATTCATTCATATTCTCTTTTCCTAATGATGCACAGAGATCTATTACCCATGTGTTGTTTCCAGTGAGTGTATCTGCCTTTCATAAAGTCTCTCCTGAGAGATTATTGGGAAATGGATAGGACTCTTGCAAGCAGACTCTGCTAATCTGTGAAGAGATCCTGAGGAGGGAGCTGGGAAATTGTTTCCATTTCTCTATGGTCTTGTGTGATATATGTGCATTTGAGTTCTCTCTAAATGGGTTTTCACTTCCTTTCTTATTTCTTCATTAAAAATGTGTCACACATATCTTCTTCCTATTTCTTATGGCTAATATACAGCTGAGCAAGTTCTTCAGCATCATATCAAGACTAGAAAATAGAGAAGAGTGTGTTGGCTAATTCTCAGTGCAGATAAAAAAAGACTTGGGAAAAATATCTTGAATATGCTTGTCCCATTTACATGAAAGCAGTGGCTGCACCCATGGGCCACTGGGGCCTCAGTTAAACTCTGAGATATAGCAAAGAATCAGCATCTGCTCATTTATGTATTTATTTCATTTGTGTTCATTTGCTACCATTTGCTGTTACTTCCACATTAGAGATGTTTGCAATGAATTGTATTCTGAGTTGCACCTTAGTTGTTCCACTAAGGACTAAGCAATGTACAACATTGTCAACTGGAGCATCTCACTTCAATCGTTATCCTGTGTTTTGCTTTCTTACTGAAGGATCTTGACTTTGATTAGGTTTTTAAAATACTGACCTGCATGCTGAGAGAGAAATCCTGTCTCAGGCCATATTGCCATAGACAAAACATAAATGTGCTCAAGCTCGTTGGTTTTATTGTTCAAGAGAACCAACTGGCTGAATCTGCTGGACCATTTGCTTGCAGTGGCTAGAGCAGGATGGTGTGTGATGGGATCCAGATGTGTTTATCAGCAAGGCTGCTCACCACCCTCACACAGTCTTCTGGCTTCAATAACCTGCTGATTGCTAGATTAGAAAAATGCTTCATTACACTTGAGGCTTTTAGTATGCTTGTTTTAAGTGGACACATTGGCATGATAGCAAGTAACAGGACTTTCTGTACAGAGATGGAAAGTTAACATACTTTATCTTATTTCGCTTGGCTAAGCAGAGCCATGACACAGAACTTACCTTTTACAATACTTGGACTTTGAGTACTTATTATGTACATGAAACTTCTATATGTAAATATGTCCTCTCTTATTCTGAGCAAATATTTAAAAATGCTTAATTCTTCCCTTATTTCATTTTTCCGGAGTTCTTACCATGATAGAATCAAAGAATAAATTTCACTGGCAGCGTTGCAACTCTGCTTATGGTTGTATGTGGTTTCCAGTCAAGTAAGAGATGACATGATGCTCACTTGGTAGGCTGGTTGGTCTGTTTTAAAAGAACTGAATTAGTGTCTTGAGGCATGCACAGCATGTCAATAAATAACATTGCTGTTTGCAGATATTTCAGGGGTTTTGTTCACTTGCTCTTAATTGGTTTTGGGGGTTTTTTTTTCTGTATTTATTACTTGTACTTAATGAAGGGAGCAGACTACTTAAAGGCACATAGGAGTTTACCGATTTGGACCACACTGGTAGTTCACTAACTCTAGTTATGATCACAGCTAAGGGCATCAGAGAAAAGTATAGTAACATGTACAGCATAGAGTGTATGTCATAAACTTATCTCCACAAAAATAAGCTTCTTAATCTCTTCTGTCTGCTCCCCTTCCCCCCTCCAATGCTGAGAATGTACTTTTAAATATTACTTTCAAATTTTCTGTTACTGTTCCTGGGTTGTTCTCATACAGAATAATTTGTGTCCTGCTCATTCACCTGTATGAATCCATTTCCTAATCCTGCAGGTTAGGTCCTGACCATCTGGACAGGCTTCAGGTGGCAGCTGATCCCCAGGGAACCATGACAGATATAGGATGTCCAAAAAATGTCTGTGAAGGGAAATGTAAATGTCCTTAGGACAGAACAAAACCCTGCAAGAAACCTAAGAATAAATAGGTTTGGGAATCAATATAGCATAGCAAAGATACCAAATAACAAGTTGGGCAGGATGGAAACTTCTTTGTGAGTTTTATATTCTCAGAATATAATTCTGTCAAATGACAGCATGTCTTGGGCTGAGTGGAAATACCTTTGCTGCCTGTTATTCTGTGGGAAATCCACCGACCTCTGGTGAACATTTTCTTGCCAGCTCACGTTCACCACTCCTTGCTGCATTACCTGTGAGTCAGGAGTTCACAGCACAGTGTTGGCATTTCACATCACTCAAGTGAACTTAACAGGATATAGGTGCTTGATCTTATCCAAACCATTCAACAGCTGAACATGGAGGTCGTGAACTTCATTTTCTCAATGCATCAGGTCTCTCTTTACACAGATGTCAATAGATGTCAGCAGTGTGTTGAAACCTGTGCCATGCAGAAAGGCATATCTGCGAGAGATGAGCCTGGCTGCACTGCAGAGGCTGTGCACTTCAACTAGTCCAGCTAGGAGAATAAGAAATGCAATGGAATCAGGTATTTTTGTAAATGAACAGAATTGTATGAGTCAGGCAGTAACCCAGGGCAGTGTTCTTGCTCACATCCCCAACACTCTGGGTGACTCCCCAAAGCTTCCTCAGAAAGCTGCTTCTGTCACCTCCTGCTGCACTCATTCAGCTGTGCTCAAGGTTTCTCAATGCATGGCTGGAGAGGTGCAAGCCACCCCTCCAGAATTCCATGCTGAGCTGTCACTCATACAAACATTTCTGACCAAAGCATTTCTCTGCAGAGCTTTACCATTCAAGGTTCAACAGCCTTTGGCCTTCCCCAGTCTGGGAGGGGAGGAAGGATAAATACACGCATCTCTGTCAACAAACATCTGTCAAGCTAGCTGGTCCCCATGGGAGCACTGAGTCACTTTAGCTCCTTCATGGTTTTATGCATTGTTGGGAAGTTTGGGTTTTCTTTTAGTCCTTTTGTGAGACTAACTACCTACTTGCCCATAAAGGGAAGTGATACTACTGTCCTCCCACTGGTTTTATGGAAGGTGTAGAAGTTTCTTCTGAATTTATCTGGAAGACTGAACACTTCTAGTGATAAATACTTTAAGCTAATTGCTTTACAAACACCTGACTTTATTAATTTCAATAAAAACTTTTCAGATTATCAATTGATAAAAAATGATTAATTTTATCAATTTCTCATCACTGTTATGGAGACACTATTCTGGGAACATGAAAAGTATGTGCATTCATCAGAGTTTCAGTTTTATTAGAAAGGTTGAATATTATCTGTTAAATGGGAGACTTGTGAAGTGAACACTCATTAGAAACTCAGGAGTATTCACTGAAAGGTTAAATAGCCGCTGTGCACTATGTATTTCCCTTTCCCCCCTGCTCTCTCCTGAGTGGGTGGAAGAGACAGATGTTATTTCCCAGACAGGTCTCTTGTAGATGAATCCCTTTAAAAATATTCTAGAATAGAACTATGGCTTACAGTGTCTTAAATAACTCTTTTTCGTAAACATACAAGACCGTTTCCATCTTTGATAAAGGTGTTTTCTAGTGTCTGTTATGGTGTTGCTAAAAGCTATTTTCATTTACATGGCCTTAAACGAGGCAGTTTGTATAATGACCGGAGAGCAAGAAAACCAAAACAATGTGCCTTTAATACACACCCCAGACACATTCATATTATCTAAAGATATTTCAAGGACCTAGTTAGATTTGGCATCTTTTAATTAGAAGCTTAACATTGATCTGTATTCATGCCACAATTAACTTGGACTGTTACTAATGAATTCTCTAAACAGATTTTTGTGCAAGTTGTTTCTACCCAACAGCTGGAAGCAGGGGGAGTGCTGGGGAACTAGACAAGCAGTTGCAATAATAATGTCTGGGACTAATTGCCTCTTAGGGCTTGACTTTGTCAATTGCTTTGTTTTCATCAGCTTCAGTGATTTT
>VXBT01005643.1:1003323-1180395 GCA_013400235.1 Oriolus oriolus | reverse complement strand
TTTTTTTTTTTTTTTAACAGAATCGGAGCCAGAAAATATGTATGCAATCAAGTGAGTTTGCTTTTGAAAAGCATCATCTATTGGCCATGGTCATTCAGCCTGTGCTGAGGCAATGGTATCTTTGGGCTGCTGTAGAGAGAGTCCTATTCCTACCGTAGTTGAATTTTATGATTTGACTGAGTTGTTTCTGCCAAAACACTCCACAATATTAATTAATTTTTAGCTACATCAAAGTTTGGAGGCAGGATGTACAACTTCTTCAATGCAGCATTTAGCTTTATTACATCTTCTCTGCCAATTTTTGTACTTAGCAGCCATGAATCAGACCTTCCTAAGTAATGAGATTAAAACCAGTGACTTTCTTCTCTTTGCCCTCTGTTTTATGAGGTGTCAGATGACACGCATGACAGTTTCTAGCTTTGTAATTACAAATTTACACTATTAAAAATATGGAAGCTGAGAATCTCACTTAGTTTTATCATTCCAGGACTGGGAGCTTTGAGAAACACTAAATGTCAGGAAATTTTGCTATAATAATGATAGTTGCCAGGGCTGTGATGGGACAGTAGAGCCCTCCCTTGGTTCTACATGTAAGCCTGCAGGAGGGCTTACACACCTCTCCCACTGATACCAAGGAATCAGAATTTGTCGGGTGATTGAGGTCTCCTGACCCAAGAACACCAGAGGAAGAAAACACAAGCCAGAAGTGACAGACAAGTAAATGACACTAAGGAAACACACACCATGAGCGTGGCTCCCTTGGAAAGGTTGTGTGGGATCCCAGCCACTGCTTACTCTTATCTTTCTATTAGCTAGCTGTTGATGGATGGGGAATTGAGGAAGCTACCTTCTCAGCTGTACACAATCCCTGTCAAAAACTGATTACTTAGCCCATGTGCAGCTGCACTGTAGAGACAGCTGGTGCCATGAGGATTCTTGCTCTAGGTGTTGGAAAGGTCATGGTTTGACCTAACCTTTGTCTGGACAGAAGTGCAGTGTTTATCTGCCCTTCAAGAGAACCGAAGAAAGTAGTATCTGAATGTCCTCTCTGGTAGCCAGCATAGGGATTTACTTGTTCTTTGTGGAGAAATGTGCAATGTTAGGAAAACAGTGTTTACGAAACAGAGCTCCTGATGGCATTCAGAGAGTTCTCACCTGCTTATTTAAGTGACTGCAGTCTGAGTTATGGGGGCACAAGAATAAAACCTAAAATTAGCAATAGTGGTTTGTAGTTGCACATTCTGACCCACTCAAGATTTCATAGCTGCCTACAATAAGGAATTAAAACCAAAGGGATGCTGTTAACATTGTATAATTCTTATGCAATGGCCAAATAGGAGAATGATTGATTGATTGATTAGAGAAAATGTCAAGAGCGAAATTACTCTTGCATTCCACAGAAATAAAGTAGAAGCTTGTTGTCTTTTTAATTTCCATGTTTGCATCATATTTGAAATTGGTGTTTCCTAACATGATTTAAATAGGCTGTGAATATTCTTACCTGATTTTTAAAAACTTGATTATTTTATCCTAAGAAAGATTTGTGCATCGTTTGAATGACACATTTCAGGAGGTGCCTGTGTTCTGCTGAAAAGTCATTAGACTGAGGATGTGGAATGGCATACATTTAAAACTCATGCAATCTTTCTACTCTAGCAATATAATTATATGCAAGATCTCTGCTACAGCCTTTGATGCTGAACTTCAGTCTAGATTCTCGAGGATCCTGACAGTTTTACCTTATGAGTTACTTAGCCTGCCACATTGCTGAGCCTCTTCTCTGTAGTCTAATGCTATGCAGGGTGCTCCTGCCCTGGGGGAAGTGTGAAGGCAGTTGCCTAAAGAGCATGTGTGTGATAAAGCCATTTCCTTTATTGGTATTACAGTCTCACTTCCTTTATTTACATGCATATGAGTGTCAGCATTGTGTGCAGAACTCAAATATACTCTCTTCAATGAACCAAGCTAAGACTTAGTGACACGTACTAAAAAACACAGCCCCAACAACCAGGTATGCGTCAGTTTAGGCGTTTTGCTTATGATGTGCTCTTTGGTCTATCAGGCGTGTGGAGTCTACAAGCTATGTTTTGGAATTAGGAGAAGTTGAGAAATGAGCATTGAGAGCCAGATGTGCTGACTCTTCAGAAAGTTTGATTTCCCCACCGCCAGTGACACTTTTGCTACGTTCCAGCTCTCTCACTTATGCACGAGGTATGTGCTGTTCCTACGACTCTCCGTCGATGCTCTGCGTGCCAACAACCAGCTGCCGTGTGGCGCTTGTGGAAGTGGGTTGGCTAGAGGGAAGGATGTCAAGGAGATGAGGGCACAAACCACACTTGACATGCAAAAAAGGGCTTGAAAGGAAGAAGCTGATCATTGTCTTCTCCTGCTTCTGTTCTGTCAGATGTGCCTGCTCAGATGTTTCTTTTTTTTTGGTAGTTTTTTTTTTCCTTTTTCAAAGCTACTAGATGGGTAGAGTGATGAAAGCTTTAATGTTACCAAGAAACTGAGAAGATCTGGACCTCTGCTGAGATCTGAAGGAGGTATCATATTTAGTATATGCCTCGAAGATATTTTTGTGGTGAATTGTCTGTTCTTCATATTGGAACCAGTAGGAATCCTTGGAGAAGACAGTTAAATTTCAGAAGATTAGAGAAAGTCAAAGGGAAAAGGGGAAAATTGGGCAAAGTAATGGGAGATTTATCAGTCTGAAGGAAGCCAGCTTTTTCTCAAAAAATTAGGTATCTTCAGGTAAAATGAAGAATCCCATACCAAACTGTTACAGGTAACGGTTTGTTTTTGATGTTTTATCTGACATGGATTGTTTTGAAAGTGTCTGGCAAAGTTGTCTCTGTATTCTCTAAGTTTTGCTCAAGAATAGGTATGGCCAGTGACATTTGTGTAACAATTTGTTTGTTTGTTTCCCCTGAAAAAATTTGAAAATTCTTAGGCATTTCTTCTTGTGGATTTGATTGGTTCATGTTGAGTGCAAGCCAACCCTCCCTGAGGCTGGTTATTTTGCTAGATGGGCAAATGCTCGTGTATGGCTCTCATCAGATGAGGATACTGGGAAAAACTGGGATACTACGTTCAAGTGAAGGCTGCTGTTCCTTTCCATATCCACGCCTAATTTAAGGATTCAGGCAATAGGTAAGCTGGTGACAACAGACATTTCAGCAATGCAGGTTCCAGTTGTGGCTAGAATAATTCATGCCTAAGTGTGCCCTGGTGATCTACATCAGAGAGGTGCTTTGTGTGTGTGTCAGAGTCTTGTTAACAGGTGGCACTTGGCTGCTCTGGTGCTAGACCTTCCTCTTGTACCAGCAATCCCCAGCATTTGGCACAAAAATAGCTGGAGATGGCCAGTGGGTTCGTGGGTTTGAGATCCCTGAGGAAACAATTGAGAAGAGGCTGAAGGCAAGTTTAGCTGCTGTGGAACTCCTTGTAGCAGCCATTTGGCTGCTTCTGAAGGATGGATCAGATAGGACTGGTAGAGGCAGTGTTTCAGCTCGCCACAGATCTCCATCTATATTTGCTTCTTTTTTGCCCTTTTTTTTGTGCCATTCAAGTAAAGGAAATCCCTTTGTTTATGTAAGGGTTTTGACATCTGAGTGAGGAGCCTTACAAATGCTCTGTTTGCAAAGAACTACTTTGTAGACTCCAGCTTTCTGCAGATCAGCTAAAACCTAGCAGTCTATTTTGCCTACTTATTTCTGCCTTTCCTCATGCCTGGGAGGGAGTTTTTACTAGAGAAGAACCCAAGTCACAGACTCAAAGGCTTGCAGCTGAATTTTGTCATTGACTCATCGCATGCTTATTGATAATCCATCTGCAAATAAGATAATTCTCTATAATTTGGGGTGTCTTATCTAAAGACCTCAATTTCCAGTGCTAAAAAATGAGACTAATGCAGATAACACAAGGATATTGAGTAGAAATACTCACTGTGTCTAACTATTGAAGAGCTGTTTGCAGATGTAGTGTGCTTTTTAATGGCTAATTAGCATTATTTAACAATACTTCCAGCCTAAAAATTTCCACTGTCCCAAATGAAACCAAATCAAGCTTTTATTCTAACCTTTACATAGAGAATAATTTTCCGGTAATGACTGTGTGTAACTTGCTCTGTGCTTTCACCTGACCCACTTATTAACTCTTGACAGTGAATTGAGTTCAGTCTCATCTGTCTCAGTAGCTCAGATGTTCCCAGACTTTATCCTGAAAACCATTGTACACAGTTAATGTAGTAAATCCCCACTTTCCCAGAGCAATTGTCCCATATCAAGCAGTGGAGGGCTGGGAGCCCTACTCAGTAAGCAGGGGTGGAAGTTTAGAAAACAATGTATGCCATACTCAGCAAGAAGCTTTCTCTACTGGTGGAAAGGGACTTGATTGATTGTTTGATTGACTGACTGCTCAGGCAATGGGTCACCCTTTGCAGGGATCACAGACATGCAGAGAGCCTTTCTCCACAGAAAGTACCTTCTTTGTCAGTTCAGATATACCCCATAATGGTATGTGCTTCATCTCTGCATATGTCAAGACACAGTGAACTAGGATAACAGGATTTTTCTTATTCCTGGTTTCACTGGCTGGAGACAAGTTCCTTATTCATTTACTCAGAGTGAGTCTGTGGAAAGTAGCACAAAAATGCTGATCGTTATCTGTAATTTTCCTGTGTTGTTTATCACTGTGTTTCATAGAAGGGATTTCCTTTATGAGACAATTTCATGCCTTGCTAATTCCTAATGTATCTTGCTGCACCTTCAAACGTACAATTTTAGCAGATACTGCTACAAAATCCTTCTCATTTCCCAAATTTTAAAATGTTCAATATACTCCAGTGTCATTAGGCTTTTGAATCTATCAATCTCCTCTGTTGCTATTTAAATTTAATTTTCTAGAAATACTCAGTTACCTATAGCAACGTGTGATTGATGATACTTCTGCAGCCTGACAGAATCCAGTTACTTCGTTTAGCAAAACTTCACTTTTTAAGGGGGTCACATTGGAAGCACCTAATATCAGAATGAGTTTGGGGTATTCTCCCATTTCCTTCTCCTTGCACATACTTAAGTGTTTCAGCATTCATAAGCAAAATTCCTACTCCAACTTTCCCTGCCCAAAATTGGCACAGAGCACATTATCATTATTCCTTTCATCCTCCTGCCAGTTTTTTTTTACAGTTCAGCCTGAATGTCTATTGTCTGATGTTTCTGCCATGAGATGTGTGCTTTGGAGTAAACAAGATTTGTTCATATTTCTCCAGGATAAATTACCTGTAAAAAAATAACCATTGCTTGAAAAAGCTAATTGCACTTAGTCAGTCTAAAACACACCGGTTAGTGTGTCTCATTTCAGAGCTGGAGACGTGTCTGAGCCCCTTGCTCTGCTCATATGTCAAAGGCTGCTCCTATTGAGTGCCTCTGGAAAAGTGTATCTGTATGCTCAGATCTGATACTAGCCAAGCTTCTTAGTAGTTCTGAATGATGATGACTGGAAAGCTAGAACCCCATGATACCTAAATGTCCTTGTATCATGGGTAGTGCTGCTAGATGTACACCTAAACTCAATCATAGAATTTCTTTGCTCACAGATGAAAACATACCTGTATAAATCCTCTCACACCTTCCTGCCTACCTTGCCCACTTCGAACTTCTAAGTAGGAGGAATCAGGAGAGGACACTGTGCTGGATTTCCAGTAAATCTTGGTCATGTACATGTGATGCAATTATATGTCATGCCAGACAATAGCTGTATTATGTCACCTTGATTAAAAAATGGACTGCTCTATCAATAAGCTACTGCCTGTCATGATGTCAGTCTGCACAATGCCATTGATTTGGCAGACTTTTAAGTTAAAGAATTATAACCTCTTTCCTCTTGATCACTTTATTAAATCCAGATTGATCTTTCATCCAAAACGTCAAGGAATCTGCCAGCAGCTTAGCAATTAATGAGAATAATGACCTGTTGTAAAACAAACAGCAGTGAATTAAAAGTACAGGTCATGTCTGCATTTGCCAACAAGATAGTTAGCTTTTTTTCACCTATTCTTAATACTCTTCTTTAAAAAAAGACACTAAAGAGAGTCTGATTTGAACTCAGGCATTTGAAGTCAGGTTTCTATTTCAGTGCTCAAAAATTTTGGCTCATAAATAGGGACAGCTTATGTTAAGTCTGCTGTAGCAATTCTTGCCCTAAGCTTTTTACTGTGTTCTTCGAAGATTTCTGCCCCTGCTGCTAGGATTGCTTGGCTAATCATAGACCAGTTGCAGATCTGCTTAAATCATAGCTGGAAAGACCAAATCATTGCTACGAAAGGCCAGAACTGATGCCAATTTACATTAATTATACCACAGTGATACAGCATCATCTTCACTAGAAGCTGATCCAGTCCTATGAGGAGGGAGACAGGCATTTAAATGGGCAGATTGTCAGAACAGAAAATTATTTTAAGCTTTCTTAAGCTTGTCTATATCTACTAATGAGTCAGAGCTTTAATTCCCAATGAATTAAACAGATAATCTGAGAGAGTTTTATACTTAAGGAGTTAAGGGCTAAATTCTTAAAAATACTCAAGTTATTTTGATGGTAGGACTGAAGTCCCTGAATCACTTAGACTTTGCCGTGCTGCACCCAAAACACTGTGCTTCCATTAAAAATGTGATAAAACTCAGACACTATCTGTAAAAAATGTTCAGTCAAAAAATGTGCATACTCCAAGTGAATATACTGTTTCCACTTCACATTTATAATCAAAAGGGTTTTAAAGGCTGAACACTTTACGTTTTTGGACAAACATGGAAGTGAAACTTTTAGCAAAATTTTACAGCACTTCTACTTTCCTTTCATGTTGACACAGGCCACAGGTCAGATTTTATCTGCATAAAAGATAAGAAACATCCCTATTACAGTACCAGGGAAAATGGGTGAAAGTGCAACTTAAGTCAAAGGCAAAACTCTTGCTTCATTTAGTGAAATCAGACTTTTTCTAGTGTGTTTAAGCATATATTAGTTCTTTGCAAAAATATTATTGTTCTTTCCTGTAGGATAAAATGCCAGAATCTCCCATGTGTGTGAGGAAAAAGAGTCACTGTACTAGCATAAGCCCCTAAACACCACTGGAGATATTACTACTTGAACAATATGGGTTTATTAACTTGGATTGTTCAGCATCTGAAGATACATTGGGTGTTTCTCTTATGTGTATTTCTATCAAAGCCAAAACTAATATTTGTCAGATCCTATGGGGGAGAACCTTCGAGCTCCTTGGATACAAGCTGCAGCTTCTTGCTTTTCTCCAAGAGGGCACATTAAAAGGCCTTTTTCACTTATTTTGAAGTGCTGGCCCTTTCCTGTGCTATCGTCTCAGACCTTCCAGCTGGTGGCACTGTCAGCATACCCCTCGGCTCCCAGCTGTTCTCCCCATCCCTCACTCCTGTTGCATGGCCTCTCTCTTGTGGTGCAGAGGACAGAAGCTGTAACTCTTTTAACACACAGTTTCTTGGTCAGTGCCTTCATACCAGTTCAGAAAGATCACAGAATGGTTTGGGTTGGAAGAGATCTGAAAAATCATCTGGTTCCATCCACCCCTCCTGCCACGGGCAGGGACATTTTCTATTAGACCAGGTTTCTCAGAGCCTCATCCAGCCTGGTCTCTTCCAGGGATGGGGAGTCCACAACTACTCTGAAGTAGTGGACAACCTGTCCCACTGTCTCACCACCCTCATAGTAAAGAGTTTCTTCCTAGTATTTTACGTAAACCTGCCATCTTTAAGTCTAAGAATGAATTAGGAAGATGTTATTTTCTAGGGTTGAAATGGTCAATAGCTGTTTTGGCTGCAATGCTGGCCCACTTAGCTGGTCTGCTATCCCAGCTGTGAGATTTGCAGTGGTTTGTGAGCATCTTCTGATCTCAGGTGGGTGCTTTTCATGCTGCTTGTGTCTGTTAAAATACTGTATGTTTTGTGCTCTGAGACATTTCCTGACTACTCAGTAGAAATATCTGATTAATTAGATATCATTAGGTTAAATATAGTTAAATACAGAAACACAGGTAATTGCTTCAAGGATGATGCTTGCATAAATAATTTTTTGCTGCTGTTTTTCTTTCTCCCTAGTTGAACTGTTGAAATACAACCTGTTCTTTGTTTTGCCATGGGAAGACCTCAGACAATGAGAAGGCATAGCTAGAACTCAGTCATGCCCAAAATGTTGTCAGATGAAAGTGCGAGAAAATGAGGAAAAGAAAATAGTTTTTTCACTACCTTTCTGAAGTCTAGTAAAGGGTCCTGAGCCTAGTAAAGTTCAAACTTGGTCATTTACCTTAGAAATAGAACACTGAAAAAAAGGTATTTCTAGCAAGTAATTTCTGTAGTTTCTCTTTGTATAGTGTGAACCTGCTTCTCCTGAATAGATAGGATTTTGGAGATGTCCAGGGTAGTAATTTATGCCTGGTTTGTACCTTATTGCATGGGGCTTCACATCCAGTTGGGTTTATCTGGTATGTTGTATTTAAGTGGTGTTTGTGTTTCATTCATCAGCTCATAATTTTTTATGCACATAAGCATGACAAAAGGCATGCCAAAAGAAATATTCACATTTGGATTGAAATGATCCATTAATATGAAAGACCAAGATATATCAACATCATTTGTATTCATGCACATGCTAAATAATTGTGTTTTCAGAGTGGGTATATTATGGCTTCCTGATTCTGAAATAATGACAAGCCTCAGCTGTAGCTGAATTATTAGTTGCAGCAATTTGGCTCTGCCAGAAATGTTGTGAATATATAGACTGTGTGTGGGGCAGCAGTGAAGATAAATCTGTGGCCATGCTATTATTCACCTTTCCTGACAACAGCACTCATCTTTTTGTCAGTGCATGCACCCATCCACTTCAGTAAAACTGGGAAACACTATTAAAATCAGATCCTTGTTTTTAGTATTTTTTTTTTCAATTGAGACCATTACATTATTTAGTTTTCTGAGATCTTGTGTGCTACGCCCATGCTTATGCACTGTGGTGTCCTAATGCTTTCAGCACTATTCAGTAGTGTGCTTGGTAGGACTAAAATGTGCCAAAAGCAGTTTATTTCATTATTCTGACTATTTTGCTAATAATTTGGTTTCTTCGGTTTTTCTCAAAATGGTTAGCACTTACAGCTTTTTTTTTTTTGGTTTGCAAATTGTAGTGCAAGTAACTAAACCAGGAATTCAAATAAGCTTAGGTAATTTATTTGGAAACATTTGCGACTGGCTTGTTCATAGGTGATGGTCAGTCTAAGCAACAACTATTGCAGTCACCACTAAAAACTGTGATAAACTTACCATTTGTTTTTTAAAGGAAAAGAAGTACGTTTCCAAATGAAAATATAAACTTCTTCTAAGTTTAGAGAGGTTGCTCGGAACTCACTTCACACTGTACCTTAAAAAGCTGAAGGCCATTGCTCCCTGTCTTATGCAAGGGGCAGCAAAGAAAGACAAACCACATCCTCGCACGTTGTGTTCTCAGCTGCAGCGTGGGCTCACCAAACCCACCGACTTGCCATTCAGCAAAGACCTGAGCTAGCTTTGCCTACAGGGTTTTTGCTGCCCCAGACAAACCTGAACACTCACACGCTTATTTGCCTGGGCTCTACCACTGAGCGTGTCCTCTACAGTTTTTTACCTTCTGCAGAAAATATCTAAGATAGTTCCTGATCATATAGGGCAAGTATATATTTTTTTTCCCTAACTAAGCAGAATTTATATTTTTAGTCTTTGTACCACTGAATTTATTAACATTTTTTCTGCATTCAAGTGAATAGATGTTCAGCTGTAGCTTTTAGCCAGAGAGCTGATGTTAATCTTCAGTGAATTACATGGTAGGGATTGAATTGATCAGAGTGTAATGCCAGGACAGCATGTTTCATAGCTTTTTTTTTTTTCCCCTTTCACTTTTCTGTAATGAAGGATAAGAGGTGTATCTGTAGGTGGCAATAGTACTGAAGCTGTAACCATATGCCATTTGGGGGTTTTAATGGGTAGGTTACCATCAAGTTAATTTTCAAGTTAGCGTTCTGCAGTTCTGATTCAATAAAATGCTTTACTGATGCTGAAGGCTGGGGCAGTGTGGTCCCTAAAGTCTGACTGCAAATCTGAGTGCCAGATTCTCCACACCACCAGCACTAACTTAGGCAAAGTCATGAATGGCTTTCAAAATTTCAGTGTTTGCCTATGTAACTATTTATTTATTTCTTTTCAAACAGTGAGTGCTGTCATGGATTTCTAATGACAGCAGTGAGACAAGTGTGGCAGTACAAGAAGCTGTAATAATAGTCACAAATTACGGATTTTTTCAATTAATTGGAAGGATAAAAGGTGGTGTGTACCCAAAATAAAAAATACCAACCATATGAAGCCCAAGTTCTAGCCTGCACTTGGTTTTTTTGAGGTGAACTGATGGTGCTAATGGATAACAGCAATATCTGGAGAGTGTAATGGTTATCTGTGCAGCTTTGATGGCAGGTGAGGAAGAAGGGGTGCCGTGAGCATGAGCAGCAGCACGACGCACCCTGTTGGGGTGAGCTGTTTGTGGGCTCATGTGCTGTGGGTTTCAGGAATGCTCAGGACAGACCTCAGACATCTTATATGTGGGCTGCTGAAACATGGAATTGCTGGAAAATATGCCTGGAGGTGCAGCTGGGTCCATGGCTAATGGATTTGGAGCAGCATGCCAGGTGTTTACGTGGCATTCAGTGGGTTGCACAATGCCTTTTGCAATGCTCTTCTTGAGCAGGAGCACAGCTAAAGTGTCAGAAGTTCATTGCAGTATGATGCACTGGATTTCCCACTGCAGTGGATAAAGACTAGCTAGGATTACAGAAACATTGCAAACAACTGCATAAAGTAATAAACAGTTCTTAATTTGCAGTCTACAACAATTTTTCTTCTGCATCATTATTACTTGGGTTATTGGCACACTGAAAATTAAATAGGATCTTTCTTTGACACGAGTAGTTTGCCTTAGATGAGGCAATGCTAACTGAATAGAAAAACCTAAGTTCTATTTATGGTTTATTATCTGTGGTGGCATTTTTATTAAATTCCACAAAATGGGGAAATGATAAATGCGTTCAAAATTGTAGTTGCCACTAGATTAACTCTTTGTCCAGAATATTATTTTCTGGAGGAGTCTAATTTATGAATTCCAACTACTTTGCTGACTAGCAGTAGTTCAAAATAAAGAAAATTTTGGCAGAACTTAATCATTACATTTGGTTGTGAATGCCCATTGCTCAGAGAAAATTGTCCCTGTAATTGTGCTACCATTTTAACTGGCATTTTAATTAAGGCTCTTCTGGTTATCGGTGTAAATCCAGGGACCATTTGTTGTGCATCTGAATCGACTGACTAAAATGTTGGAAAAATAAACTCTGTGTAAATTGTAAGAGAGTTATTTGAAATAATGAAATAGTTTCAAGTGCCAAACTAACATGTGAAATCACAGCAAAAGAGAGTCAGCCTGTTGTGACTCTGGGAGCAGCAGGTGAGGTGGGGACTCTGTGACCTACTTTGCTGCACCTGATTTATTGGTATTAGTCATCCCAGTAGCCAAACCCCAAAGTTTCACATCTGTTGGTATTGTTACCCAGGTACCAGTAAAATAAAGTCCATTTCAAGCACATCTGTGATTTCTCATGCTGTGATTCACTATACCTGACTAGACTTGTTGTTCTATAAGATTAGCATGTTGTTGTCCTCAACATATTTCATCCCTCTTTTTTCAATTATTTTTGCTCTGCATCCTCAAATAGTCCAGGCTTTTAAGAAAACTTTTATGGTAGTGGAATTCAGTAGTCATGTAAGGAAAAATCTAGCAAACATTAAGCTTGTAGGTCTTTTATTTATTTTTTGATCCTAAATTATTTGAGCTACCTTGTACCACAGGCCTTCTTTCTTGGCAGACTTAGAGTTCAGCCTTGTGAAGGAACCATGTTACAGCCTCCAAAGGTTAAGTAAAATGAGCAGCCAACACCCATAAGAGGAATTTTATAACAGTAATGGTGGGTGGAAGTGAGGTTAAAAACCTTACTGTGAACCAAAGATCAGACACCAGTTTCTGTTGTCAGGGCTGGGAGCTCAGTTATAGAGCTATGACCTCAGCTGTGCTCAATTAGTTTGTTGTATAATGTTCATAAAAAGAAGGGAGAGTCTTACAAACACTGCCTTTGCTGTCATTGTATAAATGCTGGGCAAGAAATTACTGGGTTATTTAGAAGTTGAGGCTGACTTCTCTGGGTGTATGTGCATGCTTCAGATCTGTGCTATTGTGTTTGTGGGGTTTTTTAATATGATGACTTAAAAAGATCATGAGACAATTTAAAATCTTGACTGAATTTCACAGCTGCTGAGGAACCTGGGTGCCCCCCAACCCATGCAAATTGTGCCGCACAATATAGATAAATGGTTTACAGCCAACAGTAATGTTCTCAAAACACAGTGCACCTTCTCAGTTTTACAGCATGGGCTGATCATACACATGAGCTACAGGGTTCATAGGGGACATCAAAACATCTTTCAGCGAGTTACAGATTCCGTGTTTGCTGTGCTGCCACATTCCAACTCGTTGTCCTGCAGCTCTCAGTGAGATGTTCCTTCCTGGGCCGTGGTGGGCACAGGGCCCAGGACAAGCACACTAGGAGGTGTTGCCTCCAGCTTTCTCCGTGACAAGCATCCGTCTTTTGCCGTGCTCCAGGGTATCTCAGGGAAGGATCAGGAGATTATGTTACAACTGTCGGGAGGGATGGCACAGTCCACTGGCAGAGCTAACCAGGCTCTGACACGGCTGCTCAGTTACCACCTCCCCGTGTGCCACCTCCCGCAGGTGCGGTGCTGTCCGGCGGATGGGGCCCGCAGCCCCTGTGTGCCCGTGTGGGCCCTGCGCACCCGCCA
The DNA here is from genome assembly GCA_013400235.1 of Oriolus oriolus. Classification (NCBI taxonomy): domain Eukaryota; kingdom Metazoa; phylum Chordata; class Aves; order Passeriformes; family Corvidae; genus Oriolus; species Oriolus oriolus. Next base: position 1,167,454 of record VXBT01005643.1, on the reverse strand, counting down.
TGGGCTCCTCTCAGCAGCCAGCATCATCTTCCCCAGGGAGCTCAAAATGATGACGATTGTGTGCTTAAAAAACAGTGTGCTTTTTGCTCTGAGGAATAAGCATTACTTGAGTTTTCCTTCTCTCCTCTCTTCCTCTTCCCATACTGCTGCTGCCTCCCCTGTGCTATTCTGTGTCCTATCACTTTCTCTTCCCCATATGTCTAGATGATTGTACAAGACATGGGTTAAAAATAAAGTCTTCTGAATGAGAAACGTGCTTGCAACAATGGAAGATAATGTAAATAAAACCCAACAGAATGGTTTTCTGGTTCACAGTTTCATTAATGTCTTTAGCTTTAAAGGGATTTGAGATTTTTTGTGAGGTAAATGACCTGTTGCAGGCTACACAGACATTTCAAGTTACATAAAAATTTTAAGGCATAATACAGTGTTCATGCATACTTCTGCTGCTGGGGATTAGAAAGGTTACTGAAGATTTCCTTTCCTGTTGCTATGCATTTTATTTTCATTGTTGGGAAGCGTAGACAAAGGCGAAGGTAGCAGCTATTTCAAGAGGCTGCCCATGAAGCAGAAAAGTGTTTTAGGCACCTTCTTCCATTCTTGTTCCCCCCTGCACAAAAGCAGATGCCAAGTACCACATGCTCCCCTATTTTGTCTGTCGGGTGCTTACGTAGGATTCATCTCTGCTTTTGTGTAAAGGCTTCCAAGGAAGCCTCAGATGCTGAGCTGAGCTGGTTCCTCTGTCCCCATCCCTGTGTCTTTTGTCAAAATGCACCTGGGGAAGGATCATAAAATTGTATGTGCCCAGGTAGCTTTCTATGACAGTTCCAGGGCTCCTGTAATGTGAAAATATTTGAAAAACATAGCAACAGTAAGGTGGAGCTACCTGTGGTGCACCTTCTTTCCCCTGAGAAGAATTGGTATAAAGCAGTTCTTGCTGGGCATATGTCCCATGTAGCTGGCATTAGCAAATAAGTCTGCAGGCACATTTAAACAGAAAAAAACTGCTTTAAAATTTTTCGTATCTTGTCAGCGGAGGCAACAATATCTCTCAGTTTTCACCCAGTCCATGAGTGGACAAAGCAGGATGTGCACCTGCAGGTCAACTGTCTGAGGATATAAGTGACATCTGCCACCCCAGCCCCCTCCTCCTCTGCTCTTGCTGGCAGAAAGATAAGATATGTAACTCCAGAGTAAATGAAACCATGTCAAACTGAATGTGCTTGCTGTCCCTTGCCTGGGACAAAAAAGCACAAGGTTTTTTACCAGCACTGCAGCCGAAACGTGCACTACACATTGGTTTTAATTTTCTAGGCTTCCAGCGATTAATGTACATTGAGAAATAAATTTTCACTAATATAAGCAGATGGTTTACACTGAGTCTTTTCATCTCAGAGCAAATTTAAAACACATCACCTTTACACTGAAGCACGCTAACAGCTGGGGTAGATTATTTCAAGCAAGCTTTTGTGTGTCTTGCAGTATCACCTACACAGCAGACTGCTTACTTTGTTCCCATATTTAGTATCAGTTATAACTTTCTTGATGCCCCCATGCTTTTAGCTTCCCTTGAAAACTGGCTGCTGCCACAAAATAACCTCATTTCTGTTATTCTTATAACATTTAAATGACATAGCATGGCCAAAACCAATCTGGGCTGACAAGAATTTCAATCAGTACACAGCTGAGGCATCAGCCTTCAGCAGAAGAGTCCAGTTAACAACACCTATCTTTCTTGCAATTTATTTCACATTCAGCTGTCTCAGGCATCCATCCACTGTCTTCCATCTTTTAGAGAAGCTGACAGAAATGAGATTAGCTGTAAATTGTCTGAGGAGTAAAATTCATCCTGTGCTGACAGTGCAAAATCACATGACAATACCCCTGGTGGTGGTATGGAACTCAACACAATGCCCCAGAGTTTCTGCTCCGGGAACAGAGCAGAACAGTATGGTTGCTGATTTGCTTAGCAGTATCACTTAGCTGTATTTGTTTAGGTTATACTAAAGCACAACTGCTACAAGGAATTTGTATATATAATAAGAAATATCCTTCAGGCTTTATTTGAAAGTTCCCTGTATGTATCAAATCTTTCAAGTAAACCACAAAATCCAAGGGTGTACAAAGATTGAGGCTGAATGTTAATAAAAGGTTGCAGCAGAAGGGAGGCCTTTCAAACTCCCTGTTTATCAGTGTTAGTACTGGGACCATGTCTGGATGTTAACTCTGGTGGGGCTTTTTTCTGTTGTTTTGTTAGTGCCTCACCCTGATACTCTCCAGATCTCTTTTAAGGAAAGACAGATTATCCTGGAAAAGTTAAGTTTTAACAAATGGTGCTTGTACTATAGCCCTGAGTGATCGATAATTTAGTAAAATATCAGTGTGCCTTTGAAATAACTTTATGGAAGAGCCACTGGCCATAAATTAAGTAAATGACTTTTATGTGCATTCCTAAATTCTCGAAAATAGTTTCTGTGTTCTACCCAGGTACCACATAATCTGAGAAGGTCATCAGATTCTTCAGTATGTAAGTGTCTGAAGGGAGGGTGTCGAGAGGATGAAGCCAGACTCTTCTCAGTGGTGCCAAGCAATAGGACAAGAGGCAGTGGGCAGGAACTGATGCACAGGAAGTCCCACCTGAACGTGAGGAAGAACTTCTTCACTGTGCAGGTGACTGAGCACTGTAACAGGCTGCTCAGAGAGGCTGTGGAGTCTCCTTCTATGGAGATATTCAGAAGCCATTTCAACACAATCATGAGTAATGTGCTCTAGGGGACCCTGGCTGAGCAGGGAGGATTGACTGGATGACTTCCAGTGGTCCCTTCCAATCTTACCCATTCTGTAATTCAATACTTGCGTAAATACATTGGTGTCTTTGCAAAACTACGTGAAATTCAAAGTCCAAAATATTAGTCCTGAGTATCCATTGCAGCAGGTATCTCACCTGTGTGGTAAGTTCTGTCATAGCTGCTTCAGAGACTGATGCTGACCAGTACTGACAGCACAATCTGCAAGGTCTAACTAAACTGTGATATGTCAGGGGTAGAAATCCCCATTTGTTAAAGCAGTGGCACTATATGCTGATCAAATCCTTTATGATCAAAATCAGTTTAATTACTGTTGTCAAATTTGAATCAGAAAGATGACATACATACAGAAACCTAGAGACATATTTCTGAAGTTTCTTGCAGGGAGCAAACTGTCGTCATGGATATGAACCTTAGGTAGATTTTCTGCACTTACTCAATTAAATCCTACTAAATGGAATTAGGAAAAGCCAGCTAGAACAAATTATGTATTTCTTCCCTCCTCCTGAGACACTGTTCTGATAGAAGTGCTCCTGCTAGCTTGCAGCCCAGCTAGTCATATGAAAACACAGTATCTGCTCAGTATTAAAACTGCAAGACTTCGTATCTCTGATTCAATAACTGATGCCATTGCATATTCTTTATTTTATATGTAGCTATCTGTATATGTATTGGTATGTTTATGTGCACACATATAATTTATGTGTATAAATTCTAGCTTGATAAACACAAGTAAGTATAACTGAGAGCTCCATATCTAACATTCAAAGGCATCCAAGTGCCACAGAACTTGTAGTGAAAAGAATTTCAAATTTACTAGTGGCTGAAAAGAGGATTTTAAAACATATCTGCAGAGGACTGTAGTAAACTAGAGACACTGATGCTGTGACTTCTTTGAATGGTTCTGCAGAACATGAAAAGCACTTGCTCATTCCAATTACCAGACTGGTTTTTTCCTTACTTTAATGCCTGTCCACAATTTATAGAATTAAAACCCACCGGCCATGACAGAAGTGATTTGGAAGGGTCCTGAGTTGCTGAAAACTGGTAACGTTCACAAAAATCTAAAGGTTTATCACAACGTCATGACTATTTAAAAATCTTTTGCAAGAATTGATTACTAAAAATCAGCTCAGAAACCTTTCCAATCAACCTGTAACAAGCGGAACAAGTCCACTTAGTTTTTCTTTTTGGGGTAGAAATGCACCAAGATTGGTACATCTTTTCTCAAAAGAATTCTTCATTTTCTTCCCCCCGCCTTGGTTTACATTTACTGTCCATCCAACACAGTGCCCAGCCGACAACCGCTCAGCCTTTTCAAAGACTGAAGTCAAGGCTGCATGATGTAGGTGTTCCCCCTGCCCACCGTGCAGTGCCACGTGTAAACTCTGCCTATGAACTGCTGTAAGCACGAGGGAGGCATGAATTAATAATGTGTGTTTATACATATGCATGTCTGTAGAATATCTAATGAACAAGGAGAACGGAGCTTGAGCAGTGTATTTTTAACCTCAAAGTTTTCTGTCTAGTGTTACTCTTCTTTTTGAGTTTGCAGGGCAATATGAGGATGTTGACAATAGGCATGAAGGGATTCCTTTGCTGGAAGTGTCGTTCATGACTGCTGAGGAATACTGGAAAACTAGGAGAGTGGGAAATGCTCATGCGCATGTGCTTGCCAACACACATTTGTCTGTGTGCAGGTCTAGAAGTTACAAAATGAAACAAGAATCACAGAATGTTCTGAGTTGGAAGGGTGCACAAGGATCATCGAGCCCAGCTCTTAAGGGGATGGGCCGTATGGGGATCGCACCTGCGACCTTGTCGTTATTGCCACCGTGCTCTGACAACTGAGCTGATCTCAGGGTCAAGAGGGTTATGTCAAGAAGTTCTGGGGGAATCAAGTCAAAAAAAGGTTTGTCGCCGTGCAAACAAGCTGCAGCAAGTTCAGCTCTGTGCATGCAAAGAGGACATAAAAAGCTATCCACAAATACAAAACACACCTTGTGGGGGGAAAGACCTGATGATTTGGGGTCAGTTAATCTCTTCTGGTTTTAAATTGCTGTATGATTTTGATAGATGGCTGAAGATGTCATGCTTGGAGTTACTGAACATTTGTTTGTTTTTATTCTCATATTAAGAAGATGATTCACATTAAGCTCTTTGACTGCTTAGGGACATTGTTTAATTTTTTAATGTTTATTTGATGCTGTCTCTATTCACTGCACAAGAATGCAAGAATTCCCTGCTGATTTAGTTGAACTTATCTACTTCTTTTCTCCATCAACGAAGCTGAGTTGTGTATACATGCACCCTCATTTCATACTATTGGATGCCTTAGAAAAATAAATACATTATAGTTTTGGAGACTGACCATATGAAGTCCAGATTAAAGGAAATTTATCAAAATTAGCAAAAGTAGCAAAATTATTGGTATCAAAGGGGAAAGTTTATAGAGGTTTAGTGAAGCATCTCCTGGAGATGACTCATTCTTGGAGAAGATGAGCATGTTTCTGCTGGGTCAGCTATTTAGTTATATTGAAAGGTTTTTTCTCTTTTCTTGCAAACCAGATAATTGTTTATGTATGATGCTTTATCTCCACAGATGTTCTAATGCTACATTTGCATTTTTGGTCCTTCAAGCAGTTCTGCTGGTTTTCATCTTTCCCTCATCGTAGTTTCAGCAGCTGGTATTATGATATTCAGATATAACTGCTGATCTCAGCTGTACTAGAAGATTCACTCTGAAGCTTCCTGCTAGGTTTTTGCTTGGATGAAGCTGTTTGTTATTTTTCCAAAGCCTAACTGATTCATGCTGTTACTGAAGTTCTTTTAGAAAAAAAATGAGGAAAATAGTTCATTTTGAAGGTTTAATAGTTCTTTTTTGGGGTGCCCATGATTTTAAAAATTTTCATAAATAATAGATAACATTTGACTCCATGTTTTTTATAAGGCTAACTAACCTTTATAAAGACACATGGTATTTACATTAAGAGTCTTTGGATACAAACGTGCCCTATGTGCTATGACATGATTAAATCTTTGGCAGCTAAGAATGTAATTGCATGATCAGCTTTAGTTTTTACTTCTGACTTCTGCTGTGTTCTGCCTTCTGCCCTCAGGCATGATTCCCTGCCCACTTTCCTGAGTCAACACCACAGCTTGAGTAGATGTGCCAATAGAAGATGAGGGAGCTAATAAAACTCAGACGTATGTATTTTCGCAATGTGATAATTTATTTTGTTTTGACAGAAATAGCTCTCACCTGGATCAGCTCTCAGAGCAGCTCACCGTTGTTGCATCTAAATTACAAGCCAGCTTTAAAGGATAAGATTCTAGACTAAACACAGGCATTAAAGGTACATCTTACATCCCTGATAATACACATGTAGCATTACAGGCTGCCAGCCATCCGTTCTACATACTAACTCTGAAGCTGTGTGATCCAAGCAGTCAGTGGTTTTCATTGCAGCTTAAAGTACATAGTCTGAATGCTCCTCTGCCTAAGTTCCTGCCTGTGGGCAGCTTGCATGGGGTGCTTCCACGCTGATATCACCAACCAGCCATTTCTTTTTATGGCCCTGAGGCCTCGGATACCTTCCCATGCCCATAAATTCAAGGACGCTGATGTCAGCTGGTGGCTGTGCTGGGGAGGCCCCACCTGTAGCTGGGATCATCCTTCATCTAGGAAAGGGGCGTGTGTGGAGAGCGCCCTTTTGCAGCTGCTGGCACTGGCTGTGCCGTCAGCAGGGCTACAGGCGTGTGACCAGCATGGCTTTGCTCACCAGCTAAGGCAGAACCTCAGCCTTTCAGCTCAAGCAAATCCTCACACCATGCCTAGAGGTTCAGTGTAACAAAACAGAACTGCTGAAAAATGGTAGGTTATTTTTGTAAAAACTTGTGGCAGAAATGAAAAATAATTTTAGTAATGTTTTCCTGTTAAGTTTTCAAACTGGATAAGGTTTATGATATGATATCTCAAAGGACAGAAAATGTGAGAAAATATATTGTTTAGAAAAAAGACAACTTTTCATTGTAAGAAATGCCAAATTTTGGTGACTGTAAATTCAGAATATGCTCTGTTGTTTTGTAGTTGTATCAGACCTGTGTGTTTGAAATGCTGAAAATCATTGGAATTGGTGAGGGTCAGAGTTGCAAAGTAGGACCTGTCAGGTCCCACGTGTTTGTGATGTCACTTTTTTTTGAAGTGTTTGTCTTAATTAATGTAATACGAGTTCTTCTTGGCTGTGTTACTTTGTTGTAACTTTTGTGTGCCTGTGCCCTAGACCTCTTAATTACTTTGGATTTATACCTTGTTGCTTTTATGGTCTTTATACTGCTATTAGTGTATGTATTGCACCAATACTTTCTACTGAAACTCCTAATTTACAAGTGTTTCAAAACCTATATGAAATAATCTGTATTAGCAGAATGAACAAATTGGAACATTACATTTCTCCCCTTATAATACTTAAAATAAAATTGTTGGTAAGGCTGTGTACATGTGTGAGATACACACACAAACACAAATAAATTTAAGGAAATGCTGTAAAAGAACACTTGTAGGCCTATAACAGCTTTTTCCTCTCTTTTGATATATAAGCATTTGTCTTTGAGATTCTTGTTGATAACATCATGCCTTTATTCTGGGCTTGAAAATTCTGGTATCTGTAAAATTGTTAGCCTGAGGTGGTTACAAAACAGAAGTGGGGAGCTACTCGTAGCTCAAGCAGAGGCAACTACTTTGCAGCCCTCCACATCAGACCAACCCAAACTCTGCTGCCAAAACTGATTTTGGTTTTTTTAAGGCAAGAAGACGGGCAGCTTCATTTTTCAGTGACGCTTGAGGCCAGCAGGTGATGAGTACACTGGTGGGCACTGAAAGGGAAGAGTGTTTCAATTTATTCCAGCCCCAGAGCAGCCTGCCTGCTGCGGGGTGTCTTCTCCTGTCCTGTCAGGTGTCTGTGGACACTGACGTTCTCTTTGCTTTTGTTGCCTTAGGATTGCTTTATGTAAAAATGCTTCATCTACATAGCTCTATTGGTAAAGAAAAATAAACCCTACCCTTCATACATATAATTCTAATTAGAAAAGATTGGTTACAGTTATGGTGGGGAAAAAGGCATTAATTTTGTTCCAGAAAATTGTATTGCTATATAGCAGAATAGGACATTTTACTGGGAAATGTTGTGTCTTCGCTATTCTGTTTTCTAGTGATCCCATGCTGTAACATTTTCCAGTAATGGAAGTTCAGGGGAAACTCCCCCTAAGATACTAGGACTCTAGTGGTTGATACAGTTTCCAAAAATATTGCAATATAAGCTGCTGCTTATATATTCCCGCTAAACTCAGATCCCAAGGATAAGAAAATGGTACTGTGTGATATCTCATATAATTCACCGGTTCTATAAGAATGAAGCAGTCTTCTATAAGAAGACTTCAATCTGTCAAAAATTGTCCCCCAAATTTTGTAATGAATAATACCTTATTAAATCATGATTTTGAAAGCCCCAAAGAATGATTATGATTATTGTTTAAAAAGCACATTTGTTTATTTTTCTGCTTAAATCTCTTATAGACTATTCTGAAGCATCTAATAGCACCCAGATAGTTAAAAATAACAATTGTGTCATATCTTATGACTTGCCTCCACAGTCAAATAGTTTCATGTCTAAATTCACTAAATCTAAATTCACTAAATCTAAAACATGATTCCAATATTCGAAATTGTATAGTCAGGTGCAGGAACATATGGATATAGGTGTCGCAGCTTTAATATTGTTAAGAATGAATATTGACATGCAGGAAGTTACGAAGCTCTGCTCCTGCCTGTGGAACAGTAGTAGTGAGCGAATCTGCTGTGGAATATGCAGAAATATGTTATAAAGGCCTTGCATATTGAAGCTGTTGGCAAAACTTTGACCAATGGACCTGTATTTTTGCCATAAAAAACATTCTAATATGAAAGTAAAACAAATGTAATATCTGTTAGAAGGGAAAAAAAAAAAAGAAGCAAATACAGCAAATACTTTATTCATTGAAAACTACCCTGTAAAATCATATAGTAATAACCCAGGAGCGGCTTCTTGACATATTACTATATTTAGATGAATAAAGGGAGTGTGTTGCTGGATACTTATAAAATAATGGTTGATACCCATCTGCTTAGCATAATAGAAATACCTGTGCTATGCTCTGGTGTTTTTTGTTTGCAATTCCTTGCCTTTAAAATATTTGTTGTGAAAGTCAGGCACTTGGAAAATTTATGCTAGTTAAACATCACGTCATTTGAGCTTTTCTGCTTAGTTGATGTTCATCTTTGAAGTCTCTGTCACCCAAAACAGAACCGAATGTTTAGGTCTGGCAGATTGACAAGTAAACCGGAAGGAGCTTTCGGGTTTTACTACGCTCATTTTAAAAATGCTCTTAACCATATTTATCTAATGGCTTTTATTAATGCCAAATTAACCCAGCAGGTAGCTGACCTAACACACTCCTCTGTTTTTACCTGGTTCTCCTGATTTTAAAGGAGAGCTTTCATATAACATTAAACTAGATTTAACAGAACCACAGTTAGATGAGTTGTAGGTGACCAGCTTTTACATTGGTGAGGGAATTTGAGCTTCATGTCCCTGTAACTTGCATCTCTGTCGACAGAGAGTCACTGCAGTAAAACTCAAAGGGCTATGTTGTAACAACACTCACCAGGAAGAGGTGTAGGCTTACTTGTATAATCATTAATTTTTCTGTCCTCTCATAACCCATCTGTGTTTTTTGGTTGACTGGCAAACAAGTCCTAATCCTGCATTTGACATTGTCTCTTCATATGGAAATAATTGATGTCACACATTTAGCATGACATAACTTATACAGAACCACTACCATGCAATGTACTTCATAGCTCAAAAAAAATTGACAGGTTCCTGTCCAGCACCGTCTGCTATCTCCGTGTGCAGCCCTCAGCCACAAACCAAGGCAGGATTCTGTGCAGCTATGGCCACAGAGCAGCAGGGTGAAAGCTGTAGTGTATTAACTTACAGAGCCTTTAGGAGCTCAGGTGTCAGCTGCCCAGCTACATGCCACCTCAGGGCGACTGCAGGCACTGCTGCTCGCAGAATGGGTTAGGGTGGCACATCCCAAGAGCAATTCTTGTGCTCATGGGCTATGTCTAGTGTGCTTGTTTTACTTTGAGATAAAATGTCACACTGATGTAACCACCAGAATATGAAGTAATAGGAGATTCTGGTTGTCCTCTGGCAACAGCCTGAATGACTTGGATGCAAGTTCATATTTGTGTTTTGGAAGGGGGTACACCTTCATGTGCCAGCAGGCTGCAGCTGTTGGTCCTGCATGCCTTGTGACAATGTCAAAGTGGCTGATTTGGGACAAAGAGGCTGCACACATTCCTTCTCAGAAGGCCACAAATCACATACTATGAGGTAGAAGAAAATTTGTAAGCGGATGAGCAGCAACCATTCACGTTGCTAGAGGGAGAATTCTGTACTTGCGTCTGCAACATGGACTATCTTTAATGTAAATAGCTGAGCTCCAGGTGAGTTCTTGGGTATACAGAACAGTTGGCATTCCAGTCTGCTACAAAGGTGGCTCTTATTCACAGCATTTGAAATGCAAAACACTGCCACCATCCTGTAGGTACTGTTTGCACTATCGCTGTCACTCAGCAGCAGCAGTGAGGAATTAGGTGGCTGAATTTTCCTAGGCTGTATGAGAATGAGGAATGGGCTTGAAATTGCCTCCCGTCACACAGCAAGGGACACACAATAGTATGCAGGGGAAAGGAAGAAGAAGGAGAACTTCTATTACCCTGAACTGGAATTTTTCACTTGCTTCTGTATACTTCACCCCCTATAAGTGCATCTCATTAATACATGAAACTCTTTGTTTTGCAGTTTTTTATTGTGTAGAAAATGCATACTCACAGAGTGTCCAGAGCTATTCTACTATGAAAGTACATAAAACATTTCTTAATCAGGAGAGGACAGGGGAGGAGAGGGTTTGATTTGAAATATTAGTTTGATATCTGAATGTTTATCAACGTCTTCTGAATGCACGTCACAGCTTGGCAATACAATCTGCAAGTGTCAGTGTGATCCCTTGGTAGTTTGTGCTGGGTATCAAACAAGCAGAGTATCTCCTTTGCTGTGGGTGTGAAAGGCTCATGCCTTGGCAGATGAGCTGAGAACTGTGACAGTGCACTCAGGGCTAACTGCAAGACCAATGTCGCTCAGCACTATGCCACCTGCCCTCAGACTTGGAAATGAGTAACAGTCTCTTTTCACGTAGACCCTTTCCCTGGAGGCTGGTTGATGAAAGCTTTTGGAAAAAGATTTGGAGGGCAAGTTAAAAAGTCTCACAAAAAAAGCCCCAGTATCCTGTTTAGAGTACAGATGTTACCATTGTGGGAAAAGGGACCTTCGTCTTCTTCCTGATTGTACCTTTGCCAATGTACTTTTGACATAGGATATTTAATTTCTCCCCACAAACATCAGAACACAACATTTAATAACAGCACTTTTAACTCAGGAGGAGCTCAAGGTTCTCCACATCAGAAAGATGTGCCGTGCTTGCTTCTCCTTTTACAGACAGGGTAGTAGAAGTCCAAAGTTGTAAAGTTAATTGCCAAGATCCAGATTCACGATAAAACTGGAAAGGGAATGGGGCCAAACCTTGAGCCAGCCTCCAAATGAAAGCATTTCCATGCTTTCCACCTCTATAAAGATTTGTTTGGGGGTTTTTTTGTCACTTTCCAGTGTGTGTGTTTGACACCTTCTAGGGGATTACATTGTGTGGGAGTTGGGTTTTGCGAAGCAATCCCACAGGTGCCAAAGGCACTTCTGCTCCCTGCATGGCCTATGCATAAGTCAGTATGGATAATTTATGGCTTGCAGGCAGGAGTGCTGTGTTTGCTGTGCAAGCATCACACATGGTTGTGGGGCAAAAAATGGATGGCAAAGATGCAAGTCCTGAAGGGAAGAGTGAGACAGGAATCATCTCTAGAAAGCTCAGGCTCCAGCTGAATGGCCTCCTTTGGACAGTGCCTCTACTGTACCTCCAGAGATTTGATTTTCCTAAAATATGGCAATACAGGCAAATGCAATATTGATGTCTGTCCCTCTGAAAACCAAACACAGTGGTGAATACTCTTGTACAGTGATCTTAAGTCTAACTAGACCTTCTGTTCCTAATAGGCATCGCTCTTTGAAAGGTCATTGTAAAAAGGTAGGCAAAATAATGTAAATATCAAGCGTTAAGCACTGTGGATCACGCCAGCATGCTGAAGTGAGGGAAAGGACTGGAAAAGGATGGGCACTGACTGCTGGGCACTCAGTGAGGGATTTTGAGGTATTTGAACTTTAAAACTGGCAGAATGGATGGCTGGAATGATTTAACATTTTATCATTAATTTAAGCCATATAAATTAATTTTTAAAATACTTTCTGAGAAGAACAAAGGATGAGAGAATAAATCTATGGGCTACCATCACTATCTATGTCACTACCATTTCTATCTATGTCACAAAGGATGAGAGAATAAATCTATGGGCTACCATTTCTATCTATGTCACTGTGAGTCCAGCCTCATATTCCTGCCAGTATGTGGAAGAATTTCCTTTAGTGGAGGGAAGGTTCAGTTGAGAGCAGGTGCAGTGTGTGGGAAGAACATTTATTTAAACTCTGTGGGCTTTTGAAAGTAACAGTGAGAGAAGCACTCAGTGAAGCTCTCAGTAGTACTGTGCTGTGCAGGATTCTGCCACGTTCAGGGCGTCACGTCTCTGTTTTGGAGTGGGGAAGGAGAGCTGTACAAACCAACTGTGTGTGCAAGAGGAGGGCAGGTGGTCTTTGTTCAGCCAAGCCAAATGAAATGCATTCTGCAAATGTGCCATAGGATAAGAGCATGCTCCTGCTCTGGCCCAGGAAGGACCTAGTGGCACATGTGTGAGAAGGAAGGATAAAGGGGGAAAAGAGCAGCCTTTTGTCAGAGAATTGCATTGCACCACAGTTTGACATAAATTCTGAAGATGCAGATGATTTAACTCCAACATATGAAAAGAACCATTTGTTGAGATGCGGCACTTGCAGAAACTGTCAAAATGACAATGGCTCCCAATTCAGCTTGTGTGGAAGGATTCTCCTGACCTGTGGAACAGGTGCCTCTACCCAAGCAGCTATTTCTCCTTCACTATAACTCGCTGCTGTGTGCAGCAGTTGTTTCTAATTGACTGGCCTGCTGTCCTGTGGTCACGGCTCCTCCAGGAACCGCCCAGTGCCAGGGCTTTCGCTGCTGTTGTTTCTGGTATGCACCACTGAGAGCAGTGCCCGAGCAACACATCCACAGGCTTGGTTGGAAGGTGTGACTAATGCAGCGCTGGGGTCTTACGAGACCAGCTGTATCATGTTCTCTTCTTAGAGGCTACATTAGGACAGAGCTTTCTTTGTAAGTATAGTAGTATGTATGTTAATACTACCCCAAAATATATATTGCATATTCCTGCCTCTTGTTATCTTGAGGACAAGTTTCACCATTTTGTGGCTAGTCTGCTGGTACTATTTAAATTAGGCTGATATTTAAATACAATTCTTAAACTTTTGAATAGGGTATGATTTATAATAAGCCTCCTATTACTAAAACATCAAGCAGTTGCAGTGTTTAATGTGTCCCTATTCCAACTGCTTACCCTTTCTATGCTTTGATCAACTACATCTGGCAAGTCTTTAAAAAAAACCCTGAAAGTTTCTGAGGAAGTAAGGATGTTTCATCCTAGGTGCTAGAAACCACACATTCCTGTTTGGAAATGTGCAATTATTACTTCAGTGAAAACCCCAAGCCCTACAAAATTTGCCTATTTAATTTTTTACTCACCTTTACCTCCAGCATTCCTCACCCTCTGGCACATGAATTAATGTTCATGTCTGAGCTGAAGGACTGAAAAAACAGAGTTTCCATTTCTAGTTTTTTTCCCAGCAGCCTTTTAACTTCAGCTAACTCATTCAGCTTCATAAGAAGTATAGGAAGGATGGCAAGGCACCACCTGTGTGCAGTATCCAGCGTGAGTTAGGTTATTTTCAATGCTGCATTAGGAAAATAGTGCTTCCTTTAGTAAACCCACTCATTATTTACTTTGGGATAACTTTGTTAAAACTGCTGTTAGAGTTGAAGAAGAAATACCTGCCAAGAAGGTAAGGTCTAGTATTTATTTTTATTTTAGAATTCCAGGTCTTACATTTATGAAGACCTTATTACTTGAAAACACCAAGGAGGCCCTCATGTCAGATAATTAACCTCTTACAGTACTGTTATCTTGGAACATATGATTCCAATAAAAAAACCAAATGGTGTCAGGGAAATATTTTTAAAGCTGCAAGCTCCTCATAGGATGGTTAGCTGTGTTGATATTTGTGTCCCTTTATATACCCCCATGCCTTGGGACTGTTGCTGTCTCCAGCTAGAGAAGAAAAGCAGTGTGACTCATGCATGAGAATGATAACAACTGCACCTAAAAGGTGAAGTCCTGCTACTCTTGCAAGGGAGTTGGCCTGAAGGAACTCCAGATTTACGTGTGTAATAATTAGAGGTGGTAACTCAACTATTCTGTTTATTCCAGAAAGGAAAAGAAGTACATTTCCTCTACAACTTAGTGATTATAAAGCAGTATTTTACTTACACTTTTCTGTGGGTTAAAATGTGTTAAGTGTCACTTAAATGCATTCCTCAGCATAGAAAGTCTGAAGATAAATGTGCGAATCAGTCAGAAACTCCACTCAACTCTTAGGAATTTAAGTACATTGGCATACTCATGCCCTGGAAAACAAGATTTCCTTGAGCATTCAGAAGTATCGTTTGAAGCTCCTCTGTGCCAGGACATGGAAGGATTTGTCTCACATGTGTAATGTGCAGAAAAGGAGACTGAACTGGTTGCTCCACTGACCACTTTGGAAAATGCAAGCCCTGATTATTTAGTTAGTTTGACAGAATGTTTATACCATTCTATTGTGAAAACCTCTAGGTATCAAGGGCTTTCAAGCAACAGTGCTCAGTTGTGTCCAGGGTACCTTAGGCTACCCAAGTCAAAACCATACAAGTGAGTCTGCCCCAAACTGACAACACAATACTTCTGGTTTCTTCCTTTCTTTCCCCTTTGGACTTCTCAACCTTCAGGATTTGCTGTGTTTTGTGAGGTTTTACTGTAGCCACAGGGTCTAGGTTTGTTTTAAAGGAAGTCGAGATTGCTTGACGGTAACTCCGTCCAAGAGCTGGATCGGACCCAAACCAGCGGCTGTCAGCAGGAGGAACTGTCACCCCTCCCTCCAGCCATACCTCTGGGGGATCATCGTGTCCCAGCTCCTGCTGTCCCCGCAGACACGACAGCACTGAAAATTAAACAAACGAAGGGACTTCTGGCCCGGTCCCTCTGGCTAAGCTCTCTCCCACCTTCTTCCCCTCTCAGGCGTCCTTCCTTTTTCGAAGGAGGGGGACACCACAACCGCGACCCCCTCGGGAGCCGGCCGGCTCGCCCGGTGCGGCGGGACGCGGAGCGCCGTGGGGCTGATCCGGGTGTGCGGGCTGAGGAGCCGCGGAGCGGCCGCGGTACGGGCGGGGCCGTGCGGGCGGGGCGTGCCCGGCGCTCCCGATCCCGCTCCCGATCCCGCTCAGTCCCGCGGCCGCGGGCTGGTGCTTGGGCGGCCCTGGGTGGCACCGCGCCCGGCGCGGAGCAGCGAGCAGCAGCAACAGCACAAGCCCGAGCCCAAGCCGAAGCCAAGCATGCCGGGCAGCGACACGGCGCTCGCCGTGGACAGGACGTACTCGGACCCGGAGCGGCACCGGCGCCGCAAGACGAGGGTAAGGCGTGGGAGAGCAGGCGGCCGGGGAGGCGGCGGCGCTGGGGCTGCCCGGAGGGTTCGGGTGCCGAGCTCTGAGAGGCAGCCGCCAACCTGCAGCACGTTCCCCGTGAGGTCTCCACATTTGCTAGGCTGACGATCTAAAGGGAACGTTTTTTCCTGCGTGGTTCTTTCATATTAATACTCTGAACACCTTTTTGGTATAGGAAAATGAAATGAAACTGGATATTGACTTAATAGAAACCAATGCTCGAGGTATATCCCCAATCGAAACTGGAGGGATACATGCGTGATAGAGAACTTACTCACCAGAGTCAACAGCGCTGATGATTTAATGCCGTGACTCTGTGTCTCGATCACAGTGGTGAATACTAGGGTTTGGTTTTGTTTCTCAAGTTTTGTTTAATAAACTCTGGAGCAGGTGATTGTATCTGGCGGCAGAGAGGTATTATGGTTCCTTTTATGAAGTTAAAAGAGGGCTGTGGCAGGAATGGAACTTGACATAAAAAGCGCTCCTGTGTATTCTAGGGATAAAGTAAGAATATACTGTATATCCGTGATGTATGGCTTTATGGAATGGTTTTTCTTATAGTCTCCTGGAAAGTTCCTCTTTCTTTATTTTTATGTTTTTTTCATATGATACATATAAACATAAACATGTATAGGCAAAGCTTGTGATCCTTTCATGTATTTAGTCGCTTTTATGGTAAATGCTCGGTTGATGAAGGCACTTGGCTTTCTAGTTTAAAATTCTTACCTGAATGCTCCGCTCAAAGACATGTAGAAAAGTGGCCCTTTCTTCCCCTGCACTACAGGAGAGGAAAAAGGAGGTTGCCCTAGCTGACTTGGGATATTGACAGAAATTCTGTTTTCTCTTCTGTGCGGAGATCTTGCATCTGGCAACAAAAGAACTTTATGGTTTGAAGTGTAAGGATCAACTGTTTCTGAGAGAAGATCTGTTCTAGGGGGTGACTGGGCTAAAGGTTTTGGGGTTTGAGGGTTTTATTTTCCTGCACTGTGCATTAGCAGTATTTTCCATCCCTCCAGCCCATTAATTGACAGAGATGAAAAGGAGACAGTGTGATTCAGATTGCTTCAGGATAATGAAATGTTTTAAAAACAGGTAACTCTATACACTGTAGTGTTACTACTGGAGTCTACAATGCTCTTTGCACTGTAAGGTGGATGCGCATGCTAGTCATATTGGAGTTAACAATGTTATGCATTTCCTTTGTTCTTCTCTTTTGGAAGTTGAACTGATTAGCTTTTCCTTCATTGATGTTGCTGTAAGAGTAGTGTACCACCTAGCTAAGTGTGGCCATGGAGAAAAGTTGCATATCTTCATAATTTTGGGCATATTTAGGGTTAAACTCTACTCTGTAGTCTAGTTCATTTGCTTAAAAGTATAAAGCGTTGTGGCTAATGCTGTGTTGCTTATTGTACTTGTGTATTGAATTTTTTTTTAAAATCTCATGTTTAAGGCGATTTTATAAAAGTATGGGTCTTCTGTCTGATATTGGATTTCTTTTAATCAGAATTAGTGTCTTCTTCCCTTCCTGTGACCATGAGAACTGGAAATATAGCTCTATACAAGTTTACAGTTGTATGTAATTGTGATGCTCCACGGTCTGGGCTTTGCAAGTTGTGTCAGATATCACAGAACTTGTAATATAATTGCTAGGGATGGTAGCGGCATGTTGTACGTTCCAGATGATGGTAAGACCTTGCATTAAATCTATTTGTGCTTAGTCCAGACAAATTGGAATTTTTCCTGGGCAAATTGCCTGGATAACTTCCACATTTCTCTTACTGCCTTAACTATGGGAGTAGAAATGGTCATGTACTGGAGCAGCAAGAACTGGCAGTATTATGTAGAAGAAAGCAAGAAAGTAGAATGTATTTTTTATTTGGAGACTGAATAAAAATCATCAGAGCAGCTGAAGTTAAAGCTGCCATTCCCAAACATGGATGAACAAGAATAATGCAGGGCATAAACACAACAATACAGTGCTGGTGGGGGGGTTCTCAAGAGCCTGAGCAGACTAAGGAGACTTGCTGTGTGAAGAATGCCTTGGAGCTGGATTTGTTAGCAGGATAGGACATGTTGTAAGTAGGGCGAGATCCATTTAATAAAGTCTGGGGAAAAGAGAGGTGTCAAAGTAGAAGCTGGATCTCCTAGTCTGTATAACATAGGCTACTGAGTCCAGTTTTTAGGCAGGTGGCTTTTAGAGGAATTCTCCAGCCTATAGGTTACTGCACATGTCTTTCAAGCCCAGCTAAGGATTTTTCTTATGAGAAGGTGACACCTTTTCTCTGGACAAGTAAAATGACAGTCCCAAAATTGCTGCTGTATATACTGTAAGATGGCATCATTAAATTCAGTTTGCAGAAGTGCTAGAACAATTTACTGTGAATATAGGCTTTGACGTTTGTCAGTGGTAGAGTCTGATGAGAAACAGATTTAAACATTTTTGCTGCAGCCAAAAAGCATTTTCAGTATATAGCAACAGGTCTGTTCACTACCTTCTTCTTTGAGGCCATTTGAAGTATAAGATATCACGGGTTTTGCTAATAACTCTCCGTATGTCATGTTTTGTGCAAAGTTCCCAGTGGCTGAAAGAGAGAAAATACTTTACTGAAGTACAGTTGGTTCATTCTTAACTTAAGAGAGTCACTGCTGCTGCTGAAGGCCAAATATTTTGAGGGAGAGGCTGTTCTCTCTTCTTGGATGTTCTCTTGCTTGGATGTTCTCTTCCTTGGATGAATCACAAGAGCGTCCAGCTATGCTGTGCATGGCAGTACTGAGTGGGGCATAAAACCACTATTACTTGAAGTGTAATGGAATTAGTGTCTTACAGTTCTGCTTTATGTGGTGGGTATAGATTTACAGCCATGTGGCTGCCTTAGCTCTGGAAAATCATCCATCTCCAGATTTAAGATGGGTGTCCTTCCAGGAGACCTTTCCTGCCTCTCCTTGGCAATAGTATCTGGTCACTATAATCTGGATTACTGCAGCTGGCTCTGGTGGCGCAGGTGGAATCCGTGGACAGCACGGTCATGCAAAATGTTTCCAGGCCTCTCCGCTAATGCCGGCTGCTGCAGCTTCACCGTGCCTAACATCCGCTGCTAGCTGATTCCTGCAAAGCTTCAAATACAAATACAAATCTCTGAAAAACATTCAAAATCAGAATCTAAGATATGAAGTAGGACAAGATTTGGGAACAGGCGTTGCATTTTTAGTTGTCATGAACGAAGTACTGCTCTTGCTGGAATGTAGCTTGCAGGATAGTTAAAAAAGTGTCATAGTGCTTTCTTATGGGACTTGATTTTGCAGTAAGCATTGTGGGAGACTCGAGTGTCCAGATTCTGGCTACTCTGTATTTCTGGATCAGTAATTGCATGCAGAGGTCTATGCAATTACAATAGTTAACATTCCTGATGCTCAAACTAGGCTGGCTGTGCTAACTCGTGCCTTGCTGGGTTGACTTTTGCTTCAAGAGCACTGTGTCAGGACTGCCTTTCAAGGCTCTGTAAGAGTCTATTAAAGCTTTGGGTTTTTTTTTTAACCTGCTGATCAGGACATTGCTCTTCACTCTTGGTGTCTTACCCATTAATGAACAAGAATCCTCTGCATTTCATCAGGACTATAAGTTTGTATGTAGGGCTTTGTAAGAGAAAAATCCTTTTCCAGTACAACTAAAACACATACATTCCTTTACCATGTGCCATCACAAGTCTATGCAGAAGTCTTCTTGCTTTTAACAAGTACCAGATGCATTACAGAGAGACACAGGAAGTCCCAATTGATTTCTTGCACGTTGGAGCCTCTTCAGAACTTTCTCTTTATTAGTGGAAAACATACTTAAAATTGTAAGAATCCTTCCTTTATTTAAAAAAAAAACCTTACCAGGAACAGGTGTGGTTTGTTTATTAATGAATAGAGAAGCTTAATTTCAATCTTCTTGTTCTTTCAGCCTTAGTGAGACTAGCAGCAGAATCAGTGGTTTTTTGGATAATTTAATTCTTATGTGATCACACATATAAAAGGTTCTTACGTGATCAGGCATATAAAAGGCTTACACTAAAAAAACCCCAGAAATCCATTTGCTTTCTACTAATAAATAAAACTCTGTGTAATGTCTCTTCTCATTTTCCATGTCTCTCTTATGATCCCTCTCATTCATCTTGTCTATAAGCAAGGCAGACTTTAATAATCCCTCCTCGAATGTGTGTCTTTCTAAGCCTCTAATCACTTTCATCATCTGTCCTTGAATACCCTTTATTTCTTAAAATCTTTAGTAGGTTTAAAGGAAATTACATAAAGGAACCTAAAAGGATTAAAAACAAACAAATAAAAACCCCAAACAGAATACCCCACCAAAGCAAACAAATCAAACAACAAAACCCCACCATTCTAACCAGAACAAAAGACCACTCCACCCACAGTTTTAGGAGATGTGGCGATTTAATCTCCTGGTGTTCTTTTAAATACAAAGATCCCTGTAGAAGACATGCCTGTTCTGGGCTCTTGTGACCTGTAACCAAACCTCCCGATATTTTGTGCTCGAAGACCTTATGCACACTTTTCCCCACAGTTCCCTCAGGTTTGGACATAAGACAAAAATAATTTGATGAGACAGAATTTTGCTAGGACCTCCAAGCTTCAGTTTTAAATCCACAGTGTAATTAGAAATGTTTGAAACCTGTCAAAGGGTAGCCTGCATGATGCAGGGGTATTGGAAGTAAAAGAGAGAAGCCATAATTATAATATGAACCCAAAAAGACTGATTAGTTTGTTAGAACTGAAGAAAAGCCTGGTTTATTCATTTTAAACAGTAAACATGTTTTGATTATTTTGTCAGTTTAGAATTGTTTAAAAAACTTCTTACTTTTTTATTCCCTAGTGCCAGAAAGGAATATTAGGAAGTTTCCAACGTTGGTATCTTTTTTTTTTTTTTTTGAGTTTTGGGATTAAATACACCTAAAAGCTAAAGGGCAACGTTAGGTCAAATGAAACAAAAGGGAAAGTTGTTTCTGTACAGTTTAGTATAGCATTGCTGTGCTCCCCTGATCCTGCAAGGTGAACCTCTTTGGTGGACTTGTAAGCTATAAAGGTTGTGTTCTCACCTAATTCATCTTTCCCTAACCCAAGAAGACAGTTTTAAACACTGCGTAGAAGGAGGGACGCATCTTCTTTCTAAGGTTTAAACTGATTTTAAGTTTGGAATCTTTATACTTCGACCTTTCATGATTTTTGGTTTCCACCAGGAAAATTCACATCTCTGAAGACTGTAGAGTCTTCTTTCCTTTGCTGTGCAGTTGATCCATCCTCATTGCAGTGGATGGTATTGCTTACAGGACTGGGAAATTCTTATCACCTTTTAAATGTTAGGTATATGTATAAAAAAATAAGTCACTGGGGGAAAATTGCCAACCTTCTGATCTGCTTTCCTTTTGAAGGACGTATAATTGTTCTTCTGTCAGTTTGCCAGCAGTGATGCTGGGGGACGGCAAGAGCTCCAGATCCCTGGCTTACTTATTGTCATCATCTCCATAGGTAAGGCTTTCACAGGGCACCACCTGAAGCAAGGTCTGCACAGAGGCTGAGCCTTCAAGGTTTTGGTGGATTTGACATCTCAGATTGTCCAAACTACAAAGATTCCCGCTGCACATTGTCCCATTTTGGTTCTTTTGGGAACATTAACAAGTGCGCAGCTTTCATCTTCACCCCCACAGTAAGTACGGTTTTGGGAAAGACCTGTGTGGGAGATGAATTTCTGTGTGGTGCTGGGGAATGGTGGAACACAATTCTCTCTTTCCACTTATGTATCCGGGTGGAGAAACTCTGCAAAAGAGTATTGCAGTATTTACTACTGAAAGTTTTCTGTTCTTCCCTTAGTCTGAAAGAGGGAGGATTAATGTGCAAAGCCAAAAATAAACCTGCCAATCTAAAGCCTTCACATACAGTGTATCATGATACATAATCTAAGCTTTAATTTAGGGACAAGGAGGAGAGTGGAGGGATGTCTCTACCAGATGAGGTATAAAGACTACCTACAAATTGTGAACTGTGATGCTGTTACTGTAGAAAGCTGAAATGAGGCTTTTTGTTTTCAAAAAAATTACAGAAAAGCTTAATACTGAGAGCTTGCTCACTTCATTGTTGTTCTGTTTAGGGGTTGCAACTGGATAAAATTCCAGGGGGCAGAAGTTTTTGAAACCACTGGTACTAATATTTTTGTACTTACCTCTGTGTTGGACATTGTGTATTTCAATGGACCTTTGATATAAAGTATTTAGCATCAATTCTGTATAATTCTCAGTTCTCCTTTACTATAGTAGGCATCTTTTCCTTGGCTTTTCCTATTTGTGTACAGTTTAGGTCACAGTTGCCTTCCTTTGTAAATATTTGTTTCAGTAGCTCTGGATGAAGTTATGCTGGGGATGTGAAGAATTGACACTGTGCTATTGGATTAAAATGAAAGTGGGATTCAGGTAGTGCTGAATTATTTGGAAACTTTTGATTAACATCAGGGGCCTATGGAACCAATCTGAGATTAATTAGAACAGACTTATGGAAAATTCTCTATGTATTAAGTGTTCTTTACGGGATGGGAGATGCTGCTTCCAGTTCATATTACAGTCTCCTTTAGCTTAAACCAGGATGATGTATGTGGGTTTTAACTTTGTTTTTGCTTTGTAAATAAATGCTCTTGTAGTGGGTTTAGCTAAAAATGTATGGAAACCTGTTTAGTTTCCTGGCAAAGATTGTGATAAAAAGAGCAGCCACTGTGTGTGCATCTAAGGATTGCAGCAGTTAGCAATGTCATGTGATTTTTTTTTGGTTAAAGTTAATAGAAGTATGGCTTTCAAAAAGCCTACGGTATGATTGGCTTCTCAAGCACTAAATGAGATTTTTTTTTAATTGACTTGCTCCTCCTGTTTAAAGTAAAGCCTTTTCAGTTGAAGATGAAGCATTATGATGAAAGTTGGTGTTTTAAAGATAGGGAAGACTGCAATGCTCTGGAGACAGTTTATGTATACAAGAAGTGTTGATTTATAAGGTTAGAAATAGCATTAAGTAGAGCTAGTGGAAGTATAAGTCTTCCATTCTTAAATAAACAAACCAAACCTGATATTGCGTACTGCCACCTAAAAAGCAAGCAACACAGCTTACAGGAAATGTGAGGAGTCAGGGTTTTGGGGTCTGAGCATTATTAGTTTTTAAATATAAGGGAATTTCTTAGTGGGCTTTAAGTGCTAGACTACAAGAATTACTGTTACAGGAAGAGAAGCCTTGTTAGGGTAAGTTGATGTAGCAAGTTTCTCTGGTTTTACAGCATTCATTCCCTTTATTCCAAGTTATTCCAGTACATGTAATGCAGAAATTAGAATTCAGCTAGTGCTCATTGTTCCAATGCAAAATGATATAAATATGCAGAAAATGTGCTGCTTTATACCGGCATGTCTGTACAGGTGAGTGATGAACAAAGATCAAACTGACAGACCAATGACAACTGACTCTTAACATTTTTCTGATTCAGGGCAGTACAGCTTAGTGTACTGTACTGTAAGTGTGCCAAGCACTTGCTAAGATTCACTGCTTCACCCTCACTTCCTAGGAAATTAATGTGTATGTAACAGGAGCTGGCTGTGGGACTCTGGTGGCCTTTGGCTGTGTTTTAGATTATTGTAGACGAGAAGCTTTGGTTGAAGGTTTCAAGGACAGGTGAAAGCTTTGGAACCTAGTAGGATCAAAGCCAGTACTGGTCTGAAAGAGACATTTAGTGTTAGAAAAATTAAATCAACAGGTCTTGTTAGTAAGAGTTGCCTAGGTCAGGTGTGAGGACCTTTCTTACTCAAGAAAGACCAAAGATGACTTGACTGTTCACTCACTCACAGCTGCTTCTCCAGTCTGCAGCACTGCAGGGTGCTGCCTGCACCCTGACAGCGTTTCCGAAGCCGCTCAGAGCTGCCTTGTACCAAGTCCATTAGGAGCACCGAGCCTGGGGCTCCTTCACCCTCCCTGCGGTCGTACTGTGCTTACAGATACCGCACCCCGCCCAGTGCCGAGCTCCCTCCCTGCACCGGGGCTGAAGGCAAGGGGAGATGTGGGTGTGACGGGGCAGCTCTCAGCAGCTTTTGGGCATGTTCAGGGCAATAGCAAGGAATGGAGAAGATAGCGGGGAAACATGATGAAGAGAGGAATAGAGGTGGGACTTCATGTGCTCAGCCTAAAATGGAGTCACTGCCCAGAACAGAGCCTCCTCCAAAGGCCAGGTGTAATTTTCTTTTCCCCCTTCTTTAGTCCACTCAGATGACTTGAAAATAAAATGATTCAGTATTTGATATTACTCCAGCTACTGGTGCATGTGCATAATATGGAATTGTATGACTCTTACTTTAGGAATCTTTGTTTTACCAGAGGTTTTGGCAGGAGTGACATAATCCTGTGTCGTGGTTGTCCGTGATATGTTTTGTCGGAACAGCAAAATATCTCTTCACTTTATCATGTTCATAATTTCTTTCTTCTCCCATCCCTGCCCAGGGAAAGAAGCTATCTTTGTTCATTCTCCTGTCCTGCCATACCTTAAGGAAGAAATCTGGCTGCATCTTGTCACCTGTATCCAGTCCTTTTTTGGAGCAAATTACAAAGTTTCACGTTGATGAACAAAAGAAGAATTACAGCCTTCTCCTAAAATAAAAGTTCAAGGGATATTCTTAGTAGTCTTTTTTTAAAAAGCCAGATAGTAAATGTCAGCAGACTGATTCAAGCTGCCAGGCTTCTAGTCTGCTAAAATGGGTCCACAGAAGGTTTACAGTGAGTTTGCCATACTCCTGTGTTGTTGTCCTGGTCAGCTTTTTGTGCAGGTCTGTGCAGTGGAACCCTTTCTTCACATGTGAACTGGTGCAATGGGTGACTGAGGCCCTTCTGATACACAGCATCAACACAAGCAGGTGTTGTTGGTTCTGGTGAGGGCCTATGATCTGTACAAGAGTTATCTTCCTTCTGTTGTGTGCAAGTGGTTTGGATTCAGTGAGCTTTTGCACCAGAGGCATGGGAAGGCTGGGGATCAGAGAGAGAGCAAAAGCATTTATAAACGAGACCTGAGGAAGATTTAAGAAAAGGGTAGTAGTGAAGACAGTGAAAAGTTTGACAATCAGTGAGAGCTTCTCCTCTGGTTTCCAGTAGTTATATGAAGAAATTCTGAGACTGTCCTTGTTGTCTCTTGCATGTTTTGTTCCCATAAAATGTATGGATGTGGTTATGAGTAATTCGTCTTGGGAAGCACCAAGGAGCATTACTGCCTGTAAGAGCTAGATGCTTATTGCTACTCGTAAAATGAAGCCATTCTCAGGTTATTCCTTTGTGTCGTTCCAGTGTTAACTCCTGTGGTATCCTCTCTCTAGTGCAAAGAGAGAGCCTATTGAGCAAATCTTCCATTGCTGATATTTAAAAAACTGGTTTCAATGCATTTCTACCCGAGGGACATCATTGTGTCTTGCAGCATAAATTTAATGTGCACCCATAGTTTTTATGCGCTTTTTTTTCTGCCTCCGAAGAACTCTGTTTCTCCTTTTTCACCAAGTAACTGGAAGGTCCTGAATAGCATTTCAGTTTAGGAGGATGAGTAAGACAGGACCTATGACATAACAAAGCTTGATCTGAAAGTGATAGAGTGGAATCTCTGATGACATTCATAAAACTTGGTGTCAAGCTTTGGTTTGTGTTTGTTGATGCCAGAAGCTGTGATATTTTTGAGGGGTTGGGAAGCTGGGCTTTGAGTGCAGGAGCTTACAAATTGTTATTTCAAAAGATGTTTTGACCTATGTTGCCACTTTTCATGCATACTTTAGGTGGGATTTCTTGGTTCTTAGTGCCTGTGTATATTACACTGTAGCCTACGTGCAAACTGCTCTTAAATTTTGAAGAATTTCTCTTGCAATGAAGATGCACCCACTTGTGGTGCTTTGGAACGAATAGCCCAGGCCTTGTTTGAGTTATTCTTGTTTGGACTTGATAGAGTCAGCTAGAATAATGTCTGTGTGTACTGTGCCATTATGCGGTGTGGCACTTAATGTCAGAGAAGGCTGAAGTTCAGTGATTTCTTGGAAGAGAATCTATGTTTTGAGATGAAGTCTAGAGCAGTGGTGACAACTACAGCCTAAGGCTCTGGTGACATGGGTTCAGGCTACTGTGACAGCTCTCAGCCCTTGTGTAATGGTGGGAGTCATTTAACCTCTCTGAAGAGAATGTGGTTTCTCCCAGCATGCACAGGGGATACTTCAAGGAAAAACCACCTCTTACTATTTTTTGGGCTTCTAAAAATATACAGTGGATGCATGTTCCTGCTTTCTACATTAGGCAGCTTTTAATACTATCTGCCATAGGTTCTTCTTCCCCGCAAATTGTGTAAGTCTTGGGTAACTGTTTGAAATTGGGCATTTTCTTTTAAGGCAGTTGTGCACCCTTTGTAGTCGAGAGTGGGAAAGCACTTGCAGTGATCTGTCTAACCTCTGTTGATTTTGAAGAAGCTCAAACTACATCACATAAAGATGCATATCTGAAACTGGGCAAGACTAAATCTAGTCTAAATAGCTGTGGCAGTGAATATTGCAAACACTGCGTAAAAGATGCAAGTTTCACTGTTTTTCATGCATTATAGAACTAGATGTACGTACTGAGTATCTAGACATCTGTGCCAAATTACTCTTGAGTGGGACTTAAAGTTCTTTTCATTAGGCAGAAAAGCAAAAGAATTTTCTGGCTCTCCCTCTTACATAGTGCATTCTTAATATTACTGGTTCTTCATTTCACTTATGCATAATTGTATGAGGAAAACCTAAGAAAAACCAACACTGTCTTTTTGCCAGCTTTGCCATTATGCAGAAAAATCATTGGTCTCTTGTTGTTCAGAAATTTGGCAGTACAGGATGTTACCTTTCCTTTCCCATTGCTTTTTTATATATAAAGGAAGAAAGGTGAAAAAATACCAATATGTGACTTGGAAAGAAGGAGAGGAATCTTAAATTTACCTTATTGTTACTGCAAGGATGTTTGATTTTAGCAAAAGAAAGGCCTATGTTATTTTGTAGACTCCCTGATAAGATGGCTTTAAAATGTCTCTGTCATGGTTTAACCCCAGGCAGCCACTTGCTCGCTCCCCCACCAATGGGGCTGGGGAGGGAATCAGAAGGGTAAAAGCTGGAAAACTCGTGGGTTCAGATAAGGACAGTTCAATAGGGAAAGCAAAAGCTGCACACACAAGCAACGCAAAACAAGGAATTCACTGCTTCCAACAGACAGACAGGTGTTCAGCCATCTTCAAGAGAGCAGAGCCCCACCAGTTACTTGGGAAGACAAATGCCATCACTCTGAATGTCTCCCCTCTTCCTCCTTCTTCCTCCCACTTTATATAGTGAGTGTGATGCCATGTAGTATGGAATATCCCTGTGGTCAGCTGGGGACAGCTGTCCTTGCTGTGTCTCCTTCCAACTTCTTGTGCAACCCCAGCCTCGTTGCCAGTACAAAAATCAGAAAAGGCCTTGGCTGTGTGTAAGCCCTGCTCAGCAATAACAAAAACATCTCTATATTATCAACCCTGTGTTCAGCACAAATCCAAAACACAACCCCGTAGCAGCCACTGTGAAGAAAATTAACTCTAGCCCAGCCAAAACCAGTGCAGTCACATACAATTAAATTCACTTTATTTATATCCCTTGCACACTGCAAGAAGACTTAATTTCTATTTTTAAGAGGGAGTTTTTCTCTCTGATTTCATCCAGTATAATTTGCTAATTTTAGGGGTGTGAACTCCTCATGGTTTAGTGAGACAAAATTTTAATAGCTGTGTCTGAATTCTTATTTAAAATTTATCACTACGTGTTTCTATGTAGCACCAAATATGTTGCTTTTGCTCTTTTGGTGACTAACAGGCTGATGGACTGATAAATACATACTTTAGTGAAGGTAGGGTTAGTGAATTAGAAATGGAAGGAAATTCTCCTTCCAGTTTGATTTTGATCAGTCTCATGTCTTAATATACTGAATCAGTGTGGTTTAAGGTTGCAGAGCGGCTTGGAAATATTTTATTTGAACTGAGTTTCTGAAATTCCAATGTAAGGAGCAGTGAACTTTCCATATATTTTACCAGCCAACACATGAAGCAATGTCTTTAATTCCTGCAGTAATTACTCTTAGCTAAATTTGGGGAAGCTTTGATTTTAGAGTGTAGTGCCTTGTACCATTCACTGCTGTTATTAACCTATTATCAAGATCCAGTTCTGAGGCTTCTGTGATGAACTTGCATCGTTCTCTAAATGTTTTTTCTTCCTGGAGCAGACAGGTCTGTCTGTTGTCATTATCTTTGCAACAGCAATAAAATTTAGGAGACTGTCATGTTGATGAAGGTACAGAGTGTCGTCCATTCAACAGCTCATTTCCAAACACAAAAACTCCTCGGCATTACCACAACACATGTGCTTGTTTTTTTCGAATGGTGAATGCTCAGAAGTATTCCTTAGGCTAACACTATGCTCAGCTTTCTTCTGTCAGCACTACAACCACCATAGGCAATTCAATTTATGAGACTTCTTGCTAAAATCGTGGTTTTACATGCAAGAGTAAAATTCATTTAGCCACTGAAGTACTAATGTTTTGAATAAAATTAATTAATACATGTTGCTATTGTAATTCGTATTGGCCATTAAGTCCCAAAAGAGGTTATGTCTTGAGCCAATAGCAATGGTAGCTCACAGATGAACAATTATTAACAGTGACTTCCTTATCTTCATAGCTCTTACCTCTGTTCTGCGAATTTTGTCCTTTCATAAACTGCAATATCTGTACAAGTTTCCCCAGAGGTGGAAAACTGAAGGAACTGGTATGAAATGTAGGTCCCAGAGAAAAAGAAAAAGAATAGCATTCCATGTATTTCACATGGTGTAATTTTGCAATATTTTTTCCCCACAAACAAAACATTGGAGGGAGAGGTTAGTCAGATTTTCTAAGATAAATACAGTATTCATCCTTCCATTCTGTTTGTGCTAATTTTTGTAAAAGAAAAAGAAAAGTTGCATACAAATAAAACATGGAAAGGGTATAAATATTTTATGTGCTTGTAATGTATGTCACTTATGTGCCAATAACAAGGCGGAACAGTTGGGTGTAGAAAAGAAAGATCTAATGGCAGGTAAAGAGAGTAAATCAATATAAAATTTTTGTTCATGGTAAACTTCAAATTTACTCTCCAAACTTGAGGAACAGCAAAAATACATTCCTTTGGAAAGGAAGCCTGTTAAGTTTATGAATGTAATTTCAATTTTAGGAGCAAGTAATTTCCTTTAAATCCTTTGTTTCTCTCCTGGAAATTATTTTACATGTTTCCTGAGGCTTTTTTATCATTTATATTTGTCTAAGCGAATTATATTTTGCCTAGTAAATATGACAGGAGAGTAGAAGCTTCAAAGGTAATGAGCCCAGACATGTTGTGAAAATGATTTTCATGTGTCCTCACCAGGCGCCTATCCATTCTTGCAGGGAGTGGAAGTCAGAGACAATTTTCCTGTTACCCACTGGCTGGCATGCCAGTCCGTCAGCAGGCAGATAGTTTATGATTATCCAGAGAATATGCTTTCTTGCCAATTTGTTGGGCCAGAAAGGTTTTGCAAGGAACTGTTGAAGCTGAAGCCATTATAAAGGACAGTTAAAGACACTGGAGCAAGTGGAAAATACTCTATAGCGTTTGCAGGGCATAAAAGAATCTGAGGAGTGAGGTGAGGAGATCTGTGAAGATGCTCCTGGTGTTGTTGCTTCAGGAAATAACTCTAAGGTCCATATGTTCCCACATTTCATTTTTTTTCCTGAACTAATGCTTCTGCTGGATTGTGAGGGATTATACAGCAGACTGTCCCTGACTCTTCCTCTCTAGCAATTCACATGTGTCTAAGGGAATACAGCAATCGTTCTGTGCTGCTGTTCAAGCTGAGCTAAGGCTCAAATCTCTAAGTAATGCCTATTCAGCCGCTGATCGGGTGTAATGTGTGCCTCTGATCATAGAATCATGGACTGGTTTGGTTTGGAAGGGAACTTGAAGATCACCTACTTTCAACCCTCCTGCCATGGGCAGGGAACCTTTCAGTAGCCCAGCTTGCTCAAAGCCCTGTGCAGCCTGGCCTTGAAGTGCCTGATAGTGTCTATGTCTGTGCCATGGAGCTCAGCCAAAAAAGGCAGCTTTATACTCTAATTTGAATGAAGCTTCCATACCATCAGGGTAGTGATGGATTGATAAAAGTATATTAATCATGAAAACTTGAATAATGGTCTTCCCAAAGTGCATAGGTGAAGGTGTTGTAGCATCTTCAGTGTCTCATGTTGCAGTGTAGAAAGAAAGAGCATTCCTTAGGAACACTGGGAAGGCAGTTTTGCTGTGAATATAATATCCCAACCAACTCTTGTGCTTTCAGCAGCAGATAGGTGGCCAGAGAAAGCGCTGTGAAGGAAGCACTGTAGATGCCTTCAGAATGAGATGGGGTGTGCCTTTGGGAAGGCATAACATGTCAAGTGAAGAAGCAGATTTTGACAGCAGACCACTTTGTTCTGGTGTGGTGCTTGGTGTTACTCAAAGTGCTTCCTGCCACAGTTGATGTGCAGCGTTAATCCTGTATCCACTCTTTTCCTATCGTGACATTGCTCTCTTCGTTGAGAACAAGAGCTGTAGGAGGTGTTTGTGTGGATACACAGACTTCATCTTTGAAATTTTAGCTGGATTAGTTACTTACTTTTTTTTTTTTTGTCTTTTTGACCATTTCCATGGTTGCATTTGTTATTTGAAACTAAAATCTTAGTATTTAGTTTTAAACAATTGTTGGTCTTGATTTTTTCTATCCATGTTTCGTGAGTTAATTTAAGATTCACAGAAGGCTAGTGTTAGCTAAATTTGGGCATATGTTTCATGTGGTAGGGGGATACATGGGAAATTCTTGTCAATCTGTATTTTAAATTCTCTCTCCAAGAATACATAGTATTCATTGCTGTCTAGCGATTTGTTCGATTTGGGCTTTTTTTCTGGCAGTAGATGCACTTAATTCTCTTTGACAGTGTTACAGTGTCTTCAGGTGCGTAGTATAGTGATGTTCCTGATAATTTTTTTGAGAATCTGGATTCATCCATGCTTGTGAACACAAATAGCAGTTGATGTTGGTCAAATATTTGAAATGCCTTTCTGCACTGCTTAGCTGCCACACAGTGTGGAAGAATGGTCTTTACTGAGGTACCTCTGGTTGCTGCTTCTGAAACTCTTGATCTAGAGGTCTTGACAGAGCTCTGGGGCTTTCAGTATGCTTCATTCCTGTGCATGACATTAATACTTCATTTTCATGAGCACTGAAGCAAGAAAATCATGACCTTCATAAAAAATTTAAAATTTTGGGGTCTTTTTGAATGGATTGTTGTGTAGTATCTTACCAAATGTGCTTTAACAGCTTGCCTATACTTTGTGCATTTTCAGTAAAAAAATAAAATACAATTTAATACATGTTGTACTTTGCTGCATACAAGGCTGGATACTGCAGGTAATTTTTTAGCTCTGGTTCAGTTTTTGCTTGCCAAACTTTAAACATCCATATTAAGATTCATAACCGGAAGAACTGAAGCTTCAGTCGAATAAAGAAGTCTTTTTTTTTTGAGATTTTTTCCTGTTAACTTTTCCAGTATAGAGCAGGATTGTCCAATAAGATGTACCACAGGACGTAACCTATTTTGTGCAGTTACTTGCTGTCCTCTGTCTAGTTCATGAGTATATTTAATAGAAAAAGTTAAAATCAGTAGAGTTGTAAAAGAATGTGAAGTGCTCAACCAGAACAGTTAAAATTGTAACCAACAGCTTGAGGTTCTTACATAGGTGAATATGCACAGAGGATCTCAGCAGTTCCAGGCTCTCACAGCTTGATTTCAAACTAGAGGGCCATCACCTCTCTCAGTGCTGCATTATTCAGATGTATAAGCCAGTTCAGTCTACCACGATTTTAGAGGTAACTAGATGACATTGATTCTGTTACGTGTTTGCTGAAGATATAAGAACAATGTATGGAAAGCAGGTTATGCCTTCAGTCCATTTAAATGCTCTGGCTTGCATGCAAGACCATTTTCCAGGTTATTGTTGTCAATATTAAGTAGTTATGGATGTTTTCTGGATAAGCTTCATTCGGATAATGGCTGGTGGGGGGATCATTACAGCACAGTTACTCTTTTAATGGGAGAGATGTGTGGCTTGGACACTGCTGATTAAAAATGAAAAAATGGTCCAAAGTAAATTTTTTGCAGGAATAGGACAAAAACTAGGCTTTACTTGTGTCGTGGAAGTACTGCAGCATGCGTAAGCTGCTGGAAAGGAAAGGAGTGTCTTGGAGACCTTGAGTATTCCCAACCATCTTATTTGCTGAGCTCCATGGGAACCGGCATTTCTGAGTTGTGGAAACTGACTGAGGCCTCTGTGCCTCCTGAGGCAGGTTGGCCCCAGAACTGCAGGGCATCAGGGCAGCAAATTCCCTGCTGAAGAATAAAAAAAGCAAGGCTAAGAATGTGAGGCAACGTGCTAGTGTGCCCTCCTGCATTCTTTCAAAGCATATCTGTGGTGTGAGGACAGCTTTCCCCTTCCTGGGGTATGTTCTCGCTCTCTTACTATCTTTTGTAATCTCTCCACAAATGTTGTGGTACCAGGGCCCTAATTCTTCAGGAGAGGCAGAGGAATGTCATTGTCTTAGTTGTCAGTTTGCTGGTTGGGATGTCTGCCTTGAAGCTGTGAGTTTGAACATGTCTTAAGCTGAAGAGAGCCTAGAATCCAACTGTTAGTTTCTTGATGGACAATCCTGGCTGATAGGTAAACCTAGTTTCCCCCATGCCTTTTGCTTGAAGGCACATATGACTGAACATGTAATTCATCTGTGATTAAGTATTTCTTCCCCACTGACTTCTGCAGTGAAGTCATGATACATTTTGCATCTGAATTGATTGACCTGGCAAGAGATTGTGATATCAGTGCCCTCGTTAGGAGACTATTATGGAGTCACTGCAAAGGAATCTCTGGAGGAAAGGAACAAATTCTTCAGGAAAACACATTTTAAAATATGTGAAATAAAGGAAAAAGAAATCGGGAAATGACTAAGTGCATCTCACTTGGCAAAGTGACATTTGTTTTAGTACAAAGTCTTCAGACTACCTGCATTAGTTCTCTTGTAGGTTGTTTAGAATCATGGCTCTGTTTCAATCAGCTAAAAATGCTTTTGAAGTACTACTTACCATCTTTCCAATCTTTGTTATTTGAGTGTCACAAAAGAGAAACAAAAAACATGTTGGTAATTCTTTTCATTATACAGGTATCACAGTTCTTTAATTTATTCTATTAATTTCTGTAAACTTAAAAAAAAAATTAAAGTTTGACTAAAAAAATAGTATGTTTTATAGTACAATTGCAGTAATGTCCCTGTCCTGCAATATCTATAGCATGGTGCAGTGGTAACTTAAAACAGATGTTGTTTTTGATTGACAGGCAAGTGGCAGCCTGGATAGCCTCAAAAGTTGATTGTGTCTGATAATAACTTAGCACTTAGGCCTTCAGTACTGGCCTGTGTTTGTTTGGGTTTTGTTTGTTTTGGTTTTATGCATGATCCCTTTAATATTTTTTTGTGCTTCTGAGAAGTGAAGGCGCATACATAAGAGTTTAGAGAGGAGAGTTTGCTGAGTGTCAGAGCTTGTTCCATAGCTTTTGGAGGTGCTTGTTCTGCTTTTGCATTGGCTCACATTTCTGCAGCTGCATTGCATTGCTGCAGTTAACTTACTGTTAGACTTCTAGAGCTGCTGTTGCTTTCCTTGTAAAGTTGTGTAACCTAAAGAGTATCTTTATGTTTGTTAAGGCATCTTTTGAGAGACTAAGAATGACCTACTAGAAAGATTGTGCTTGAATAGGGAGATTTTCTTCAAATTTCCCAGTGTGAATGGATAGTGATTTGATTTACAGGAAGTTGTACCCCTAGTGAGAAATTACATGGTTCTGTTAGAAAGTTAGATTCTAGCTTTAAAACCCCTTATCTCTGAGGTGAGAAAAATCTAAATTGAGTCAAGAAAATTTTGGGAGTAGGTAGATCCTACAGAAGTTCTGGGTGACGGGAAGGTACTCACCTATTACAAGGTATGTTAATAGAAAAGTGGGAGGGAAGCAGTGACAGATGAAACTGAGAACTGAAGAGTTCACAAAAAAGTGTAGAGAGATAGAGGAAGAAGGGGAAAGGGGTAAGGGGGAAAGCCTGAGCTCATGTGAGGCAAAGCTCACATTAGCTTCTGCTCACATTAATAAAATGCAAAAACTTTTGTTTAGCCAATAAACTGTGATTTGAAGCAAAGTCCCTGTATGTGGCATCCTGCCATCCTTCAAGAAGGAGCAGAACAGGTCCTGCAGTGTCCTCCCTGATCTTAACACTTAGAAAAATTCCAGCCTTTCCTGCTTTGCCCAAAATAGTGACTAGTTCAGCTTTCACCTATCAAAGTGGCTACCATAATCACTCAGGGATGCCAGCCGTGTCATGGATAAAGTACAGTGAAGACATAAGAGCCTAGGTTATGATTTTTAGGTGGCAGAATCACTATGTGCAAGGTGTTAGATTCCTGTGGTATTAGACTGGGGATGAAATTTCACTTGAAGTGGCTGCAGGAGCAATGTGGCATCTAAATGTAAGCACAGATCAAGTGTCTGTGGTTGTCAAAGACACACTTTATTTACTTTTGGGCTAACATGAGTCCTTGGATGTTTTAACATGGAAGCAGCTGTGGAACTTTCTCTTCTGTGGACAGATGATTACAAAATCTTCATTTTAAGAATTTATGCTGCATTTGACTTTCTTCCCGCCCCTAAAGCACGTTCAGAAGACAACACTTATCAAAAAGGAAATAAGTAAATCATATTTTAACACTTAGAACTCATAATCGGTTTGAAGTAACAATGTGATTATTAGATTTTGTTATTTTCATCTCTAGCTCGTATTGCCTGTCAGTGTGTCTACGTGCTCTGGTGGGGGAAGAGAGTCAAATTCCTGTGGAACAGCTCACTGAATACATCTGGCACGACTATCTCAATGCAAGCCTTTGAGATACAGTTTGTCACTGGAGCTTCTCTTGCAAATAGTAGTTTTTCTAGGATTTGCCTTTTAGCAGATCAGAACTACAGCTCAATTCATTGTGGCAGGTTTTGCCAGAGACAGGTATCTAGAACTACCAGTTATAACTTTTAAATTCCACTAAGAACAATGGAAACTCTTCAAAAGGTGATCATAGACTCAAAATACCCCAACTCTGAAAATATTACTCCAAAAATATTTTGACCTTGCTAGACTCGTTCACTGTAAGGGGTACTGGCAGGCTGCCAAGTCTGTGGGAGTGATTTTATGTACATTCATATGTAGCAGTCTCTTAGAAGACCAGTCTGTTAGTGAAGCTACTGAATCCCTTACATTGTCTTTGAGTTACACTGTGAGATTTTGTCTGACAGTGAGATAACTGCATGTAGTTGGGTCTCAGCGTTTAAGGCAGTAAAACAATTTCCCTGGTTGTTGCTACGTGCAAGGAAACTGTATACCTTCAGAAACAATGCTCTTTCCAGTAAGTACTTCCAGGATAATTCCTTTCCTTTCTCAACAGATAACAGTAAAACTTCAGGAAACTTGTGATCAGTTCTGACACAAGTTTCATACATTAGATAATGAAAGATCACAATATTGTGGTATTTTAAACAGAGTAACAACTTCTCTTATCTGTTACCTGATGTGACCCAGAAGCCATCTAGAGAACTTGAAAAAGCAGTGTTAAAATGGTATAAAATATTTCTTATACCACATCATAAGTGTCTTTGGTTATTTACATGCTGCTAACCCCCAACCCCAGCTCTGCATTCTAAACAAGAAGGCATTCACAGCGTTGTGCATGAATCTTTTAAGACTTGTATTGTGAAGTTAGTACCAGAAACTAAACATCACTTTTATCACACTAAAGGGAGTAAACCAGCTCTTCATTGAAAAGCTAAACAAATGACAAATCATTGGTTTTGCTAGTCTATTTTCAGTCTATTTTACTAGTCTGTTTTTAATTACTTTTATTAGTATTTTTAACTTTTCAATGTGCTTACAAGTTGTTACATGAATATACTACACTATAGTGGTCCCAGTACCTGTGGCTAAGTATCTAAAAAAGTTTGAACATATATCTGGTTTAATTTTGATGCATCTTTGGCTTTCAGCTAGCAAACAGCCCTTACAGGCTTTTTCAGTATCTTATATCGTATGGCTTTCATAAATGACTATCGTCTAAATATTGTTAAATTATGCAGAGGAACATAACACCTGGTGCATTTATTTCTGTACTGACCTTTATTTTTATAACACTCTTGTTAAAGCAGTAAATGAACAAGAAAGATAATAAAAAGCACGTAAAAAGCCTACAGACCAAAGGGGATGAATAATGAAGTACGTCACTTTATTCTATAAAGTTAAAATGTTGCGGTGTTTCCTGGTTAGTACCAGAAGGGTACTTCTGGTCTTTTGAGTCTGTAAGGACAGACTCAAAGTCTGAATTTGGAGAGCACATCGGTAAAAGATGTGATTTGCTCTTTCCATTGTGGGATCTCAGAGTTCCTTACAGTCATATTTGCATGGAAGGTTTTTGTCCAGTGCAAATCACTGCAATTCACTGAAGTTTCCCAAAGCATTTAATAAATGTATGCATAGCTAAAGACTTCCTCTCTAGCTGAAATAGAATAAAAGACGTTCAGGCCATTTTGAGTTGCTGAAAAGTTAGGTAATTTTGGTTTTAGCTTACCACCTCTTTTTTTTGTCTCCCCTCAAACTTTTATTTTATTATAAATAGTGTTAAGTCTACAGGAACTAATTTTTAAGATAAACTTCTGCCCAAATGTATGTGTTTCTTCCATTTGCTTACCTGCGGGCAGACTGCTTTGATTGTAACACACATACCGAGAGCTAGCAGGCGTAAGCTGAAGTAGCTTTCGTTGCAGTTTGCATTATAATTTCTTGGAGCGATTTGTGTGTTTCTCAAACGTGTCAAGTAACTGACTACAGAAAGTGAGAGTATTTGTTAGTCTGTTTCTTTAGGAAGAGAGTCTGGAAAGGGATTTTTCAACATGTAGCACAGTGTAGAATGTTAACTCACTGTGTGTAATTAGACTAACATCATTTGGCATAATCTCACAAAGGGCAAGTTTTTGAGGGTTTAATAATGGATATAGATCTTCATCTGTCTGTTGAGACCTCTAAAAATCTGATTTATTAATGGTACTTTATTTA
Source organism: Oriolus oriolus (assembly GCA_013400235.1). Classification (NCBI taxonomy): domain Eukaryota; kingdom Metazoa; phylum Chordata; class Aves; order Passeriformes; family Corvidae; genus Oriolus; species Oriolus oriolus. Next base: position 1,130,445 of record VXBT01005643.1, on the reverse strand, counting down.
GGTTAAAATCATTCTAAGCATATGACTGAGAGAGATAAAGGAAAAAAATATTTAGACAGTTTTCTGATACCTTGATCAAAATGAGCACTGTGTTTTGGGCTTTGTTTTGCTTTTCCACTGTCATGGATTGAGATCTCTTGTGTTGAATGTAAGGCTGTTTACAACAGGATTCTGGAGCCTGTAATGAAGCACAGCTCCCTGCTCAGGTACAGAGCTCTGGCTCAGTGCAGAGCCAGTAACCATGGTTGGACTCCAAGGACAGCATGACTCTTACCTGCTTCCTTTCCCACTGAAATCTGCTTTGTTCCTTTTTATCTGTGCTGTTGCTATGACTGAATATGGTAATATGTTTATAAGTCTTTTACACCAAACCATGTGATAAAGCATGTCCTCTCGACTGCCTGAATAGAAACTTAAGAGAGGGGAAAAAAAGAGTCAATTTAGAAAGTTCAAAGGAGAGGGAGGGAGGCAGGCAGGCAGACTAGGAGCAGAATATTGATTTCAGTTTCATTCTAATCAAATCATATTGGTGAAATAGGCCTCTAACATCACCACAACTCTAAAAATAGAAAAATCTAATATGAGTTTAATATGTAGGAACTGGCATTAAGAGTAAATTGGCAACTAGCATTTATGTCTGTGCTTCTGAGAAACCCTGTACGTTTAGCTTGAACGTAAGATCAACACATGCCATTTTCTGTTGATAATTTTTTTAAAACACTCTGAATTAAGATTACAAGCTGCTTTAAAAAGACCATCAGGTTTATTGTTGTAATTATTGTAACATTGTTGTATTATGGTGTAATAAAATTATATGGGGAACTTCTGTATCCTGCTTTTAATAGTTCCGTTGTGCTGTAATGGCCAAAGGACATGGGGAACAAACTTACTGAGGTTGGGCAGCCTGTTACTTCATACGAAAAATTTACAAGGAGATAAGAGCAACAGTTTCACCATTGCAGTGCCTTGATAGAGGCTCTCCCAATTCCCTGTGGTTAGGTAAGAGAGGCAGTGGCTTTCAACAAGCTGAAAATAACTTCTAAAAAGGCTTTGAAACATCTTCTATTGTTTTCATACACTTGGCGCAGAAGTTGATGGGTGAGCTCTGTGACTCAGTTTGTGGGCCATGTAAGTCATGGATGGTGAGTGTGTGACAACTCGACCAAGTGGAAAAGCAATAGCCTGAGCTCCTGTTGCAGAAATGCTGCCCTGGTCTAGCAATTGTGGATTACAGCTGTATAAGCATCTGAAGTACCTATGTGCCTAATGAGGTCTTTGTTAGATATGATATGAATAACTTCTGTTACCATCTCTGCTTAGACCATATAAGTAGCTATATGTTTCTTTACAGCACATGAAGCTTGCCAGCAGCGCTGAAAGAGATTCTTGAATAAAACAGGTGTATATTAATACCTAACTTGAAGATGGTGGGGTTTATCTTATGTATTTATAGCAGCTATCTTACCCATCATTGTGGATTTAATAATGGATGTTACTTAAGATGTAGCAAAATCCATTCTGTTTTAATATTGTATTTTATTAATTAAGCAGTGTTATCAGTTGTTGCGTCAAGTGTCTGTTCAAAATGAAATATATAGATTCCATAAAATCATGTCCTTTAGAGTTCACAGTATCCAGAACAAACATTCATTGTTTGTGTGATATCATATAAAGTATCACTATTATTTAAAAAGAAAAACTGTTCTGGGGTAGTCTTAAGAGCCTTATAGAGAGAGATTCATGGAATTAAGCTCTGTTAGTGCACAGATTGGCAGTTTCTGTAAATCTTGGCAATTTCTCTAGCAGGTAAAATATATCCCAGATAAAAAAACATGATCAAACTGATTTAAGATCAAAAGATGCAGTTGCTAATGTTAGTGGAGCAAAAGCAAAAAGAGGAAAGATACAAGAAAGAAAAATGTGCAAACTAAGAGTATGAAAAGCACATAACTGTTAATGTAGATACTATTTCAAGCTACTACAAACAAGCTGTACTTGTTTTTATTTATGTAAAGGTAACAGTACTACAATATTCTAATGACAATATTAAGGTTTCCTCTTCCAAAATATCTCAGTGGTTCTCAGTGAGATGAACTGACAAGTTTTGTCTGTAGAGTCTAAATTATGGCATCGGACCATATAAACATCTTGGTCAAGTAAACCACTCTGAACTTAATCATGTTTCAACAAATGTTATTTGAAGAATAATTTTATAATTTCCTGAGAGGAATTATCCCCATGAAACATTTTGACTATTGCCCTATTCAATTAAATAAATAATCCCTGTGACACCATCACATCCTTTGGAGCACTAGGATGAAACATGTAAGATAATAATGCTGAGATCCAAATTAAACTGTGACTCTAAAGGCATTATGAAGGTTTTAATCCCCTCTGTCCACCTAGGCAGAGTTTGAACAAAATCAAAAAACCTAAGGGCTCTGAATATGAAGGATATGAGTCTAAACCACTTATCCAAAGGCAAGAAAGTGCAGTAGAAGCAATACAGGCTGCAGAGCCATCTTTGCTTGCAACTTTTCTTACGTGAGTCTTACTGTTGCTAGTGCATTGTTGGTGTTGCCTTTTCAGCCCTGCTGTCTCCTGTGATAGGTCTTGACCAGACCTGTGCCCAGTTGAATTCAATTTTGCGTAAACGTATTAATGAAGCAAAGAAGTTACATAAAGTTGGTCTATAATATTTTATATATCCTCTCAATTACAACAGATAGCAGGTAAGATAAGCAGGTTTCATTTTCCTGCATTAAATTACTTTTATATTAGCAACATGGTTTTAGCGGATTGAGAAATATCAAATTGAAAACAATTTTTTCTACTGAATCTATTCTGTTCTAAGCAATTTAATGTGCTGTGCAACTGTACAGTTTCTGAGCACTTTCCATTAGCCTGCTAAACAAAGTCACTACTGTTTCTTGCCTGTGCTTCTCATCTTGCAGTCCTGCATTTGAGAATGGTTTTTGTGTTGGATGGCAGAGAGAAAGGAGCGGGGGTTTTGTTTGGTTTGGGATTGGGTTATTTATTTTGTTTATAAGCATTGAACTTATGACTAAAATTTTATGCATGATACACATTCTCCTGTGTATTTATACTACATGAGGAGATGTTCACCAAATGTGCCCTGTAGTTAAGAGTAGAGGGCAGTGAGCTTTGTAATGAGCTTTTAGAATCAGCAGGACTTCCTTCTGCAGGAGTTCATTCTACCCTTGACATTTTAGTTCTGGCAAAACAGAAATAAATGTATTTTCAGTTTGCAAACATCTCTTAGGGGAAAAGTCTGCTTTCACTTGCTAGTACTACCATGGCAAAACATAATGGTTGCTACACAGACATCTTCAAAATGACATCAGAGGATTTGTGCCATACTGTAAAAATTTAATGAATCCTCATTAAAGGCAGTTGTTCAAAAATAGTTTCTTTCTTTCTCCGTAAAACTTTAAAAAACTGATTTAACACTTTTGTTCCGAGTAATATGGTGACAGAAGAATAGTAATTTAACCTAGTTTATTTTCCAAAATCATCTGAATTGCTTTCTCTAAGTAACTCAGTTTAATAAAACTCACTAATTGGGGAAGTGTGTTCTCAGAATAGGAATATTTTTAAGACTAGATAAAAATTTTACTGTAGGGTTTTATTTCTCACTAATTGGGTGAATGGTGAATGGCATTGGTTTTCCTTTCAGTTAGACAAGCCTTCTGCATTTGGGGTTTTTGATGAATAGATGTAATTTACTCATGGAAATTCTTTACAACAGAGTTTCTTTATGGGTTGAGATATTTGTGTGATGTGTATTAGTATTTGAAGTGTATGGTGTATACAAAAATTTGGAAGGAAAAATGGAGTTTAAAGATGACTCATGACTATTTACAAATAGTGGTTTATTTTAATTCTATAAAATTGATGCAACAGTCTTAGCTGAACTTTGTTCAGAGAGAACAGACTGACAGAAAAGTTTCTTATACTTTTTTAAAAGACAAGCCTCCAACCTGTTATAGGAGTGATTCATGCTAGTACCAGCTCGTAAACATTTAAAAAGATTGTATGAGAAACTGCAACATCATGTGCACACACAGAACGTGTTTCTACAGGGTGCACAAAGCGTTGGCTGAAGTGCTACTTTGATGTATTGTTATAACGTGCGCGTGGAGCCTCTTTAAAGAGGAGGATTCAGGGACTTGTGCTTGTAGAGGCACACTCATCTTCATAAAGTGTTCTCTTTGGGTCTTTTTACTGGAAAAGTTATCTTTTTTGTGAATTCAGATTTGATTGTAACTATTTGAGTTGATTGTTAGGGTGTAACCTTAAAATACCATGCCAAGAGCAGGTTCTCCAGAAGGTGCATAGCACCTGAAACACTGCATGGATATGAGATTTTCTGTAGACTAGTACTCACTTATAATAACAATAACGTTACGTATATTTTACAAAGTATTTTTAAAGCATATCTTTATACGTGTATATATATATAAATAACAAGATAGAAAATATCCAAATAATATTTGAAGACTTCCCCCACAATAAGGAGAACTGTAGATCTATTCATAAATGGAAAGCATCACTTGTGACCCACTTTAATGGCATAGTCACAGCAGCAGAAAATGTTTCTGCTTTTCAAAGTTATGTTATTTATATTAACTTGGGGGACAACATTTTATTTTCTTCCAAGAGGAAGATATGGAAAGAGTACTACCTGAGCAGGATACTGTGGTTCTGTTGCCTAATGCTTTATATTGCCCCTTCAATGAAAAGAAAGGAATTTTTTTTTTTGCTCTTTTAAAAACAAATTTAAATAAGAAAATCCTTTAAAGTTGTGTTGTTGGGATGCACAGGAGGTTAAATCCATTGACCCTGCAGAGAATTTTGGTTCTTAATGCACTGCAATTAGGATGTTTTCTCCAGAGTTAAGTCAGAGCAGTGTTAATCAGTTGTGTATAGTGGCTTAAAATACCATTATTGCAGCAGTGGTTTTGAATAACAAATGACCTGCATAGTCTTTTCAAAAAAGACCCTTTTCATCTCTCCTTTCTTTTCTGGGCTTCTTTCTTCTCTTTTTGGTTTTTGGAGATTTTTTTGTTTCTTTCAGTTTCTGTAGATCATGAAGTATGGCCAAAGTTTTTGATTTTTGGTGGCTCAGTCTTCATGCAGTTCTCTGCCTTTGAGGATATTTGTTGTTTGGGTACAAATACAAGCCTTGGATATCAGGTGTGGAGCAAAAACATGCACTTATATGTGTAATGTGGAAAATAGTGAAAGTGTACTTGTGTATATAAGTAATGAAGGTTTGATAAAATCAAGTTGCTTTGTCAAGAGATGTGCTAGTTATTGTGGAGAGGTAAATAAGCTGCTTAGCCATGTAATGTGATAAAGCAGACCCTATCTTTTGATTAAACCTTTATATAAAAAAATGAACTAAAACTCCTGGGTACAGGCAGAACTGCTGATGTAACAGACATGTATTTCTGAGATTTGACTTTATCAGCCCAGCATGGAGAGGTGCAGGGCAGGGGGGAAAGGAAGAAGCAAGCAGGCTCCTTTAAGTAAGCAACTCAGTTCATGTACAGGACAAGAAGTGATTGTTTGTATGCTCAGGATGTGCTGCTGCAGCATTAACGCAAGTGAAAAGATCCTATGCCTGATGGAGCTATTGTTCTCTTGTTTATAAACGGAAGTTTAGCAATGGTTTAAACAAACAAAATCCCCCACTCCTGAGTCTTTTGCCTGTGACGGCCAGTCGATATGGGTTTAGAGTGTTTTGTCTTTCAGTGGTAGTACTTTGAAAATTCCCTGCCACTCTAAAGCCTTAATGTCCCTGTAACAAAATAGGTTTTATGTAATGTTGCCAGCTCAAAGCAATAAAAAGTCATGAGTTAGACTAAAACCAGAATTGAGCTGTGGGGTTGATTTTTGTAGGTCTGTAAATTACATACTTAAAATTTCCTTAAAGTTGTCTTTGTTTTGGGGCAAGGAGGACTTGGTTGGTTGTTGACTATTAAGTTAGATATGAGAATTATTTCTCTGTAACTGAGGACAAGAAACTTTGTAGTATTTCCTGGAATTCTCTTCTGTGATTGTTCAGTTCCAGGAGCTGGGATTTCAGAAAATACTTGAACTATCTGAATAGCAATGAAATTAAGAGTTGACTGTGAAACAGAAAGAACCAGACAGAGGGAGAAGGTGACCAGCTGCACATTTATCGATGTAGAATAGTTTGTGACGAGAAGTTAGACAATGCAGTGATACGAAGGAAAGCACACTCTAAATCCCAAGTGGTGAGAGATCAGAAGCATGTGCTGTAACTATGAGAAGTGATTAGTCATAGGTATGTGGCTGGCTTTTTATCAAATTCTCATTCATGGAAAAGGATTTAGTAATTGAAAATGTGTAGCAAGCTGACTTTTCGCAGAATGTTTCACAGTAGTCTGGCAAATTTCATTATTGCCATCTATTCAGACATCTTTAGAAAAAGAAAGCTTATTACTGAATGGGAGGGGAAGAAAAATCCATGAAAGCTGGGAAGGGAGAGCACTTATTAGAAACACTAAAAGTAAGCTGAACAATTAATCTAGAAGGGATACAGAATGTCTGGCATCACTCTAAAAATATGGCACCCCCTCAGTGTTTCATAGTGGTAGTCCCTTGAGGGATTTGTGTCAGGGGAAAGGTGCTCTCCTTCACGGGGAGTAGGAGTGCAGGTTTCTCATGGGCCCTGCTCAGTGCAACCACCCATTTAGCACCTGGGACTCCCAAGCATTTCCTTAGGTTGCTGTGTAAACCTGGGACAGAAGGAACCTGCACATAAGTTACATTTATTTTGATTTGAGTTAGGAGAAGATATTTTATTGACAGGAATTTAATTAATGGTGCTTATCTAAAGAGGAGGACTGATATGAAGCAAAATAGTTAACCAAGGGGTGTGGAATCTACCTTTTGCCTGCTTAAGAAACTTAAGCTTAGTAAATGCAAGTATCGGTTCATCACTGTATTTTTTTCCCTAGCCAAGACAGTGATTTTCTTTTTTTCTTCACATGACTGCTTGACAGTGAATGGAAAGTAACTTGCTTACTGTTAAAGAGGCATGTTGTTTTCAGTTTTCAGTGTGTAGGCACAGAAGTTGTTTGTATTGGAACCAGTTTGCTTACGTCAGTTTTGGGCTGCTGAAAAACTTGGAACAGGACTGAGTGTGAGCTGGGACACCAGAGACTTTTCAGTGGATGTTCTTGGGTTTTGAAGGAGCTGGTGTTACCAGTGAAGCAGAAAACTGCCTCTTCCCCCACGTTGTTCTCTTCTCCCATTGGTCTAATCTGCAATAATACCATATCTAAATACTTATTTACACATAAGCTGTGACCTAGAAAATTTGGTCTTTGTTCAGTCCTTTAAATAGGAGTTAGAGAAAAGGTTATTTCTGGGATACTTCTGGTTTGAACTGAGCATGTCTGTAGGATTTGAGGGAAACCAACATTTTGGTTTGAACTTTACTGTTTGGGTCACAGGTTATACATGGCTATTTGGCCTTGACCAGATTAGACCAAGAGAATAAAAGCTGTCTTTCTAGTCACACCAGAACTTCAGTGCCTGTACTTACTTTGCAAATGCTTTCTAGAGTTTGTTTTATACCATTTTCAACTTCTGGTGTTTTTTTAATTTGGGGGGATTTTTAAACTAAAATTGCAAGTACATGTACCTCTTTCTTGAGGTGCCTGTGCTTACAGTCTCAACTCTGTGGTGCTAATGAGTTAAAATGGAGGGAAAGATTGGTGTTCAAACTGACCCTGAGAAGGACTGGATTCAACATCTGACATCTTGCCTAGTATGCTTAGTACTTTGGTCTGTATCTGAGGTCTTGCTGAAGTTGCTTAGTCGAACAACTGAATTTTTATAATTACCAGACCATGTTGGCATAGTGCAGAAAATTTGCAAAGGGATTCAAATCTCTACAGCCTACTCTGCCCCTGTATGATGCCTTACTCATGGGATGGCCTTGAAGTTTCCCAGCCTTTGAATTTTGAAGAGCAGATACCTGCCAAAGGGTATCTGGGATTATCTTTGACTCCTACCTGGAATAAACACCTAATGTGTGTTAGTGAGATGCCTTACAGCTTCAATGTTTTTTTGAGGGGAGGTGGGGAGTTAATAGGTAATAGAAAAATTGTTGATGATAAAAGAAACACCTTCAGTTATTTGACTCCGTCTGCATTTGCCAGGTGGTCTCAGACAAATCACCCAGGATCTTCCATTAAAAAGTAGAAGTAAAAAGTAGAAACAGGGTTTGCTGACTCCATTCCCAAATACTCTCAACCCTCTGCATGCTTATTAGCATGAAATTCTGAGTGTAGGTACTTCTAGATATTACTATTAAGTAGCTCTGTAAAAAAAACATGAGCAGAAGGTGTTTTGCTGTAACACACTGTACAAACATGTTTGGGGCTGATTTTATATAACTTAAAATGTTTTATGATGATTTAGCTCCATTTTAAGACTTCCATGAAGGATTCTTATGTGGATTTTAGGAGGAACAGTGAACTTGAAAGAGATGGTAAAACTCTCTCCCCAAATACATTTCTGCTTTGGAATATACCGAAAATGTATTAAAACCCCTCTGAGTGCTCTTTTGTCCATTGGAACACCTGTTTCTGGCATATGCATATTTCTTGATAAGAAGAGAATTGCTCCTGATGATTTTGGTTCCTACTGCCAAGTTCTAAAAGCTTTAAAGCCACCTTAATCCTATTTTGTATGCTCCTTATGGGATTCTGTTTCTAAGCATTCATCAGAAACTCTTTCAAGATAGACTTAAATTGTCATCATAAGCTTTTGTTTAGTTTGCACAGCTATGACTGGTGATGGTAATGAGGTTGTTTGGGGAAAGAAAAAGAACGAAACACCTGTAAACTGAGCCTGTTCAAATAAGGAGATAATTTTGTGTCTTCATGGTTTGTTTCTGTTAGTGAGGCAACCCAAAGGTGTGGGCTTTCTGGAGCCTGATGCATATATGCATCTGTCTTGTGAATGCTTTTTTTTCTCTGTGCTTTTTAAAGGTACTTTTGAAAGAGTATAAAATAAATCTATGACCTATGAGTAGAGTTCAGTTTGATACCTTAAGCATAGGTGGCTTATCTCTCACTTGTTAGTGGAGAGCTATTGGCATAGTCAGTGGAACCCAGGAAGTGATTCATCTGAGCAGCCGTGGGATGTGGGTTGCACTAGGGTGGGCTGCGTGCCCTTTTGCTCTATTCACTATGGATTTTTTCTCCCAGATAGATCCCACCCAGGATCTTTGGGGAAGAAATAACCTTCTAGGTCTGCTTTATCTTTTCCAACCAGAGGATACAATGATCAATCTCTACAGGCCATTAAACATGATAATTCTCACCTGTTCAGCAGCTCCTGTCTGTATGGAATCCCTTTCCAACAATCTTGCCTGTGGCATTGGGGCACATGGGTCCTTTTGTGCTCTGGACTCATTGTTAACATGGCCTGCAAGTCTGACCTTTGTGCTGCTTTTGCAGGCAGTAAGTGAAAAAACGTGCATCATTATGATGCCAATGAAATCCCTATCCTTGCTTCCGTGATTTGGTTTTCAAATCACTCTTGTGCTCTGAATGCTTCTCTATGAATGGCAGGCTGCCTGTTACCCTGCCCTCCACTTTACATTTAAGACAGAAAGTAAACCTGACAGTTCACAGGCAGTGAAGTGTTCCTAGCAGTGCACCTGTGTTCATTGCACCAAGCAGTGATTTTGCTGTCCCTTTTGAAGCTCTGGACTTTGGCTTTGGATGGGTTGCATGAATAGCATGGTCATGCAGCCGGAGACCTGCTTGGCTCCTTGGAAAAGGCGGACTGGGGCTTTATCTCTGAGAATTACCTATCTAGTCATCTGTGGTGCCAGGCTCTGATGCAGGCAGGGAGCCTGAATTGCTTTACTCCTAAATCACTGTTCTTAAAAGCTTGCATTTCAGCAGCATGAACATTAGCATTAGTTCTCAACTGGGTTGTAGCAAAGTGCATATGTGAATTGCTCCATAAAGTGCGGTGGTCTTTCTCCAAGCCCCAGATTTCTTTTTTCAGGCTAACATCAGCTATGGCTATCCCAGTACCATATGCAGATTGGTTTTTCCCCTTTTTTTTCGTAGAAGACAGATCAAGGGCATGTCTCCAGTATTTCCTCAGACTGTGGGCTAGTGTTTTGTCTTCCTGATGGTACCACATGTCTCAGGACTGCTGCTTCTCATCTACTGCTAATGCCCAGCTCCCTATTAATTACCACAATAGGAGAGATGTTTGATGATTCTTTTTTCTTAAAGTGCTTCTCACTTTCAAAAAGATGGCTGATCCATTTTAACTATTGGGGCTGCTACTGTATGCAAATATATTTTCCTCTTGGCAACTAAAATGAAAATCTTTAAAAAATAAAATAAAAATAAACAACCAATCTCTCAACATCTTTATTATTAACAGCTTGGCAGCCCTGTCAGACGCTGGTGACTCAGGAGTCACAGAAGGAACAATGGCATGGATGGCATTCATCATTTCTTCCCATAGCATAGCTGGAGGAGCACTCCCACAGTTTGAAGGAGATGTGCATTCAGCCTCCTGCATCCCAGGAGAGGGCACTAGTCCCTGCAGGGATGAGGAAGCATCTCAAGACTTCTACTGGCAGTCTTGTGCTCAGCGTAAAGAAGGAGGCATTCAATACAGCAAGAAGTGAAGCTAATTCTTCTCTTCACAGGATGAGACTTGCAGCAAGAAGGATTTGGGGCAGGATTTGAAGATGGAAGTCTGATGTCTTGGGATAGCGTTAGTGCTGAGCTATAAAGCAATCATAAATGGATCTTTGCAAGACTCTTCTATGTCATCAAGGTAGAAGAAAGGTGATAGGCCATTTGTCTAGACATACCTGACTCCCCCACTGTCTGCTTGCTTCTGATTTAAAATGACCAAACCAAAAACCTAAAAAACCCTGAAACCCACAAAACCCAACAAACCAGCCCCCCATCAAAAAAAGAAATAACTCCACCCCACACTCCACATTCCCCCCTGCCTCAATAAAAAGGTGTAGTACTTCAGCAGAGGATTTCAAGAGCCTCTGTTCCTTGACCCAGTCTCGCAACATGATGGCAGAGGACACCTGCCATTTTGTCCAAATACAATCAGACAGAAAAATATGTTGGATATGACTCTTTTGTACCCTTAGTGAGCTCTCAGTCCAGTAAGTAAAAAACCCTGCTGCTAGCAGTGCTTTTGGAATTGAAACACAATTCTTTTCTAAACTTACTGAATTTGAACTGACCCTATGATTGGTTTTATTCACGTCAGGAGCAGATTTGCCACACGCTAACAGATTTCCTCATGTCCAAAAGCACGGCAGCATTCCGCAGATGTATTCCTTCAATGCTATTGTTCTTTTTATCTCTATTGCTTTTGTGACCTTGAAGTTTCAGGAAGGCAGAGAAGGCTGACCAATAGAGACTCCAGTGAGGGAAAGGACATGAGGGAGAAGGGATCTGGTTCGGGCTTGTATCCAATTATTACAATACATTTTTTGACTATTTTTTACTAAGGAAGTAAACACTTACTGCTGTGTAAAGGTTAGATATAGACCCACCCATTCTTGGAAGTTATGTACAGCTTGTCCTGAGTGACATTGGTGATGGATCTGTTTTGTGTGTGTATACAATTCTGTGACTAATTACAGTATAATTTTGTGCCAAAGCTTATTAAATAATGTCTTAGGTTGTTTCAAGAAACTCTTGTTTTATACTGAGCATTTGGAGAGGACCTAACGGAGAAGGGATCTGGTTTGGGCTCATGTCCAATTATTACAATACATTTTTAGACTATCTTCTACAAGGAAAATAATATAAAGTAGTAGAGATGATCTTGTCTCTGAGATGGTCAGATCCAGATTTATAGGTGCATTACCCCCTCTGTGTTTATGCCCCAGCATGGTAAGAACAGAGTAGTTCTCCTGATCAAGCTGTGCATGATGCATGTTATTAACAGTAGGACACTATCTGATTACTGAGCTTGTATTTTAAGGACAATACAAGGATCCTTGAGTGAATTTCCAGGAAACCTGCCAAAACTGTACAAGGATGGGAAAACAAACTTTACAACAATACTTAATGATGGGCTTATGTTTTTTTACTCAAGAAAAAGATTAAATGGTGATCACTGGACATGTACACACAGGTCTGGCTGCATGATCTTCAGTATTATACATAAACACTGTAGTTGGAAATCAAACTTTTAACGTAGTAGCTCAGTCATTTTGAAGCAAAGAGTAGTTAAAGCATTTCACAAATGCATCTCTAAGAGATATTTTAATATGGCTTCTGCCTCGTCCCTGCAATGGTCTTGCCTGAGCAATTGTATTGGTTCCCTCTGGTATTAAAGCTCTGAAAACCCATTGTGGCTAGAGCATTTGTTAAGCAGTCTCTACAGACATGGCATTGTGGCAGCTGCAATGAAATGCACTTTTTTTGTCACACAGACTAAACCAAGATGATAAGACGGATGAAGCTATTTTGTTTAGATCATTCTTCTCATGCCTCCCCCATAACTTTGACTTTATATAAGGAAACACTTTTTAATGTTTTGTATCAGACTGTCTTGCCTTTCTGTTGAGAAAGATGAATGATCTGTTGCATGTCAGCGTTGAGACTGAGTTGCCTAATTGTTTATGTTGTGCTTCCAGAGAGCATTTAAAGTGTACAGATCCTATACTTGACTGAATGCAGTTTTCTGTCCTGAGTTTCTTTCTGTAAATCCCGCTCAGTGAACCTCCTATTAAAACAGAATTAGCACAGCAGATCAAGTTGTTGAGCGCCTTCATCAAGCTGGAAAGTCAGATGCAGGCCAGTTCTTTCTCTATGCTCTCTGCTTTGAAAAACAGCAGTTGCTTCCAGTTTGCAGCATACACTAAATTTCCAAGAGCTTTCAGCTAGTTTTGCAAAAACTTTGAATTGTGGGAGGAATTTGAGTGGAATATATCAAAAAAGGCATTAAACCTGGAAAATATACTAAACAGTATAGAACTGCTGTAGAGGGAAAAATCTGCTTACATCTCCATTGATGTTTGACCACTTCTAAGAGAAAAAACTGAGTGATTATCAGCCATGGTCTCTTTGAAACTCTTAATAATAAACAATATATTTAGGAACCTTTTCTAACTAGGTGTTATTTTGTGGAAAACTGTAAGTGATTCTGAAAAGCTGTATTCTTGAATAATTTTCTCTCTAATTCATCTTGACTCTATTCTAAGAGAGACAAGCAGTTCCTTGGACTGTTTATTAACCTGTGGAAGTCAAGAAAAACGCTGCTTAATTTCAAAGAAAAGTTTATTAAGGTTTGCTATGGTAAGCTACTTTATACTGTGTACTTGATATAATTATATGTGGAAAAGGAAACTGGAGGTTTGATTAAAAAAATAGAATTCAAATTCTATTTATCTCGTTTTCCTTTCTCACAGGTGGAAAGACATGACATGAATACTCTGAGTTTACCACTTAACATCCGCCGTGGAGGTTCTGATACCAACCTGAACTTTGATGTACCGGATGGGGTCCTAGAGTTTCACAAAGTCAAACTCAATGCAGATAGCTTGAAACAGAAAATCCTCAAGGTTACAGAGCAAATCAAGGTTGAACAAACAGCTCGAGATGGAAACGTGGCTGAGTATTTGAAACTGGTAAACAGTGCAGACAAGCAACAGGCTGGGCGCATTAAGCAAGTCTTTGAGAAAAAGAACCAGAAATCTGCCCACTCCATTGCCCAGCTGCAGAAGAAATTGGAACAGTATCACAAAAAGCTCAAGGATATTGAACAAAATGGATCTTCCAAAGCTAGCAAGGATACTTCCAAAGATAACTTGAAAGATGTTCAACATGGAAAGTCTCGTACCACTGGGCATGGAACAGAGAGCAGCAAGTCGGGTGTGCCAGGAGTATCTTTGACACCACCTGTCTTTGTTTTCAGCAAGTCTAGAGAGTTTGCCAACCTGATCCGAAACAAATTTGGTAGTGCAGACAACATTGCTCATCTCAAAAATACCTTGGATGAATTTCGGCCAGAAACGAGTTCTAGAACGTATGGGGGCAGTGCCACCATTGTTGCCAAACCAAAATATGTTAGTGATGATGAATGCTCAAGTGGGACCTCTGGATCAGCAGATAGCAATGGGAATACTTCCTTTAGTCCTGCTGTGGCAAGTACCCTGGACAGCCAAGGAAAGCTTTCCATGATTTTGGAGGAACTAAGGGAAATCAAGGAGACACAGTCTCAATTAGCTGATGATATTGAGAATTTAAAAACCCAATTTAAAAGAGACTATGGCTTTATTTCTCAGATGCTACAAGAGGAAAGATATAGGTATTTTTTTTTAACTGTTCTCTTTAAATGACCTTTGAATGGGTGTAGAAACTATTTGGAAAGTGTAAATGTGTGTGTCTGTGAGAGAGAGAGATTTCAGAATCACAGGGAAAAATTAATTCCAATCAGTGTCTGGTATCAACATGTTTAATTCTCTCCAAAGACTGAAAATAAAATACACATAGAATATTAATATTTCCTGTCAAATAGTGTAGTGTCTTTTGCCTTTTGTCAAAGGCTGATCAGAAAACTCTCTCCCCTGTCATACTTTTTGTGTGAATTGTATGAATTCTGCATATAGGAGATGCCAGTGGTTTTGTAACTCGTGGAAAGATTCTCATCTAATGTGACTCAAAAAAGGCAATCAGTCTGTGGTGTAGCAGAACTGACTGACAGCTGATAAGTATACCCTTGACTGCTGAGTACCTTGTCCAAATACTTCTCACACACATTGCTACCTTGTGGATGCAGTGTCACCTTGTACCCTGGTGTAACACACAGCTGTGAGATGTAGTTTTAAGTGCTGTAGCACAACTTCATCTTGCATTTGTTACTTGACAATTATCCTTTATCATCCACTGTGAGAAGTGGACAATATGTTCTACAGAGGGCTTGCACCTGCTGTACCTATATCCCATTTTTCCAATGGCTCGTTAAGGTGACAGTCAATTCTTAAAGTCTTTACTACGCCAGTGGGCTAAATCTTGGTATGAAGGGCAATATTTCATGTTTCCCTTGCTTCTAGTTCTTGAAATATGAGGAAAGGCTTGATATCTCATGGTAATATAGGGAGGAAAGAACAATGAAAATGGCCTACTGAACTCATGACTTGGTTTCAGGAGAAGGCAGAGTGGTCTTTTCTGACAGCTCACTGCCAGTAAAATTTCAAGCCTCCTGCCACCCATTTCTAGACAATTTTGCCTCCATCATTTTTGTGCTGACTGGAGTGTTTGCCTGTTCGTGTGTTAAATCAAGTGACAAACTCACTAAAAAAATTCTAGTTTCCTGATGATTGACTTGAACTGGTTTATCATGCAGAGGCATGCCAGAACAGACTGTACACAAATGGCAGAACCTTGCAGTTGTATTTGAGAGCAAACATATTTTTCCTCTCATTACTGGCGAGCTATTAACTGGCTCAAAGTTACTTATGAAACCATATCTTCTTGTCTAAATGAAGAGTGAAAAATGTGTTGGGTATCCTTAGGCACTGTTTATAGTTCATATAATTTGCCAGTGATGTAAAAATATTTGCTTTTTAACACCTACTGCCAGCAAGAAGTACTCAAAAAAGGCTTTCAGATTGCTAAATAAATGTTTGTGGAAAGTTTGCAAAGTTTTTACTGATTCCTGTATGTACTTTGTAATGCCAGTCAGATGAAATCATTGTACGCTGAGAAATTACCTTTCAAAATGCGCAATTGTTTTCATGATTTGGCATTACTTGAATAGAAGGCACTAAATTTAGACCTCTTTTCCTAATAAGATACGAAAGATTGGAAGACCAGTTAAATGACCTCACTGATCTTCATCAACATGAGACAGCAAACTTGAAACAAGAGCTAGCCAGCATAGAGGAGAAAGTGGCGTATCAGGCCTACGAGCGATCACGAGATGTTCAGGTACTTTTTTTCCTTATTGTGAACTTCTGACGTTTTGTAGAAATCTTGTACCATGAAACACTTGCACCTTTCTACATCTTTTAAAATAAGGAATATGGGGAAAGATTTAAGCCCATGTTTTGTCTGTTTTAAGATGAAAACCCAGCCCATTGAATCAGTGACAGTCTCCATTTGTTTCTCTGGATTCAGGATTTTTTCTGCTGGAACTGAGGATAGAGTCTAGGCAGACTTGTGGTTGAAGAATGGCCTGTTTTAATTTCTTTCACAGAGGAGGAAGGAATTGAGTCTCCTTGTACTGTGTAACACAACACTTCTGACAATGTCCTGACACAAACTTCTTGCTCACACTTTCTCCAATATGTAGTTTCATCGCTGGCAAGGTTTATTATAAACTGAGCTTAGGGTAAAACTTAAGAGAGCTGATTTATAAATAGACTTGTAGATTTGCCGGTTATAATTAAAGAGTTTTAAACCATGGTCACAACAACCTCTGTAATCAAAGCTGTGGGGTGTGTTCACTTTAGTGATCAGTTGTAGTCATGTCTGACTTCAATCAAAAGCCAGTAATAATGTCTACAAGTGTGTCCTGACAGCATGTAGTTATGTAGATACTTGAATATTTATATACAAGCACTTATATAATGTATAATATTTCTACTCAAAGTCTGAGCAAGTGGTGAACAAACCTATTCATGAACAACTGAGGAATGCTCAAAGATTGTCTTCATATTGGTTCAGATGGTAAAAGAACCTAAAACCTGACCTGTATACACCTGTACTCACATTTCTAAACATAGAGAGTGCAGGCAGCAGGATGATCACAGTTTCCTAAATATTGTGAGTTAGGAAGCTCCTAGGAACAGAGTGAGAAAGGGATGGTACTGAATCTAAGCATATCCTAGGTTCCTCTGTAGGTTTAAAGAAGAGAGGTCTCTCACAGATTTAAAGAAAAGAAGACTCCTTTCTGTGAAGGCAGGCTGTGTAAAAACATAGTGAAACCTGAGTTGTTCAACAGAAGGGCTGTGAAATATTTCCTAACTCATTAGCAGAATCCTGGAGGGGTGTCAGAGACTTCTTATTGAAGTGCTATGTTGATACAACCTTGTTTCTTTTATCTCTGTACAGCTGGACCCATTTAAACCTATCTCTTTGGGGCTTTGGAAAATTAGCTAAAATAGAGTAAAAGAATTTAAGCTGTGGATATTTTGAGTAACAGCCTAACTCTGTCGCTAAATGATGTGCAGATTGTTTTAAAGACGTGTTCAGCCTCTCAGTGCAGAGCTGCAGGTATCAGGCTTCTGCAGCTGGACTTTCTCTAGAGCACCACACAACAGTTTGAGGATAACTTACAGTCAGAGTGGAAGAAGAACCAGGAAAGTTCATTAGCGTGTAGTGGAGAACATGCCTGAACCATAACAGAATTTGTGCTACCCATTAAGAACTGTCTTCCATATTGTTACTAATTCCTAGAGAAGTGAAAGGAGGCAGTCTTGTGTAAGGCGCTGTGCCATATTCTCTGTGGTGGCCTTGGTGCCTGGCCAGTCGCTTGGTAAGACAGTTCAGCTTGCTGAAACAACGAAGAACTGACCCAGCAAGGGAAAGCTGATAGCTCTCTGGGTGTTTATACACAGAGGTTTGGTTTGAAACAGCTTACTGTGTGATCAGGTGAGCAACCCTGCTAGTGCAAGGAAAATACCTGGAGTTTGAGAGAGGGGAAGAAAGTTGGGAATGCTGGAGCATTGGTTTTCCTTGTCACACAGTGGTAAAAGATTATGTCAAGGTGATCAATCTCATGGAATTATAGCTTTGCACCGTGTTACGCAGTTGTGCCCAAATCCCAACTCCAGCAAAAAGCTGGCATTTTGGGATGTAAGTGAAGCAGTTGGAAGTTTTTCTGTGTTTTGCTTTGGGAGGGCTTAAGCATGGGGGTAGTGTCTTTAGGAAGCATCTGGACCACTTTTAGTCCATCCTCAATCAGAAGAGAAACTTTCTTTAGAACAAATTGTGAAGTGGAATAGATCATGTGAGAGAGAATCCCATAAAAGCATCTTCACAGGTTTTCCCACTATCTCCACTGTCTGCTTTGAGTATGGATCAATGAGCTGTCACACCAACAGAGGGAGAAGGCCAGATCTTACAGAGGACTCAAGCCCAACATTGTAGGACAGGTGGCTTTGAGAGCAAAATTAATGTAGACCACAGAGGCAGTGTAAACCAAGTGCTACATGTTGCAAAGTAGGTTTAATTAGTATCACAGCAAGCCCACCCTAATGATTTCTGTAGAATACACAAAGAAACTAATTTTGTTGCTGTCTTAATGCAGTGATAGTTGCTATGGCAACAGCTTTACTAGTACTTTATATCAACAGTATATATAGGAAACATCTGTCATGAACATTAGAGTTATGGTACTTTTTCTCAAACATGAAAAAGGAAAAAACCTACATTTTGGACAGTGTTGTTAGACTTGATTATGCCTGAGCGAACAGTGATACGCTCATTCAGACATATATGTGCATTTATTTTTTTTGGAAGTTGGTGGTTCATTGAAATTTTAGCAGTCTATAATAAATTACACATCTAATCTAGCTGATGGATGGCTCTGCAGCTAAAATGTGAAGAAATGTTGAATGGAAATATGGCTGCCCTAATTGTTGTTTTCTGTCTCCAGGAAGCCTTGGAATCATGCCAGACCCGGGTTTCCAAACTGGAGCTCCATCAGCTAGAACAGCAAGCACAGCAGTCTGAAACAGTTAATGCCAAAGTGCTCCTGGGGAAGTGTATAAATGTCATCCTGGCCTTCATGACTGTCATCTTAGTGTGTGTTTCTACTATTGCAAAGTTCATTGCTCCTATGATGAAGAGCCGTTTTCATATCATCTGTACTTTTTTTGCAGTGACGCTGCTGGCAATATTTTGTAAAAACTGGGATCATATAATCTGTGCTATAGAAAGGATGATTATACCAAGATGAAGCTGTTGGACTGGCTGTTTCTTTTTTTTCTTTGTTTTCTTCTTTTTTTTTCCCCCTCTTTTCTTCTCCTCCCTGTTTTTTAAGCACTGTGTGTATACAAATTCTGGTGTAAATATATAAAAGTATACTTGTTGGCAGTCAGTTTGCCTGTTCAATCTGATTTTGTCTAACTGGCTGTATCTGTGATGAACTGCTCACTTAAGTCAGTCTTCTGCCTTAATCCAAAAGGTTTGCCACTTTCCAAACCCATACCCACAAAAGATGATATGATGGTCTGGGAGGGATCCCAGCAACTGCAAGTGTCAGGTGTGCTTTTTATTAGGCTGGAGTGCAAAGAGTGTGACCAGGAGGGAGTGCCATAATGTGTATCAGCTCTGTTAGACTGATAAGTTAATTTTCTCTCAAAATCCAATTAGAGTGATAAGCCAAACTACGCAGTCATGTGCATTGATAGTTCTAGATTCTAAATTAATGGGTATCATCACATGAGATTTTGAGTTTTCAGGACTAACAAAACTTGATGCTTCTGCTAGTAACTTTTTGCACAGAGTTTATTGTTTGTAAATGAGGCCAGTGATGACTACTGACAACAGTTAGCAGTTTTTCTCTCCTGGCACTGTTCCTTGTCACACTCGGGAGACACATACGTGTGGCATAAGACTTCCAAAGATGGACTGAATTGAATCATAAGATCCGCAGGCGAATTTTTAAAGGAGTAAAGAAGCAAGTAACTGGTAGGTAAGTTGTCATGCACAACAAAGCACTCACTTGTTTCGAGCCCTGCAACCTGCAAGGGGAAAGAAGTACATGGAAAGGCAGCACTGAGGGTAGCCTTTGTTAGCACTGAATTGTTGGGGTGTTCTAACTGACTGCAAAGTGGTGGGACAGGTGGTGGGACCCTGGGTACAGGGGATTTCTTTCTTCTGTCAGATTAAAGAATGTGGCAGAAACATGAGGGAACAACTTCATAGGGGGGAGCAGGGAGTTAAACTTCTGTAAATATACAAACTGTAGACAGTCTCAACAAACATTCCTTAAAATAATGTATTAACATGCAGTACCACTACTAGGAGACAGGGTTGGGTTTGTTTTCCCACTGGAATTAATTTTGCTTGATTTAAGAACTGCAAAAAAATTTTCCTTGAAATCTGCTTGGCTTTGAGCCATGATGTAAAACAAGATCTTTATTAAAAATAAACAAAGAAAAACCACCACAAAACAAACCACCAGAATTCTTCTCCACTCTCCATTAAGTGAAAAAAACAGTGTCTCCAATTATTTGATGTTCAGTGTTAATAACTGTGAAAATAATTGTCATGACATATTTTCAGTTGCAGTATTTTCTGTGCTGGTATTATGGGAGGGAGGGAGGGAGGGAGGGTATAGCTTGATGTGTATATTTCTTTTTAATCAAGTGCAATAGTTGGTGTGAAGTTGTGAAGACCTTATTCTGAGGAAAGGGAGTGGGTGAGGGGAAGGCAGGGAAGAACTTTGACATTTTACCACAATCAGATAAACAGTGAATAGTTACTATTTGTGGCTTCAGGAACTGAAGAAAGGACAGAATTGACTTAATAAATAATAATACAACTCAGCATTTAGAAAATTCAATTAAAATACTTTCAAATATTTTAAGAATTCTTTATATGTGCTATGTCTTTGAACAGAGAATCAGGAAGGACTGTGCTGGTTTGCAGTCACCGGAAATGGATCAGATCAGGCATACCCATGTTATCCTAACCCAGCCCTACCTCATCTTCAGAGGGAAGTGGAGTGGAAACCAAAACTAAACAAACAAGAGCGCAAACAAGACCAACAACTGGTTCTGATCCTAAGAATGCTGTGACTGTCCATGGTGTTTTCTTGCCATCTATATTATAATCTCCATTTTTCTCTTTAGCTTGCACAGCCAACTTCTTTATTGGCCTCTTGAGAAAATAGTTTAGCATTTTATTAAATGGGTTCAGAAGGGTAGATGTGCAAGAAAGGAATACCATGTGTTAATAATGTTTACTTAAGAAAAACTCCTTTACCTATTGCATGGTTATATGTTTGAATAATCCTCACAGTGGTAGTTTATGTAGTTGAAATGTTACATCAGGTAGCCTCAAGAACAGGCAGGAAAAAGGTTAGTATTTTTCTTATAACAAAGGATGTTGGTGTGGTACAACCTGGGAATGTGGAGGCTTCTGCTCCAAGGGCATCCTATTACAATTCTGGAAGATGACCTCAGTGCAAAATGAGGGTAGAATCTAAAATTGATGGCTCTACAAAAGATTGCTCACTGTCTTGATAGAATCTGACTGGGCCCAGATTGGAAACTGGAAGGTCTTGCATTTCCATATTGGCTTTACATCTGGCAGAAGGCACAAAAAAAGCTGTAAAGGCTGCATAATGTTAGTTATGCAAATTAAAACAACCTAACTGGTGAATGGATGCATCGCTTCTCTCAGTTATTTTCTCTGCTGGACTTAAATCACGGGAGGATGTGACACACATCAAGAAAATAATAAAACCAGTAATGTGAAGAGCAAAAGCCTGCCTTTTGAGTGAATATGCTATAGTTTTGCACAGAGTGAGAGTACAGTGCCAGGAGCTCTGCCACGTGGAAGGCCACCCAAGAGAGAGAGAGGCCTCCTATCCTATCCCTGGCCCTCCCATTTCCTACCTTGTACTAACACTGGTATGTGGTGAAGTCTTCCATATGCCATGTTAGCTCACTAGACTGGAAGAAAAACCTGGTGAAAGAGGTGGATGGTTCTCCACATCTAGAAACTTAAAGGGCTGGTAGAGAGGTACCATGAGTATGACACAGGGATTTTAACGGAGATGAGCCTTTTTCATTTTGTTGCAGTGAATCATGTGAGCTGCCCTTAAAACTGCACTCCAGGCAGACTCTGCAGAATGCTGGGGCAGTTTCAGTGTAGAAAAGATCTTCCTAGCTTTTTCCTACAGGGAACAGATACAAACGGCCCCAGGATGTGGTGGGACAGGGTAGCCAGCTGTGTCTATACTCAGGATCAAGAGAAGGCTGGTGCCTGAGCTAGCCAGGGCTGATGCCTCTGCCATTAGTGTCAGCATCACTTCCCCCCTTTAGGCTGGGATTATGTATTTTACATATTAGTGTGTGCATCTGGCCTGCAGTCTGAGCTGTGCTTCCTGTGAAATGATGCCCAGGCCAGCCCAAAGAATTGCAGTCCTCCTAGTGAGAACTCTATTCAGCTTCTCAATTAACCGTGTTCTGTCAGGATACCATTTGCTTTTATGTTCTCATACAACACATCAGAGATTCTTAGGATACTCCTTACACCTACTCATCATGAGCCTCTTAAAACACTCCCACTCAAGAGAAAGTTGCCAGACAGCGTCTCTTCCGCTTGGTGCTGCCTGCTAGGCAATTATTTCACTTCACTTTGGTAGTAGTTCTCTGATGGAAAAGCCCTTCGATAAGTTGTTAATACCTGTTCTATAGGCTTTTGGCAGCTTTTTGTTCGGAGGTTTCTGGAGATTTAGTTTCTTATGAAAGTTAGCACAATTTTCCTGACTTCTCCTACATCAGCATTCAGGACTAAATGAGGTTTCCTCTAAAACCTGTCTAATGGATCCCTCTGCTAGCTTCAACTATAACTCCGTTATTGTTGAACATCCAATTAGTAACTGGCAGGACTAAACGAGACCTAGTTTAAATTCCTCCTTCTTTCTGCTGTGCATTATGTGCATTCATGCAACTTCTTATTTTACTGCACTCCTGTGATGTCTATTTGCTCTGAATTCTTAGAGAGGCACGAAAAAATTTCACTGCATTTTAGTTTAATATCAAAATGTTTGTGTTATGCAGTGCCTCTGCTGCAGGACATCTGTTAATATAGATCTGATGTCTGCACTCCAGGAAGGATATTTAAAAGCCAGTGGTTTTCTTTGAACAAAATGACTGCTTATCTGGGGAATAGAAATTCAATAGGTGAAGACAATTTGCTGTAGGAAAGATACGTGATCCACTGACCAGAAGTTGAAGCTAGACAAATCCAGTGTAAGCATAGGCTTCAGGTTTGTAATCACAAGGGTTTCCAGCTAATTATTAAGCTACTGAATAACATAATAAACAAGGACTCCAACATTTGAAGTTGAATCAGTTCAGGCTTATGTTTGATACAAAGTTAACAGCATAATAACAGCTAGTGCTTTCTGAAATAAAAATCATTGAACAAGAAATTCAGGAAAGAAAAAAAGAAAACACAGAAGCTCGTGGTTCATTTAGAAGGTACGAGAACCAATTTTCTTGTTTGTTTTCATTTTGGGAAACCAAGTCCCTTTTCACTGTGATAGAGACATTTAACTTCTGGATTCAGTGATACAACAGAAGATAAACAGAGATTATTGTAATTAAACACTTTAATTTCAATAACAGAATTTAATCCCTTCTGAAAGTCCATCTAGGACTAGCAATCCAGCAAATTTATTCTCTACTTTTTTAAATCAAGCAAATATTTATCTGCTTTCTTCATTCACCATCATGCCAGAACATAGCCTTTAATTATATTGCTTCCCTTTAAAGTACAAGAGATTATAAAGGGCTTGTTTTCAGATAAAGTTGGAATGGTCTCTCTGATGCTAATCCTGCACAAAGTGTCAGACAATTTTACATTGCAACAGTGAAAGACTAAGGAAAGTTTTCTTTTCGTCAATGAAATTGCTTATTTTCCCTGAAAAAGCCAACAGAGATGATGCTGTAAATAAGGACTGCATGAGGCCAAGTCACACTGTCTTGCACAGTTGATTTGCTGTACGTTTAGCATATTGTACTGTTGTTGGAAAGTTTTGCACAAAGCCACCTTTCCTTTTTACCCAGGGAACCTGGGTCTGGTAGTGTCAAGGTGTACCAAAAATTGTCTGCTTTTACTGACTAAAGTTAATTGTCTTCGTATGTGACCTGCAATGTTTCTCATATTATTTCCATTTTGTGCAGCACTGTGGAAAGATGCAACTACAAAAATGTAATTTTTGTATATTTGGTTGTGTAGTCATGACTGCCTCTAAGGTGCCATTAACATTTTTTAAAATAAAAATATTTACAGTTATTTGATGAAGAATATTGTCTCTTAAACTTTCTGTCTGATCACTCAAACCCCTATCAGTTTTCCTTTCTCAGTAAAAAATTATTCAATTGATAATGATGAAGTTAATCCATTGAGCACAAGGCCCAGTTTTAATATACTGACAAATCTGAGCATTCTGCTCTGCTGCAGTTTTGACCAAAACCTGTTGAGTTTCACTTACAGCTGTGACACGGCAAAACTGCAAACATCAGCCTAGATATCATTGCTTTTATCCAAAGCTTGAGTGAAATTTGCTCTGCAAATGTTGGGCTATTGTGCCAAGCAGCTGGACTCACTGTGGATTTATTTTTAAACTTAGAATTAGAAACTTAAGATGTATTTTTATGTTATTGTCAGAAACCTTGGTCACATGTGCCAAAAATGTAACTTAATGTAGCTGACATAAAGCAAACTGTTTGCATTTATTTTTCATAAAGCAGAGGTCTCATCAGATGGCACTGGCAGCCATTGGGAATGATGTTATTTTTATTCCAAGAACAGAGCAGAAACAGTGCCATAACAGATTGCTTTGCAATCACACTGTACTTCCTATTTCCTCCTATTTGAAGAGATGGCATACAGGGGCTCCTGTGTCACCTGCAGACTTTCCAAGGTCTTGTCATGCTGAGTTTCACATGGGTTCCTGGAACATGTTCTATATTAAAGCTAAGTCCATTCACAAACAGCAGGTTCTCTTACAACCACTACTGATTTCGCTCATTTCTGGCCTGGGCTGAATAATCCCTCCTAACCAGGCAAACCAGACCTAAAACAACGCACCTCACTCATCATCAGTTCTCTCAGTTGCTCAAAACTCTGGCTTTGGAGAGTGCATAACACACCCTGGAAACTGCTTAACACCCAAAATTGGAAAGGCAGAGAGTAAAATACAACTCACAGAAAGAGAAGTGTCACATGTCACCAAGAAGCAGCCACTGTGCGCTGTTAGCGATGACTGGGTGAGACAAATAAACCTTACCAGCAGCGTACTCTGAAGATACTTCATGTTGGTGCCCCAAATAACTCCAAGAACCAAAGCTGTGTGACTGTGCCAGAAACCACCAGAAGGCACCCAAGACTTATCTGCTGTTATGCCACAATTCATTTTGCAACACCCAGAACTGCTCTGAACTAGCTGGTTGAGGCAGTGCTAGAAGAGCAGTTTATAAACTTAGTGATAAATTCTTCCTGAATGTGTGTGCTTATTTCTCTGCTTGTGCTGCTGCAGAAGGTGCAGCAGTCAATCAGCAGGTTCTGCCTCCCCTGGCAACTGGCACTGCATTGATGTAATTGAAAGGAGAAATTTTCATGCTGAATCCTCCTCAGTTCCTGTTTGGACTGTGACTTAGGTGACAACTCATTCGTTTTGTGAAGTTGCCTAGTGGATCGGTGCTATGTCACCTTTTGTGTCACCTACCAGATTCAGACAGAAGTAAAGTGGGGAGGCTGAACTACTGGACAGCCTCTCATGGGGTTCTGCAGGACTCCATCCTCTGCCCAGCTCTCTTCAATTTAATTAACAACTTGGATGCAGGACTGAAAGGAATACTAAGTAAGTTGGCCAATGACACTAAATTGGGAGGAGCTGTCACCTCCCTCAAGGGCAGAGGGGCCCTGCAGAGAGACATTGACAAATTAGAGATGGGCAATCACCAGCCAAATGAAGCTTAACAAGGGCAGGTGTCAGATTCTGCACCTGGGACAGGGCAATCCTGGTTCTATGCATAGACTGGGGAACAAGAGGCAGCACTGCAGAAAGAGAGCTGGGGGTCCTGGTCGATGGCAAGCTGCACATGAGCCAGCAGTGCCCTGGCAGCCAGGAGGGCCAACCTTGTCCTGGGGGGCATCAGGCACAGCATCACCAGCCGGGCAAGGGAGGGGATTGTCCCGCTCTGCTCTGCTCTGGGGCGGCCTCACCTCGAGTGCTGGGGGCAGGTTTGGGTGCCACAATATAAAACAGACATTAAACTATTAGAGAACATCCAAAGGAGGGCAACAAAGATGGTGAAGGGCCTTGAGGGGAAGCTGTATGAGGAGCAGCTGAGGTCACTTGGTCTGTTCAGCCTGGAGAAGAGGAGACTGAGGGGAGACCTCACTGCAGTCAGCAAGTTCCTCGCAAGGGGAAGTGGAGGGACAGGCACTGATCTCTTCAATCCTGTGACCAGTGACAGGACTTGAGGTAAGGGCATAAAAGACAGTCAGGGAAGGTTTAGGTTGGATATCAGGAAAATGTTTTTCATTCAGAGGGTGGCTGAGCACTGGAACAGGCTCCCCAGGGAAGTGGTCATGGCACCAGCCTGACAGAGTTCACTGAGAGTTTGGACAACCCTCTCAGGCACAAGGTGTGACTCTTGGGCTGTCCTGTGCAGGGCCAGGAGTACGACTTGATGATCTGGATGAGTCTCTTCCAAGTCAGCATATTCTATGCTTCTATGAAACTCTGCCTTAGGACAAGCTTGAAGCTGGCCAGTGCTGAGCTTCTGAAAGAAGCACAGACATGCTTTTGACAGATACTTTAGGAACTGAGCTTGCATTTGATGTAGTCACGATCCCTTCAGTTGTTGAATGTGTGGTTCT
Source organism: Oriolus oriolus (assembly GCA_013400235.1). Classification (NCBI taxonomy): domain Eukaryota; kingdom Metazoa; phylum Chordata; class Aves; order Passeriformes; family Corvidae; genus Oriolus; species Oriolus oriolus. Next base: position 1,103,791 of record VXBT01005643.1, on the reverse strand, counting down.
ATCCACCTGTGTGTGTAAATTTGGAAAAACTCTTTAGTTACTGTGTCTAGAATGGAATCAATCTAATAGAAATAAAAGCACTGTCAGGACTGAAGCCTGTAATACATGACAACAATATACCTGGAAAAAACCCTTGTAGCCTAATAAATTCCCTTTATGTTTTCCTGTTGAATACCATTTTAATGAGTTGGTACTCGTCAGGAAAACACCCTTTTCCTCTGTAGTCATAGACACTTGGTGATAAAGACACAGAAGATCAGCACGAGATACTGTATGTCCAGGCTGAACAGAAAAGTAGAGAACACAATGCCTGTGTGGTCAGCAGTCCCATACAACTCATTTGGCTGAGTAATAGCTTAATAAACTGCCTTAGGCTTTATATCCACTGATGTCCTCTGTGCTAAAAATTGTATTTTGGTCCTGCTGAGCCTAATGGTAAAAAACCCCTCTGAGTTTAACTCAGCAAGACTCTTATTGCAGCACTATGGCACTTAAAAGCAATTCTGTCTTTTGACTTCGTAATGCAAAAAATGCTAGTTTTCTCAGGCAATCTACCCACTACATTGTATGGTTTTAAGTCTCTACTACAAATAGCACACTACTTAGTCACAGACATCTCTGCCACAATTGTATGGGACAGTGAAACTATTTGGATGCTTTCAGGATCTGCTGACTCAGATGCTGAACAGAGCTTGTACTCCCTGCACTAATTCCCCACTTGGCCTCTATCCTGCCAGGTTGGATTCAGGTCAAGGTGACATAGACTAAACATGGATTAAACTACAGGTACGACCAGCAGCATGGGTACATAACAACAAAACCTTCTCTAAAGATACGCGACTGCGCTACAGGAGCTTGAGGATTTAGCTAATCTAGCAACTATTTTCAGCTTGCTCAACTGAGGCAGCAAAGACATCTAAATGAGCTTTCAAACTCCAGACTTTTTCTGATCATACTTACACAGTATATTTCTCCAAAGAGTGTATCTGCAAAATGCATTGAAACATTTTCCTGGGCTTCTCTACATGCTTTACAACACCTCTTTATACATTGCTTTCTTTGTGTGAGGATGAATCTTGCTGTTCTGCAAAATGGTTGATCTACCCAGAACTAATATAATATGACATTTGAAGAGTCACAAACAATTTCTGTCGATCAAAAACCGTAAGATCTCTAAATGAAATCTCTTCCCTATTACTCGAGCCACAGTGAACTTCAAGTGTCCCTTAAAGAGACTTTACTTTTTTTTTTTCATGAACTACTGAGACATGTAGCTGCATAAACATCTACTTGTACAAAGAAATCTGCCTGGGTTATGGGAGATGTTTCTAAAAGGGGAGTTTGCCACTGTTGGAACAATCCTTTTTTTAATAAGGATGTTATACATATTCCCTTTAGGTACTGAGTTAAAAGAGAAAGCAAACAAACCAACCCTGCAGGGGTTCCCCTCTTTCCCAACCAGGCTGGCTTCATATTTACATCTCCCTCATTTTTCCCCCCATATTTGTCTTGCAATATTTAAAGTTTTAATTTTCTAGCCGTTTCTGCCTCTTGCTGTCCAGATCCATCTCCTGACTGACCCTCTTTTCTCTCTTTGCTCTGTGCATTAGCCCCACTTCTATTCCTATAAGCTCTGCTTTCCATTCCTCCTTCCTTTGGCCATTTCCTCCTTGTGCCCTTGAACTCCATCTTGATTCTTGCTGTTTCTCTCTCTCCTGGTACTGTGTGAGATTCCAAGCCCATCTGAGTCACCACAGCAGCTCTCCTTTCAAAGCGAGCAGAGGTAGGACGGTCACTGTGACAAAGAAGAGCCCCATCACCACCCACACTTCGGGAAACGCTGGCCATCAGTGAGTAACTGGAATTGTCTGACTCAGCGGGTCTTTCAAGGAAACAAGGACCCTTCCCTGATCAATGGGAAAAACATGGAGGCAAAAATAAAGTAACACAATTTCCACCATCTTGAGTTATCCTCTTAGAAAAAGATTACACACTGGAAATACCTACACAATAATTATTCCATAAATTAGCTGGGAAGAGACATCCAACCCTGTCTGTTGATTTTAGTTACCTAAATAATTTTAGATTTTGTAGTTTTTTTGCTGTATCCCCTGCAGAGCTCACACTGATTGATCTAGATTCTTGGTGTCATGTTTCTCATGTAAATGAATTGTTTTCCAATAGATTATACCTACGTAATCCTGCTGTGAACAGATATTAATAAAGCTAAAGAAAGAATCAGTGCCATTCTACCATTTCTGTTAATGCAGCTGTAAAGGGGAGAAAGACTTCTGTTTGACCTTAGTTAGCATTAATATTTGTAGAGCTGATAGTGGGGGGGGGGGGGGTAAACAAACTGGATACAGAAAGTGAGAAGGCAACTTCATAATACTTTCCAGAAAGATTTTTTGCATTGTAAAGCTGTTTAGTCCTATGGCTTTTTATTTTCACCTTTTTCATCACAATCTGTTTTGAATAAAAATGAAATTTTAATTCATTGCAGGGCCTTGCGGTGTTACTTATTTCCCCATAGGTGTACACTGGTACAGGTGGAATACTGTTGCTACCTCACTTCTAACATTGCAACAAGTGCAACATACAGGTAAACCCGCACAGCGACCTCGGTCTGCACAGCCGGGCTGACGGTGAAGCGCTAAACTCTCGCCATTGTAGCTGTGGAAACCACGGATGTTTCAGACACTTAATTAGCTTGCAGCCACCTCTGGGGAGTGACTGCAGCTGTAATCTATAGCTGCTGGCAAATGTGGCATTTGGGGTGGGTTGGGCTTTTTTCACTTTTTCTTTGGGTATGTGTGTGTGTGTCATCACCAATACCCACTTTCTAATATACTAATTGAAAACAACTTTAATCCTCATTAAAGCGCTGTTAGCTTTATTAGAGGAATGGCAATACCGATCAGGACGTTCAATCCCTTGCTTCAGGCAAAGAGATTTTAGAGGGAAAATGAGGATGTTTATGAGAAGATGGTGTTTACAGTATTTGAGCTGCTCGTAGCAGCCGATCTCTGTCGGAGAGCAGCGGCCCGGAGCGCGTCTGTGCGCCCAGGGCACCCGGAGAGCGCACTCCGCCATTGCCGCGCCCCCCCGTCTCCCCGGTAACGCTCCCAGCGTGCCCCACGCGCCGCGGGCCCCGGCGGGCGGCGCCGCCGGCGGGAGGTGAGAGGCGCCATTTTTAAATCGCTCGGGCGGGCGGCAGCCACGCCTGGCCGGGCTGGGGGGGGGGGGTTCCGCTGTGCGAGAGGAAGCCAGGATGTGAGGAGGACTGGGCTGGGAGGGAGAGCCGGGCTGGGAGCGGGGCCAGGCTGTGCGCGGGGCCGGGCTGACCGCGGCCCTTTTGCGTGCGTGGGGCTGCACCTCTCGGCGAACGGGCGGGGAGGCCTCTGGTCGGGCCCCGCGCGCGCTCCCCCCGGCCCGGGCCGTTGTCACCGCGCAGCCGGGACGGGAGATCCCAGCGCTCCTCTGCCCGCTGTGCCGCCTCCGGGAACAGCCTGCTGCGGCCTCTGGGGCCTGCTGCGTTCGGGATCGCCTGGCACAGCTCAGGAGCAGGAGGACCCCGCTCGCTGCAGGCTTTCAACTGTTTACGCTTGTCTGCTTTGCTTTCCACCAGCGATCTTCAGCCACGTGCGCTGTGAGGATAATTATTATTCTCCTGTGCTTCTGAATGTGTGTCAGCCATGTCAGTGTTGTTCCTCTGACCGAGCTGCTTCGTCCATAAGTCAAAAAAATTAACAGTAAAAAGGTCATGGTGACTTAAGCGGCTCGCTTGGCCTCTCACTCGATCTTTGTCCAGACTGTAGAGTGTATATAAAATCATGTTTCAGCCTACAGAAGGTGTGGGATATGTATGCTAACATGAAACCTATGCCCTGCCTGAACATCTCGATTTTTGAGTAAATATGAAAGGGAAGTGATTTTTCAGAAGAGTTTTGGTTGTGGACTGTAGGAGTATTTGCAAAAAGCAGCCATTTGTATGCCTGAGTAGAACTTTGAGTGAGACTTTAGTGAGCAAAAGTTGGTGTGTTTGAAGGTTTCTTGCCATGAAAAAACAGTGGAAAACACACATGGCATGTGTAGACTGGCTGCTCTTGAGTACAGCTCAATTCACCAGCTGTAGCTCCTATTCAAAATTCAGTTTGATCAGTAACTGCTGTCAGTTTGACTTAAGTGTATGTGGCTACAGCAGAGTTTTTAACCCTGAGCTAAGAGAGGACCTTGTTTGTTGTTTTTCACCTAATAAGTAACTGGATCTCTAGTATAAGACAAAAACTGAAAGGGTGGTACTGGGTGCAGTGTATAGGGCTGGACACTGCAATAATATATAGTTAATTGTTGTTGAAATTTGTACTTTGAGCAGTGTTATGGAGGGAGTGATAGTAGCTTGCATGAGATTGATGTCTTCTGTAACGCAGCTGTAATACAGATGTTCTCCAAAATTTCTGCGCTTAAGTGCACAGAAGTATTAAGTGTTTTTTTCACTGGATTCTCTACAGTAATATCTGACCGGTGTCTAGGTTATGGGGCTTTCTATAACAAAGGTTTTCCTGTTTCTCTTTGGTTGCCTCCCTACTTTTGTTTCTTTTTTTAAGGTGATCACTTTGGCTGTTTCAAGTTGCTGATGACAGATGAGTAGAATACGGACTGTTAAAGTAACATGCAGTGTGCTGTCACATTTCTCAAATTACATAGAAGGGGGTTTGGGGTTTTTTTGTTACACACTCAGTGTTCCTGGAAGTCTGATCTCTTGTGAGTGTGGTGCGTAGCTGTTTAACACAGGGTTTTTTTCACTGAATTGTGGCTGTCTAAAATCTGGGTATCTAGTCCAAGGCTGTGATTTTATGAACATCTGAGCTCCGTGCTGTGCCAGCTCTCTGCTCCTGAAAGGAGAAAGGCTTGCTCTTCCTCCTGTCTGTTTACTTGGCTCTTTGTTCCTTTCCCCTAGTCCGTACCAGCTTCCCACTTTCACTGATGATGTCGCCTGCTGGATTTTTCCATGAGCTCTTGTGACTCACTGACCTCACAGAAAAACTATTGAGTGTTTTCTGCTTGTTTGAGTGTGTTGGCTTCTTGAGTTAAAACAGTTCATGAAGGGGTCTGATGAATGATGAACACAGGAATGGGGATAAAGAAATGAGGAGTGGAACCTCCCGTTCCTGGTGACAGTGAGCTCTTGTGCTGGATTACACTTTTCCATTAGTTCATTATCTGGTCTTACTGTAGACTCTTGAGCAGGCACGAGAAGGGGGTGGTATTTGAAGAGTTGCTTTCATGAGCCTGTGCTTTCTTTGAGTTTTTCACTCTTTCAGGCAAATACTTAGTTGTTTCACAAGATCTTGGTTAATTCAATTAGAACAAAAGAAAGAGCAAATAAAGAGGTCTGGAGGAGGACAGAGGAATTAGGAACAGGCAGAGGAATTAGACCATAAATTGTGTGAAGAAGCTCTTTGACTTCCACAGATTTTCTCGAGAATTTTACTGCTTGAGCAAAACATGGCACAAGGCTAAATAGTGTTCATTTTTTCATCAGTAGTTGCAAAATTATATTTATTGTATCATGTAACTGTTTAAAACAGTGTTCAAACACGATAAATTTAAGTGTTTGAAGTGTGGCTATGGTATGGAAAAGAGAGCCATGAGCGAGTTAAGTATGGCACTCGGGAATTACCAATACATGGTGCAGTCATGTCATTTGGTTATGCCAGGTGAGCAAGAAGGAAGCCTTGCTGTTGTAAACAAAATACCATAAAAATTAATACAAGGAAATAAAATTATGTTGATATCATAATATTTTTCTCTAAATGCAAGTATTCTCACTGTTTCAAGAGCTTGTAGCAAACAAAAAGTTAAAATAATATAGCTGAAAAATCTTGCAAAAGAAAAGCCCTTTCATGATGCACAGCTCTGAAGAGGAGAAATGTATAGTAGGAACTTCAGCAATGTTTCTTACTTTAGGAGAAGAAATAATTGGAGAAGAAAGGCAAAACAAAGGTGATTCTTGGAAATGTAATTGGTTTATTTCACTTTCCTATTCTACAGTAAGTATTGCCATTTTACCTACAGAGTGTGCATTTCCTAGGTTTCAGGACTCTGCACCAATACCTTTATATTTATACCTGTGGAAAATGATGTTAAGGTTTCATACTATGAATTTGGGGCAACTGATACAAGTTTGCAGTTTGGTAGCTTGATAAAATTTAGCAAATACGTAGATGTAAAATTAAGTTTAGATATGGTGGTGGGTTTAGTTTCTTTAAAGTATGTTTTATGCTTCTCTACTCCTTGAACACATCTCCAAGACAGGAAGAAGCTAGTGTTCTTTTAAAGTATTTCTCAAAAATTATGGGTGTAGTCTGTGTAATTTTGAAGATTATTTAAGGTCTATTCACTGACTGTGAGCAAGTACTGTTAGCCATTAGCACAGAAGAGATTCTGGTTTGTAACATACTTACAGTATTTGTATCCCTAAATGGTGTTGACTATTGACAGTTTACTGCCAGAAATTATTTTGTGATGTGGGGGAAAAGAACCCCAAAACAAAGTTTTTTGCTTGTAAGAATGTGAATAGGTTAAATACTACGAATTGCTGTTTGTGTTTTCGAGGAAAGAACTCTCATGAGGTAATGAAATCGCTGTTGTTGTCTGTTTCAGTTGTCACCAGGAATGCAAATCATGGCATTTGCCACTAGATGTCCCTGCAAGCTAAAATAGTTTTGTTTCCTTAAATACAGCTTAGGTTTTTGCAGTCTGGAGCGTTGTTTTGTCAGCTGCAATTATCTCCCTCTCTTTTCTCCTTTTATCTTTTTCATGGAATCTTCATGCATATGAATACACGGCCAGGTGTGTGTCTTGCTTTGTAATTTGTGCACTTTTTGGTAGTAGCAAAAGCTATGAGGAGAGAACATACTTCTCACCTGCAGGAGCTTGGAATAGAGAATACAAAAGGCTGTGTTTCTGCTTATCTTTTGGCTGACATGCTCTCAGAAAACGTAGTGTTTTCTTGGTCTCTTTGACTTTATATCCATTACGCCACTTCAGAAATACTTCTTACTCAAGTAAGCAGCAGGATTCAGACCCGACTTTAAATGCTGTGTTCCTGATTCTGAGCTTTGGCTTACTGTTTGATCGTTACATTTAGTATCTGTAGCATGTGAAAGCAAAGACTTGAGATGGAGAAAAGTCCTATTGCCTGGTTGTTGTTGGGGGTTTTTTGTTGTTGTTTTGGTTTATTCTTTTTGTTTGTGTGGGGTGTTTTGTTTGTTTTTATAGTGATCATATTAACCCTGCTGATATGCTTAGAAATTCTCAGGGATGTGCTGCCTTGAATTTTCTCTGTGTACCAGAGCTTTCTGTCTTCTCACGTGATTTATTGTCCTTAGCATCACTGACCTGTTCTCCTCATCCAGCTGTTGGTTTAACAATTGAAAATGTCTTTATATTGAGTATGAAAATTGCTGTTGTCCTTTGTTTATCGACAGCCAACAAAATTCAGGGATGAAAAAGGGATTGTATTGATTAGAAGGTTCTTCAGAACTTATGTCATTAATGTTTGAAATTGGTTGTGCATATAGGACAGTCATGGAAGAGAACATTCTTTATTCTGATTTCTTCCTCTTCATTCTCTCGGCAAATTTGGGTAAAGCAGAACACAAAGTCACTGTTGTCACTTTGCCTAGACTAGTGTTATAAGTGGTAGATTTTTCTCTGACCTTTTCCCATTTTAGCAATGGAGGAAGAAAAAATGGGAAAGAAAATCTTACATTTAAGTTTTCTTGACATTATCATGTCTCAGTGGAATGGGTGTTATTTTCCTATCGGGAGGACAGATTTTCATCTTGCTTATAGTTCAGGGGTTTATAAAGTCAAATTGTAAGTGTTTAAGATATATCCATGAAAGAGTGCCATGGTAGAAAACATACATACAACTGTGCACGTAAAGAAGGTGAGGTATTTGTAGTGATGGTAGAGATTTAACATTGTTTCTGTTTGAGTTTTACTTTGCACAAAGGTACACTCTGCACACTGCAGACATGGAGTTCTCAGGCATCAGTCCAGCTATGCAAAAAGCTAGAATGTCAGAGTAGTTGGTTTGAAAGCTTTGTAACTTCCCTAAAATTCAGTTACAGTCCTCCCTCCCCCAGATCCTGTAGAAGTGTCTGTAATGATCAGATTGATACCTATTGCTTCAAATATCAAAAAGCACTAATGGGGCATATTAGAATACTTCCTCATTTCTCAGCAACTCTTGATTTGCAGCTTTTCTCACACCAATCTGATATTATCACATTTTGCAAAACTCTTTCTGGAAACGTCACAAGAAACCACAAGATAAGCTGTGAAAATAAGGAAGTGACATGTATCAGTTACCTATTTCAGGACTGAACTGTGGGCAGATGCCTTCCAGGCTGTCCCTGACACCTTAACTCTTCTCCGGACAGGGCTTGATAGGAATTGAGTAGAGAATTATCTGCTTTTCTCCCAGTTGAAATAGTGGTGTGTTGAGTAATACAACCTGTTAGGATAGTGTGACAGTCTCTGACTTTAATAAGTAGTGAGAAAAGCTGTATGTGTCTGCTGTCTGTGGCCTCTGCTTGAACTCTAATTAACAAGACATAATTAGGGCATCATAGTTGGAGTCTCAGTGTATAGAATAAGTGAAAACAATATTTCATGTAATCTGTCAGATAGTAGTGCTTGTTCTTATTTTGTATTGACTCAAATGACCTTCATGTCTAAGTGTATTCTATGTCCCTGGAAGGGCTATTACTTTTCAGGGCAGGCTGCATGAGCAGAGAAGAGTTGCACTTTCAGTAAAGGTTTCTAACCTGAGTTACAGCAGAACCTGGATTCTTCTGTACTGAAACCTTTGAACTGTGAATGTACTTGAATGCTAATGACATGTCCTTGTATTTGTTCAGGTGCCTTGATCTTGTAAGATGTCAGCGGAAGGAGTGGATGGTCTCGTAGATTAGTTATACATTTATCTTCTCCATACTCATCGTGAACAGTCATCATAAAATGGATGGTTTGGGCAGCCTCCTTCCTCCCGTGGGTGAAAATGGTGATGCAGCAAATTCACAAGAAATACTAAAACTTTTGATGGATGAAAAAATGAGAAGTGAATACCATAAAGCAAATTATCAAACTGTAAGGGCAGAACATCTAAGGTACATCAATTTAAACCAGTTTCTCTCTTCGAGTTGTTAAAAGGTGAAGCTAAATGTTGGAAGTGATTTATTTGTATGTGTGTTGTGTGTTAGCTATTGTTAGTTGTCCGTGTGTAAGGACAGATTTGAGTGTTGTTCATATTAGAAAATAAACAATTCAAAGTACCTTAAGACATTGCAGATGATGTTTCTGCAGTCCTTTTTATGCTTGTAAATATGGGATAACTTTTCAATATATTACAGGAAGAGAATATTAATAGCTTCACTCTTATTTGGTGTTTGTATGTTTGCTTCTGTGCGTGAGTCTTTTAAGCTTTAAGGTCTAATTTTAAAAGGTGAATATAAAGTAAATATGTATTTTACCTTTCAGATTACAAGAGGATTATACCAAATCACAAGATGAACTGAAACGGTTGATAGTTGAAAAACAGACTGTACATGACAAATTTCAGCAGCTTATTACTGAATATCAAGATCAGTTACTGGGTAAAACACAAGAGCTGGAACAAGTGAGGATGCAGGTGAGATAATTTACTGGAAGGACTAAGTATGTGTTTTTATCCTGTAGTAGGGTTATGCATATTTTTCTCTTAATGCAGCATGTATATACCCAGCTTGGATATATTTCAAATATCTTGAAATTCACCCAGTCCAAGTAATGATTCTTCTCTAGAGTGACTATGGGTTGAAATTTCTGTTTCCTTGTTTAACTGAATCATCCAAATCCTGTTGTTAGGTGCTGTGTAAGACCCTCGGTCTCTATCTGTGCTTGCTCTGCTGTTAAGGGGAAAATCATCTGCCTTGGAGGGTAACTTAGGTGCCTAAACCTGTTAGAATAAGTGACTAGAAAAATAAATACTTGTTTCTCTTCATGATGACAGCTTTCTTCTTTCTTTCTTTTTCTTAAAAAATCCCAAACAAAATTCAAACAAAAAACCTCCTCAACATTTAAGATACATAGAGTGTCATCCAAGTTAACTGCTTGTTTCCTTAAACTAATGCAGGACATGTTCTTAGGAAACAAATATAGCCTCTAAACAAAGGATCCCAGGCTCTGAATGGAGGAGAGGCATGTCAGTACCATAACTAGAACTAGCTTCCAGAGACTTCAGGGTACAGCTAAGTGAAAGAAAAGTAGAATAAATTAGAATATATCACAGTTGTGGATGAATTTTTTTGTTTTAGCCTCTGCTTCTTGGTAGATAGTTTGCTGTGTGAACCATACCAAGCAATTTTAACGAAATACCATACAGATTGGAGCTTAAGGCAAGGAATCTTTCCTGATGGTTTTTTCATGCAAACCAGTACCATGTATCCATTGGAGAGCACACATTGTTTGGTGTTGCTCATTTTGATCTTTTGGGGTTGGTTCACTTACTGTTTAAGTTTTTTTAGACACTAATTTTTTATCTTAAATGTGAGACTGCTTTTCCTTCCCCCATCCTCCACAAAGGAGATAAATCTCCTGGCAATTCAGCCTGAAATTTGTATTGCTTTTACCAATGAATACTGACATTCTAAATGCTTCTGTTATCTTCCCAGAATATTTTTAGTTCACTAACATGTTTTTTTGCTTCTGTAACTACTATTGAAATTTCTTTAGAAAAACCTAGAAAATTAAGTAGAATTCCTAAAACCATATTTGAAATACTTTATTCCTGGCTATGTGACCTGTCCCAGTGTAAACAACTGAATATGACTGATTATTTGTGATACTTTTTTAGGTGCTAACTCCTCAAAAATTAGAACTGTTAAAAGCAAAAATATATGAGGAATTGGAGTCTCCTATGAGAGAGCGTTATCAGAAGCTAGAAAATGTAAGTCATAAGTATTGAAATTCTGTTTCATTTAGAGTAGTGATCGCTGCTTTATAGTTGTTCCTAAAACCTAGGAAATTAGTACTGAAAGGGGAGCAAAGTATGACATCATTTGTCAGGTACTGTTGTCCCAGGCAGGGAAGGTTGAAATCATGGAAGAGGGAGGAGGTGGCATTCAGTTCATCAAAGATAACTTGTGAAACAATAGGAACATTGCACGGACATTTATAGGAAATAAATTTGAAAACTTTTAATTGATGATTTTTTTTTTTTCCTGGTCTAACTTAGGAAGTAGAAAAATACAGAACACTATATAACAAACTTCGTTATGAACATACTTTTCTGAAATCAGAATTTGAACATCAAAGGGAAGAACATGCACATATTTTAGAAGAGAAGAAAATAAAATATGAGGCTGAGGTACGTAGAACATTATAGTAGCTTAGAAAGTATCTCTGACAAAGCTGCTTGAACATTGTGGAACTGTTGGTACTTGAAGGGTTGTCAGTTTGACACCATTTCATAATGTTTGTTTCTGTTCTCTGAATTCTCAAAGCACTTCTGTGACTTAGCCTAAGGCTGCCTCTGTAGATTTGTTCAGTGATGGGTTGCAATATTATTTCTGCTATTAAAAGCAAGAATAACTTGCTTTCTGGTAAATGACTGCCAGTATGTTTGCTTAATGCTGTTTTTAATCACATTTGTGATGGAATTTGAGACATGATGCTAATTTGAAATTAATAATTATCTGAGTAGCCAATGTAAGTTTAGACTTTAAATTACTTACGTAGCAACTTATCGAGGAAGATATTGTTAATGGCAGATAAGGGTGCATTGCAGTGTACCTGTCATGATCCTAGTTTGGGTCGTGATGGTGATAATCAAAAGGATACTGAAAACTTTGGTAACTTTATTTCAATTGTATTAGCTCTTGAAGAAACTATTCATTCATTTCTTTGGACTTTCAAAAGTGTATGTAGCTAAATAAATTGCCAGTTTATTTATGTTTTAAATATATACAGCATTGTAAATGAGTTGCAGATGTCATTTGCATATCCATTTAAGTATTTGTCTGGAAGCATATATTCTAAGATGCCAGATTTGAATGTATTATTCCAAACATCAGACACAAATCAAAGCAATCATCACTTTCAAAATCAATCCAAGTTTGCAAATGCAGTGCATTAAAAACAGAACAGTTGTCCTTCCTGGAGCTAAACCCACATGCTGCTTTACAGCCTGCCTCTCTCATGGGTTTGTTGAGTTTGTGCTAGTCCTGCAGCTAATTAGCAAACTTACACAGAATGAAACTACCTTGAGCCCAGGGCACAGTGTCATCTGGTTTCTCTCAAAGGGTTTTTAACATTCCATGTCTTTTAGCACAAGGAGGCTATAAAAACATCCTAATTCTTAAATGATGGCTTGGGCATATCATGCAGTTGAATCTCCTCATAAAAGGCATTTGGAGGGCTTTTGCTGCAGGAATCAGGTTTGTTCACAGAGAACGCTATTGAAACTTTTAAAGGACTGCTGAAGATCAGAGTTTGGACTAGTCTCCAAATATGGAGAGAATGCTTACATACCTTTCTTTCTCACTCTTTTGCCCTCAGTATTATATTCAATCCATGTAACTTGTTTTGAAACATAACAATCAATGTATTTGTATATTTGTTAATTACAGTCTCCAGATTAGTTTGTACCTTTTGTACTACCGTGTAAGAGAGAGTTGGGGGTTTTTTTGTTGTTGTTATTGGGTTTTGGTTTGGGTTTTGGTTTTTTTTGGTTTATTGTCTGTTGGGGCCCAGTCATGTTGGCTGTCTGGAGTTATTAGCAGATTTGAGTTCTGTTGTAATTACAAAATAGTGGAATCATAAGGTAGGTTGGAAGAGACTCTTTCTAGTCCAAAATCCTGCTTAAAATATTGAAGTGTAATGCGATCAGGTTGCTCGGGACCATGTTCAGCCAAGTCTTGAACATCTGCAAGGATGGAGATTTCATAGCTTTTCTGGCCAGACTATTTCAGCATTTAACCATCTTCATGGTAAACTTTTTTCATAATATGTAATTGGAATGTCACATGTTTCAAATTGTCCCTGTTGCCTCTCTTCCCATCACTGTGCATCTTCTTTTCTTCTCTGAGCTGAAGCTTAGTTCTCTCAGCCTGTCCCTACATGTCATGTTCCCCAACCCTCTCAACATCTTAGTGGCCGTCTGGACTTGACACAAACTCCAGATACAGCTTTACCAGTACTGGAAGGGGGACAAAGGATCACTTCCCTGGATCAGCTAGTTATCCTTGTGCCAATCTGCCAGGATTCAACTGGCCATCTTTGCTGCAAGGGTACTGTGCTGACTAAAGTTCAGCTTGTTGTCCACTAGGACCTGCAGATCCTTTTTCATGGAGATGCTTCCTAGACAGTTGCTACTGGCCTGTAGTGTTGCATTGGGTTACTCCATCCCAGATGCATGACTTGCTCTTCTTGTTGAAGGGGACCCAGTTCTGTCCATTCCTTCAGCCTGTCCAGATTCTTCTGGATAGCAGTTCTGCCTTGCAACTGATCAACCACTTGCCCCCAGTTTGGTGTCACACTCAAGCTTGCTGGAAGTGACTCCGTGCCATCATCCATCTTGCTAATGCCAACGTCAATCAGTGTTGCACTCTGTAGTGTTCTCAAAAAGACCCCACTAGTTACAGGCAGTCAGGTGGTCTTGCTTTGAATTTCCTATTCTAAGCAAGAAAACAAATGCTAATGTAATATCTTAACATTTTAAATGCCCACTGCTGCTCTTCTCTGAATTGTTAACAGCTGTAATTGTTGCTGCCTGACACATAACCAATGAGAGCTTTTTATTTTTCTGGGTAACACCTATCAGATTGCAAGACTGGATAAAGATAAGGAAGAACTCCATAATCAGCTGCTTAGCATTGATCCCACAAGGGAAAGTAAACGTGTGGAGGCACTTTCTAGAGAAAAGGCACAACTGTGTCAGAAATTAAAAGCTTTAGAAGCAGAAGTAGAAGAACTAAGAGCAGAAAGACACAACTGTGGTGTGCAAGCAGAAAATGTTCAAAGAGTACAAGCACGGCAGTTAGCTGAGATGCAGACCATGATGCGGTCTCTAGAGGTAAGACCTTTTTTTATTATTTTGCCTCCCTGTAGAGTGTAGTAAGAATAAGACTTGGCCTGACAGAACTGTCACTGAAGTCACTGATAATTTTGCCATTGACTCCACAATTTGAATTTGTACATTTCAGAGTTAAGTTCAAATTGTAGTTGACTGGGAGTCATGCGCTGCCAATTCAACTTTGGAAAGTCTCTCAGCTGGGAGATTTGTTTGAATGATCTCCTTTCTAAACAGGCGAGTGATACCTGTATTTGTAGTCAGTAAGAAGGTCATGTCAGCACTTGCCACTTGGCTGGAGTTAGAAACCAATACGTTAATAATCTGTAAATTCTTTATTCTTTTCAAAAATGTCACATGATGCTCTTTTCTTTAATCCTTCCCTTGTCTGTCATCTTTTTTGCTTACCTGTGCGTCTTCTTTCCCCAACACATTACTGCAGTTGTTTAGTTCTTGGCTGTTGCTCTCCCTTAATGAAACTTTGGTATTTCTGGCCTGTTGTAGTTTTCCCAGGATTCCACTGTATTCCTCATCTGTGGTCCTCAGACTTTCTGTCAGTTCTTGCTATCTCTCTAGGTAGTGAGCCTTTTCATCTAGATTCTTCACATAGTTGTAGCATGCAGATAGATGGTTCATTTTCTTTTTTACTATTATCAGTGCTGTATACCTTAGTTACAAAATGCTCTGATCTCAACTTAAAAAGTGCTATAATCTTCTTAGACTACTTTAAAGAGTGCCCTGATGAAAATAGAAGTGTTCAGAAAAAGGAAGGTGAAATCATATATTAGATTACCTTTTTGATATTCAGTAAAGATCAGGTCTTGAGTCTGTAATACAGTAATTGCATTTTATTTCCTCTCCATGGTGTTAATTCTTCCATCAGTATAACTGCTTAGGCCAGCACATTACACCTTTCTGAGCAGCATTTGTAGTTACACTGTTTACAGCTCAGTATTTTACTGGTAAGCATACCTGCTGCCTCCTAACCAAGTCAGATTACACCACCTCCTTATGAAGGAGGATTGAAAATGTGTATGATTCTGTGTAGGAGGTGTTAGTACAAACAGTTGTGACTTTTGAGTAAAATTCAAGACCCTTGTTGGACTGGAATATATGAGTGAGTGAAGATGAATATTTATATATCATATTATATATTATAATGAGTCAGTAATATCCAAAAGCCCAGATCAATCAAACATTTCAAATGAGTAACAAGAGGCAACCCAGGCCCAAAAATCTTAAAAATACTTCCTTCATTCAAGGCAGAAAAGAAGTCTGCTGAACTACAGGTTGATCGAATTGAGAAAGAACTGCGGATGAGTCATGAGCAAAACATTCTCTTAACTAGCAAACTTCACAAATCTGAACGAGAAGTCAATTCCTTAACTGCTAAAGTAAGTACTTTTATGGTATCTGAAATACATTTTTCACATCCTCTTACGTTTTTCTGTTTATATTTTGCACTAAGAATAAAGTAACAATGTCTTCTGCTGTGACTTAAAATAGATATGGAATTTTTCCCTCAGTTTCAGTTGAAAGGCAATGTGACTTTACAGGAGAAATGTCATACCTGAAAGTATCTCTAAAGATTGAGGTTATGTTCTTATTATTCCATCTTCTAGATCTTTTTCCTGAACAGAACAGGACTTGAAGAAGTATCTTTATATTCATATTTTTAATGCTCATGAAAACAGCCAGCCTTTAGAGCTTTAAACTGATTTTGTTTTCCTTTTTTTTTTTTTTTTTTTTTGTAATGGAGCTATGGCTTCTGGAGGTCTTAAAAAGTATCCCCTGAATGGGCTGTGTTAGTTACAGGAAGCAAGCTGCTTTGGAATTACTCGTGGAGATTTAGGTTATATTAGAAGCAGGGTAGTCACATTAGCATAGCCTTTTTCTTGGGCTAATGCCAGCATAGCTTGTACAGAAACATTTTGGTACAGAATTGCATCATGACATTTTAAGTAGACCATTGTCTTAAAACATATTTGAGTAACTTTGTTGGGTTGGCACCAGATCTTAGAGGTTTTGTTCTATGTTTGTACGCTTTTCCTTTTTTTGAGATCTTTTTACAGTGCATATTTATGAGTGCTGATTGTTTAATTTTGGTCATTCATTAAAAAAAGTTCTAGTTTACCATAGGAATAGGATATAGCTATACCACTACTTAAAGCCTCTTTATGTAATATGCCATACTTGTCCCCCATGAATGCTAAATAGCACAGGAAAAACTTCTGTTAAACATTTTTTGATAGTCTCCCAGAATATATAGAAGATTGTTACCGTCTTTTACTTTTTGTATCAACTGGTCTTCTCTGCTCCCTTCCAGAAGCAGGACAAAATAAAATGCTCCAGTATTGTTTCTCAAAGGGAGGAAAATAGAAGCTTTACTATACTAACCTCCACCTGCTTCTGCTCCCACTCAAATTTTACCTGAGCACAGGTGTATGTGTTTGTCTTCTGGATTTTCTGCCTTAAAAAAGCCACCTTAAATCTTTTCAAGTTGCCCTGAAATGTTACCAACTTAGTATATAAGCACTTACATCTTCCATGTAGTTACTTAATAAGCTACTGTGTCATTCTTAACCTTTTGCCACTTGTATATGCTAGCAGGTTGTAATTACATTTGTCATTGTGAATGGATTTTCATTATAAGTGCTTTCCTCCAGATATTTAATTCTCATTGACCGTGTAATTACTGCATTCAAATGCCTAAACTATAGAAAGTTTCCATGCAAGCAGTAATTTTCTTTGATTTGATGTTCTTAAAGCTCCTACTTTTATGAGGACATTTGATGTGTCTGTAGAGAAGTATTTGATTTAAAATGCACTTTAAAACTGTGAAAACCTGGATTTTGAGAAGGTAATGTAGCACTCCAGGAGGCCAGTGGGACTATAAGTAGTTACCAAATTGAAATTACTTGGGGAAGTAGTTGATATTCTGGCTTTGGATATCACTGTTTTCATTTACTTATGGATACTAAATTTAATTTTATTTTGGCTTGACTCTGAAGTATCTTTAGTCAGAAGGTAAGTAAATATATATAAATTTATTGTAGTTAATTTGGTGTTGGTTTTTTCTAATTCACAGGTAGAAGAACTTAAACATTCACATAAGTTGGAAGTAACAAATGTCAAACTGGAGGCAGCAAGAACAAAGAGTGAGATAGAAAGAGAGAGAAACAAGATTCAAAGTGAAATGGATGGTAAAGGATGAAATTATTTTGTAATTGTTTCATCTGTTTACTTCGACTTAGAATAATACAATGATTTTTCTCTCTGAACACTCCCCAGCAGACTTCACCTTCTACTTCTGGTCTAGGTCATAGATCTGACAATTCATTTGGTATTTGAAATAACTGTGTGTTTCACTTGCTCTGCTAGGTGAAGAACAGTTGAGAGCAGTTTTTCATTTCTGCAAATTAGTGCATTTGTGACACAACTTGAGCATAATCTGTTTCAAATTATATACTTCATATGGTTATTTTTTTCTATTATTGCTAAATTCCAGAGTCTTTCACACTCTGCTTGAAACTTTAACATACTATAGGGCTTCAGTGGTTGGGTTGTTTGTTTTTTGGTTTTTTTTGATTCTGTGTCTGTGGAATTGATACCCATTCCATAAAGCTGCCACATGAAACAAAATACAGTACCTAGCTCATTCTTTGAAGGAAATAGGCATTGTTCTAAGATACCTGAAGCAGCTGACTATGTAGGTAACTTGAAATAGCTTTGTAGAGTGAAAAGGCCAAAACTTTCTAGTACGAGTTGTTTTTAAATCACTACACAGCTCTAAAGAGAACTGTCCTCACTGATTGGCCATAGCCCCAAAATAGTCTTCCTGAAGTAGTTCTTTCTGTTCACTTGCTTTATTATTAAGCTCGCTAAGAGCAATGAAAAAGTGGTGTTTTCTGTATTGACAATATACTTACAGTATATTGCAAACTAAAAATGTTGGGCCCTATTAAATATGAAAGTAAATACCGACAAGATTTAAGTTAACCTGAAATTACTGTGGAATTCCATTTGCATCACTGAATTAGCTAAATAACCAGGAGTCACTGTTAGGGCATATTGGCTGACTTGCCAGTGAACACGTGTTAGTCACAAGATTTTATTTGTATCCTTTGTCCCTGCCTATAGAGTCATAGTTTTAGAAATGCCTCATTTGGTAATATAGGTGGATTAAAATGTGAGATTTGTTGTAGCCCAGTTACTGGTTTCACTGATAACCAGTTGCTGTTTACTGTAAACTTTTCCAGAAAAAGAAAATTTTTTTGCTCGACCTTTCCATAGCTATTGTGGAACAATTTTTAAAAATTTTTAAATCCAGACACAAGTGCTTAGTATAAATTGCTCTAGAGTTTAAATCTATAATAATATCAACTGTTTAATTACTTTTGTATATTGAAGTAAGAAACTCTTGTAAACCGTGATTCCAGTGTAATGGTTACTTTTCAAAAGTTTTGGAAGTATTACTAACTTTCTTGTTGCACTAAGAAAGGTCTCTTCTGGTTTTCTTGTGCTTTGGTTTTTTCCCCTTCCCCCATTCATTCTGTCATTTGAATTGTGATTTTTAGTTCCCTTTTATGAATTTATAAAGTTATTTGAATACAGGATTTCATCAGATTCTTATCAATAATGACATGTTTAACTTTTTTTAATGTATAATGCAGGATTGCTGTCTGACAAGGAAATTCTTAATGCAGCTGTTGAACGTCATAAAGTGCTTTTAGTAGAAAAGGATCGGGAGCTAATTCGTAAAGTGCAAGCTGCCAGAGAGGAAGTTTTTGACAATGTTGCAGCCTTACAGAATGAAAAGTATGTCTATTGATTTCCTCCTCAACTTCTAAAAGAGGACTGTTTTGTGTTACTTTAAAAAATGTCACTTTTAGCTAAACACTTCTGGCATTTTGTAGTGATTCTTATGCGCATGTTGAATAATGTCTCAGATTAGAACTCGAGAACAGATTAGCTGATCTAGAGAAGTTGAAACTGGAACAAGATTCTTGGAGACAATCTGAAAAGGATCAGTATGAAGAGAAGCTACGTGCTGCGCAGATGGCAGAAGAATCTAGCAAAAAGGAACTTCAGCGTTTGCGGTAGTGTGGCTTTTCTAATCTTAGCACAAATTTCTCATTTTCCCCCCTTAATTTCTTTACAGTAGACAGTATAAAAGCTTACTATTCATAGATACAGAAATCTTCATTATGGAATGTTCATTATGGTAGATAAAACAAAATTATCTTTTGCACTATATAAAAAACAGCGCAGAATTAAAAATAAACTGTTTAAAAAAATAACACTTTTCATCTGAACCTTTCAATGTTATTTTCAATGACCATTTTGAAGTGCTAATTTAGCAATACACGTTTGTTAAAACTGGTTCAGTGCTGGCTGCTGGCATAGCCCCCACTGGCATAACCAGTGTTAGAGTAAACCATTTCTCTTTCCACAATGGCACCATAGCAGCAACTGGCAAGCTGAGACCCTAACATGATGTCTGAGTTGGTTATTATGGTTGTGAGTTTGCTTGCCTTACTATAGCTTTTGTATGGAAGTCAGTATGATAACATGAGTCATACTCCAAACATCTTAACTCCTCTGTGAATTCTAAGAATGAATAGAAATATATTTTAATAGTTTTTTAGTTAAATATTTATCAGCCTTTCAAATAATGCTATTTATTTGTCAGGCTGATTTTTCCTAATTTATAACATCTGTATTTTGATTAGATAAAAATAAGGATGTCTTACACGATTTTAGATTAAAAATTCAACAGCAAGCTATGCAGACAGAGGAGCTGGAAGAAAAGAAATGTGAAAATGCTAATCTGAAACAGGTAAGGTTTCATTGCATTGTAATGTTTTATAGAGAAATACATTCCTTCCTGTACTTACCATGTCCTGTGTTTGAAGATTAGATTGAATTTTTAAGGGTTTTTTTTTTCTCCTGAGGGACAAAATGTGTACTACAGATATTTAAAAGGAGAAATGTTCAGAAATCAATCATGCTTTCCTGGACCTCTATAAATGGATTACAGCTTTTTGCTTCATGTGTTTTGTGGGTACGAGGCATTTCAAAGCTGAATGTTTATAGACTGGTATATTGAATACGGTTATGCACTATTTAACTGGAGATTCAGTTGCCATGGAGACTTATAAATTGTTTCTAGGTAATGCTTTGCATTTATACTGCATCTCTCATCTGAGGTTCTTCAAGTGTTTAACAGATGTTTCATAAATGAACAAACTAGTGTAAAGAGGTATATTTCTATTGCAGAGTCAATTGATGGCAGTGTTGAAAATAAAACAATTTTTTTAACTCCTGCATGCCTCTGATGTTATTTAGTTGGTAATAACAATAGCTGTACATCAAAGTACTCTGCAAGCTGTGTGCACTTGAAGTTGGAGTCAATTATTTTTTTTTTTCCTCCAGAAATCAGAAATTGGGGGATCTAAGTGTCCATGTGGGGGGAGGAAAAGGAAAGGGAAATGATCATTTCCATATGCTGGCTGCAGAGGTTGGACTTTTCAGTACTTCCTTGTTTTGTGAACTGGTTCATACAGTCACCGCTGGCTGTAACACATTGGGGTTATGAGACAGAGGAGCC
Source organism: Oriolus oriolus (assembly GCA_013400235.1). NCBI lineage: Eukaryota > Metazoa > Chordata > Aves > Passeriformes > Corvidae > Oriolus > Oriolus oriolus. The sequence goes on along the minus strand of VXBT01005643.1, from coordinate 1,083,059 downwards.
TGGATGGCTCCACAGCTCTGCTACTAAATGTTGCATGGTCCTCAAGTTCTGTTCTGCCCTGGGGCTGAAGCGATGGATTTCTGAAGTTCTGGGGGACACTCAGTGACTGAAAAGTCCTGCCTACCTTTCTCATTTCAACTACAGTAGAAACCCTTTGTCTTGTAGTGATTTACTGTAAAGCTTCTGGAGAAACTTTTGAGTAAAGAGAAAAGAAACAAGTAAAAAAGGCTAATGAAAAGCTAAAGCCAGTTGGTGTCTCCATTTTGCATTGTCTGAGAATCTCAAAATCAATTGTTGGTTATTTGCGTACCTTCTGAAATGGAAAAAATCTTTTTTTTTTTTTTTGGTAGCGAATACATGATATGCAACTCCAGCTTGCCTCACTTTCTCAATCAGAAAATGATTTGCTGGAGTCTAATCAGAAGTTGAAGGAAATAATAGAGAGATCAAAACTAGAATGTCAACATGCAAAGGCTCAGGCAGAGAAAGCTCAACTGGAAACAGAGAAGTAATTTTTCTTTTGGCTTTACTTTTCATGTTGCTTGTGTTTCTCTCATGTGGATTACTTAACTATGGATTGTAGATTCTGAATTAAGTCAGAAAGTTAAAATGAACAGGAAATACTGGACAGTTGTAAAAAATGGCTGTACATTCTGTTGCATAGTATGTATAGAAGCTTTCCTCATGGCAGCTTTAAAAACCGGAGTTTTCTATTCATGTCTGTTAAAAGTAATTATTGATTAGTGAGATACACTGCTTACACACAATGAAATTCTACTTATACTGAAGTGAATGTCAAACTTCTATAGGTATAAATGGATCTAGAGTTTCACATAGTTCTTTTAAAAGTGTTTCAGCTGTAAGGGTGAAAAAAGCTTTCAAGCATTGTATTATGCTTTGATAAGGTTCCAGGGTCCCAGTCAGTGTATGTGTGTATACTTCTTTTCCTTTCCCACTAGATACTTTTAGCTGATACGAGGTAAGTAAAAGCTTATAAGATATGTTCTAGTTCCTCTCATCAAAATTAAAAATAATCGCTTTCCTTTTTTTGCACAAGCTTGACTGCATACCATCAAAATATGGTAATAAATGTGGAAGGAAGCCAAATCTTATTCATATAGAAATGAACACTTTCCTGGAATTTAAAGAATAATTTGTCAGTCTGAAATGGCTTTTCAGAATTTCCTAGCTTAGTAGCCAAATATGTGTCTAACTTGTACTGGATTATTGTGTGGTGGGTTTTTTAAAAAGTCAGTGTCCCAGATTAAGTATAACATCTCCAAGGGTCATAGTGTGCCTTTTTTCTTTTGTTTTAGCATCTCTTTTGCTACTAATTGGTACTGCAATTGCTATGTTGTCACTACTTTAAGTACTGCTGTTCAATTTAACATTTGAAGGTATTATTGCATTTGGACCATGGAGTATGTCACTAGCACATTAAATACTTTGGATGTTGGTTTTAGGGAGGTGTATTCACATGTTACAGTGAGGTCGTTGCTGTTGCTTGAATGAGATTGTCAGTGTCATTTACATATTTATGGATCACAAGCCAGTCAGGACTAGGCTTTCCTGAGAAACCAGTGGAAGGAACTTGTCAGTCCTCAGAGATCATTGTACAAGTATGCAGGTACTAGGAGATGCACTAAGGCTGATATTGCAGAAATGAAGCAGCTTTGTAGCCTGCATGTAAGCCCTGAAGGCCTGTGCCATTGCTACCCTGGGAGCCTGGGGACATGTTTCATTCTTTTTATGAATCTGTGAGTGATAGGACATCCTTCCTCAGCTCAGTAAATTCTTATGAGCTTGAACACCAAAGAGTTAATTTGCACCAAAGCAAGAGGAAGTGAAATAGGGACCAAAAGATAAAAAACTTCAGATAAATAAAGCAATGCCAGTTGAGCATTGAGCATAAGTAGGCAAAGCAGCTGCATGTCTGGCTGTGTCAGTCTTAAGCTTGGAAATGAAAATGTGAAAGGAGAAAAAGAACTGAAGGCAAACTATGAGACTGATACAGATCAGAGGTGAGCTCAAACAGGCACTTATTAAGCATTTTGGGAACAATGTTAGTGGCNCACCCAACCTCAAGCATTTTTAACCATTGCCTCAGCTGAAATCCTTTTACTGCTGAGCAGTGCTTGTCCAAAGTGCTTTGGTTCCTGGGTACCAGTAGTTATTTACAGTCAAGAGTAAAGTACAAGCCATGCTGGGTCAACTAAAAGAGCCATGACAGGTAACACGTGGGCCAGGACCCTGTTTCCCCCATGAGAGTGGATGATGCCTAATACTTCTACTGTGGGGAGGGGAGAAGTGGTTTGGTGAGAAATTTATGGGGATGCATTCAGAGACCCTGTAGGGAAGCTGCATCTGCCCAGGAGTTGGAGCAGTGTGGATGCACCAATACCAAGCCTTGGCCTTCTTAAAATCTGCTGTATATAATCTCATCATTTGATTTAAATTTTTAACAGTAATGTAAGTAAATATGCCATTAGTTCTCATCTGCTTTGACTTGCAATACAGATAGCCCAAACAAACAGGGCAGTATGGAGAAACTGGCTCCTTTCCTATCCACTGCTAGAGACAACAGCCTAATTTTAGTATGCTGTAACCATGCAAAGGTCTAAACAGATAACCTATGCCTTTGGTGGTGTGTGTTCAGCTGGGATGTTGTCTAGAAACCATACTGGTGGGAGCTTCCTGTTGAGTTGGTGTTTGTTCTGGTTGGGAGCACGTCCTAAGCAAGTCTGTTACAAAGACTTAGTAGACCCCATAGAGTAGCACCCTGCTCTCCCAGGGAAGGTAGTTGTCAGCTCTTCTGACAACTGATGTTTGGCACTCTTGTGTTCCAGTGTGATTGTTTGACCTGAACTGAGGAATTTTCTGTGGGTGGTTTGATAGCATGCCAATCCAACAAGGCACCAACAATTAGCTTCTTGGAATCAGTTTTCAAAATTTGCCTCATGGTTGAACAAAACCTAGGATAATGTTAATGCGCAGCTTCAGATATCATAGTCACAATTAGATTGTTAACATAATCAAATTTAAATTAGATTCTTTAAGTATACAAAAGTAGGAGTTGTGAAAAGATGCATCTATTTTAAGAGCCTTAAGGCATTAACTGTTTGTATAACCTCTTAATCTTTTAACCTGATTTTTCCAAAGGACTTTAGAATACCGACGTATGGAATGGCTGCAGGAGAAGCACATGCTTAATCAGCACATGGCAGAATATGAAGATAAATACAAGCAAATGAAGAGCAAGTTGTGTCGAGCTGCTGTTGCTCAGAAAAAGGCATGTTGTCTCTTTTTGAATGCTCCAGCCTGTGTAAAGTTCAACTTTCTTGGCCAGCTAAACTGGTTTCAATGTTGAGTTTTATTTGCAGTCTACTGTATATAATAACTAAATATATTGGGTTCTTCAAGATTAGCATAGAAATAGGTTGAAGTGACATGAAAAAGAATGTTACAGCAAACAGCTTTGTTATAATGCCATCAAAGATTTTGTGAGGCTTTCTTTGCACACACATGTGTGCATTGATGGATATTTAAGAGGTGGACCCCTTGATGAGGGAAGATGATGTTTCAGGTACTAGACAAATGATGCTACTTAACGGAATATTAAAATTTTATTTCTTCTCCTAAGCTTACTTTTCAATAATTTGAAAGAAAAGGCAGATTGTTTATAAAAGCTCCAGACTGATTAGCAATGTTATACATTGAACATAGGTTAACCTACCAGTATCTTTTAAGGTCATGAAAATTTAAGATCAACAGGAGAAAAAAGAAAAAGGAAGCATACTTTTTTGATATGCTTTATACTCATTTATACATGGTCATTTAAAGGATGACTGTTGTGATTCTCAGATACAGTTAATGTTTGTTAGTACAGCTGGTCAGTGAGCAATGAATGACTGGCAGCTGTGCCTCTTTCATTCACAACTATGGATCATTTCCCATCTCTTCTGCTTCCCAGCATGGCAATATAAGCACCTTCAAACAAGACAGCATCTCTTCTTAAGGAAGGAAAATCCTATAAAGTGTAACAGCTTGAAACCATGTAATGTAGATTTAATTTTTACAGGATCTAATCTATCAAGGTATTACTTAGCTGTTTGAAACATCTGTTTGACAGAGAAATACTCTCAATGACAATAAACAAAGGAGGATGCGTGAGAAAATAGAACTTTTGGAAGCCAAGATGGAAGAACTAGAAAAAGAAAATCAAGTGTTAAATAGGTAATAAACTTTTTTTTCTTAGCTTGAAAAATTACAAATGCCCTAGATATGACTTACAAATATTAAGTATTTTTGAAGATACATGCTACCTAGATTAGTAACCAGAGTCCAGTCTAATGGCCTTTACAGCATGAGAATTCTTTGAATAGTTTCTATTTAGGATGGGCAGCTGAGAGCTTATGAGACAACTTGCAGGGCTGTCTCTTCAAGAAGAAAAAGAGAAAAAATACCTCATAGACAGTTGCAGGAATCCCTTTGAAAGAAGGAAGTGAAAAAGACTTCAGAATTGCAAGAGAAACAGACATGGCATCCTCTTTGAAAGATAAAGTCCTGGTTTTTCTCTCTTCGTTGAGCACCTATGGAGGGCTTGATTTGAATAATTAATTTAATGTGGCTTCTCTGACTCACTACTGTGAATGGTATTAAAAGCTTAATTTATTTTATGTAAATTCTAATCTATTAATAGAGCAGGTAGCTAAATATGTAGAGGTATGTCTAGACAGACATGTAGGCAAAAGAATGTACACACATCTTCTACCTTCCAGTTCTTTTGGTGTGTAAGGATAGGTAGAAACCGGGGATGTTAAACAGCAGAGCACTCATGGAGAGCCGTGCTGCTGTGTTGGGATAACAAAGATTTTGAGCAATAAGAAATCTGTTATTTCCTAGACAGAATGTTTCCTCTGAAGAATATGCTCGCCTCCAGAGGAGACTAAAGGACTTGCAACGTCGGCACAATGAATTCCGGAGTATAATTCTGAATCCTAACATGCCGTCACTCAGTCCAGTTGGTCTAATGCCATCGTCTGCCTTGCCTCTTGGGCCTGAAGCATCCTCCTTCTCCCTTCTTCAGGTGGTGATGTATTGCAAGTTGTGAAAATAATACAGCAAAAGAGGGTACTGGAACAGTCCTTTTTTACTGACCTTAGCCTTTAGGAAGGTATATTTCATCTTTAAACAGAAGTAAGTAGCTTTGAGTTATCTAGACATGTTCCCTTCCTTGCAATAGGAAGGAGTACTTGAAAGACAAAGGATATGTTACAGGAGGTAACAAACGGGCAGTTTTAATGCAGTTCTCCATACTTTGTCCTTCTCCTGACAGGCTTTAAATGGCTCCTTCTGAGCAAGAAATATTACAGTGTTGTTCTCATACCACGGTTTCATTATTACAAAGCTTGATTTCTTGTGTGGTTAAAAGAGTCTTATGCTGAGCTGCTGAGGGTGCAAATCTCTCTGGCTGAGGTTGACCAGGGTGACTTTACAGATTCGTGGTTACTGAGACCTCAGGTTTGTGTGCTCCTTCATCTGAGAGGAGGAACAGCTGCAGGTGTATTTCTTCCTGATGCTGTTCATCAAGAATGTCAGAACTACCCACAAAACACTGATGAGTAAAATTTAACAAATAAGGAGGTTTTGGACTTCACAGTTTTTATTTTCCTTAAAGAAAATGCAAGTATTGCTCATTTTGGTCCCTTGTAAGTGTGCAAAATGTAATAAAGCCACATTATTTTCCATTTAATTTCAAGGAGGAGCAGCATCAAAGAGAGCTTGCCCTGCTTGGCAAACGGTTGGAAGAACTAGAAACGAGACAAAGAAAACAGCTGGAAGATCTTGGACCATCTAGAGAGCGAGTAGTGGAGTACAGGGACTCGGCAAGAAATAAGATCACTGGAGAAGATGAAGCACAAAGCGAGGACTCCAAATGAAATCTGCAAACTCTCGATGCTGTTACCTTTCAATAACTTATCTTTTGTACATCTTTTCGTATTTTGCCAAAAACATGGTTGTATGTGCCTGAATAGCATAAATATATTCTGCATAGTTACCCCTTTGTGGCTCAACTTGTTTAACTGCTTGGACTAAGGACAAAAGTACCTTTTCTCACTGGGAATCATAAAAAGAATATCCAGGGCTGCCATTCATGAGGGGGCTGCGCCCTGAATTTGTCTTACCAGTGTGGTGATATTTGGCATAGCAGCAGTTATAGGCTCAGTGTTGGGATTCAGTTGCAGACACTTTGTTCCTGGTCCACTAGACTTCCCACTTTTCTCAAGTCCCCAACCCTCTGTGTGTGTGTGGGGGAACTGAAGTCCCTCCCACTGTAAGCCAAGAGCAGGTTTGGGACGATCTGATGCAGCTGAATAGCCACAAGTCTGTGGGACCTGATGATGTGCATCTCAGGGCCCTGAGGGAACTGGCTGATGTTGCTGCTGTGTTTAGAAGTCATGGCAGTCAGGTGAAGTCCTCAGTGACTGGAAAAAGGGAAACATTGCTCCCATTTTTAAAAAGGGGAGAAAGGATGAACCATGAAACTATAGACCAGTGTGCCTCACCTCTGTGTCTGGGATGACCATGGAGCAGATCCTCCTAGAAGATGTGCTGAGGCAAGTAAAAGACAAGGAGGGCATCCAAGGCAGCCACCATTGCTTTACTAAGGGCAAATTGTGCCTGACCAAGCTGGTGGCCTTCTGTGAGGGAGTGATGGCAATGGTTGACAGGGGAAGACCAACGAATGTCTTCATTTAGAATTCTGTAACGCCTTTGATATGGTCCTACATGACAGCCTGATCTCCAGATTGGAGACACATGGATTTGATGGATGGACTGTTCAGTGGATAAAGAACTGGCTGTAGGGATGCAGCCAGAGAGCTGTGGTCAGTGGCTCTATGTCCAGGTGGAGGCCAGTGATGAGTGCTGTCCCTCACGGTTCTCTCTTGGGATGGTTCCACTTCGGTACCTTCATCGACGACACAGACAGTGAGATCGAGTGCAGCCTCAGCAGGGTTGATGACAGGAAGCTGAGCTCTGCAGGTGACACAACAGAAGGAAGGGATGCCATCCAGAGGGACCTGGACAAGCCTCTGAAGTGGGCCCATGAGGACCTTATGAAGTTCAACAAGCCCAAGTGCAAGGTGCAGCATCTGGGTAGGGAAAATCCCAGATGTAAGGATACAGACTGGGAAGAGAAGAACTTGAGAGCAGCCCTGTGAAGGGACCAGGGAGTTCTCATGGATGAAAGGCTGGTGTGAGCCAGCAGTGTGCCTATGCAGCCCAGAAGGCCAATCCCTTCCTGGGCTGCATTAAAAGCAGCATGGCCAGCAGGGCAGGGGAGGCTTCAGGGAGACATTATTCTTCCAGTATGTAAAGGGGGCTATAAAAAGGAAAGGGACTTTTTCTATGTCAAGAGAGTGTCAGGACAAGGGGCAATGGTTTTGAAATGAAAAAGGGCAGGTTTAGATATTAGGAAGAAATTCTTTACTGTGAGGGTGGTGAGGCACTGGAACAGGTTGCCCAGAGACGCTGTGGATGCCCCATTCCTGGAAGCGTTCAAGGCTGGGTTGGATGGGACTTTGAGCAACCTGTACTAGCAGAAGGTGTGCCTGCCCATGGCAGGGGGATTGGAACCAGATGATCTTTGATCCCTTCCGACACAAACCACTCTGTTATTCTGTGAACCATTGCCAAGGCTCCTTCTTGATAAGGTGTGGTGTTCAGTATTTTTCCACAAAGTCAAAACATGAAATAATCTCAGCAAAATTAATTTTGAAAAACATTTTTCGGGGTTGTTTAAAATAAAACTGACATTTAATATCAAAATTTAAAACAATTTTTTATAAATCCTTTAACGCTTACTTGAGAATATCGTCTTACTCCTTCAATGTAAAAATTAATATATGCTACTCTGCGTTGCAGTTTTGATCACTAACAATGCTGTAATCCACGTCTAGGTTGGTATTTTGATGTTCCCAAGCAGATAAAAAGGATAAAATGACATTTAAAAAGCTCTGAAAACTTTTATTTACTATCCTTGACAATGTGCCTCTTGTATTTTTATAATGGGAATAGGCAATAATTGGGTTTTTTTAATATAGCAGAGATTAGTATAACAAATTGCCTTCTCATTATGTAAATGTAAGACTGTATTTGTTCCTACTCTAATTTTAACTACAACAAAAACATTTATTCCACTTTGAATATATTTATTTAAGGAGGTTTTTTCAGTTCATAAACAGTCCAGTAAAGAAAATTTTTGAAGGATAAATTATTTATTTTATTATTTATACCCAATAATGATGACTTTCCTGGACTTGTAGGAATTTTTTTATCTGGATTTTGTTTGTATTTGGCTTGTTGTTCTTCTTGTTTTCAAAACACTGCAGCAAAAGTATGGGAGAGTGAGAATATATTGTGCAATTTCTTGTAAGAGGTTATTGGGTATTGCTGTTATGTAGGAATAGCAAAAGAATGACACTGGCATTGACTCAACTTTCCTCTCCAGAGGCTGCAGTTTTCATTTTCCACACAGTGTGTAAGTATTTGTCCTGGTTCCGGCCAGGACAGGGTTAGTTTTTGCAGTAGCCAGGAGGGGCCATGGCTGGGACCTTGGGGTTATTCTACACCACCTCATTTTCCGGGAACAGGGGAAGGGGATCCTTCTGGGTCAGGCAGCATGCCAGGCTCCATTCGGTGAGCAACCACGTGTGAATCTGCCTCCCTTCTACGCTCTGTCTTTAGTATTGTTGCTGTTACTGATCATTTTCTTATCATTGCTGTTTCCAGTAAGCTGTTCTTATCTCAACCCATGATCTTTATCTTTTCTGCCTCCAATTCTTCTCTCCATCCTGCCCCAGGGGAGGGGAGGCGAGGCAGTAGGAGAGCAGAGCATGGTTTGGAGTGCGTCAGTGGGAGCACTAAATTGGGCAATACCATTCCTAAACCAGGGCTGCGCATTCTTGGGGAATTTGTTAAACTTCTCTGAGGAAAAGAGTGCAGCTATTGGAAGTTACAGAAGCTATTTCTGCCGCCTCCTGCAGGATGAAGCTGTACAAAGTAACACTCTGAGCCTGAGCCAGCTTTGCCAAACGGGATGGTCACCACGGTCTACCAGCACAGAATGGTTGCAAAGAGCAGCTGTTGGCAGCCTCGTGTTTCTGTCCCCAGCTCTGGCTGTGTCAGCAAGGTGCTCTCTGATGTCAGGGGGCAGGGGACGTTTATACAAACTAGGTAAGACTTGGAGGGCAGGAAAAGGGTAATAGCAGGAGGAAGAATGATAGTCAGCACCTGGTTTGTTGGCTGCCTTTCCCAGTTGCTCTCAGGCTTTTTGTGTGAAAGCTTATTTCCTCAACGAGGTGTTCCTGAAGCACCTTCTCCTCAAATGATTATTGGGTTATCATCCTTTTTAACAGTTTTAACTTTTTAAAAGTATCACCACCCTCAGAGTCTTTGAGCGGTGCAGTTGTAGTGCAAATCCCAAAGGCTGGGTGGAGGTGTGGCAGGCACTGCACAACCAGACTGTCCCTGGCCTGTTGCTGATTCCCACAGGTCAGAGGGCAACTGGGAATCCTCCAGCCCAAGGAATCCCCCTCCATTCAGACTCTGCAGGAGGTCACTGCTCAGCAGCTGCTGGGGTTTAGGCCAGTGCCTCCCCTCCCCAGCATCATCAGATGTTTTATTGTACCTTCCTGTTCCTGTTCTTCCCAATTTCAGTGTGATGGAAGGGTGCTGTGCTGATCTGCATGGCTCTGTCCTAGAGCCTTGCAGGGCTGGAGCTGCAGCAGTATTTCTCACCTGATGCCACTCCATGTCTTACACTCCATTCCTTGCATGACCTTGCATCGTTACCAGCTGTGTTTGCTTTCTTGTAACCATTTTAAAGTACACCATCAAACTAACCTCCAAATGCTTTTATTCTAGATAAACCCATACAAACACCAACATGTATTTGTCATTTGCACTTTTTTAACCATTCATTTTAAACAACAGATCAACTTCTGTACAACAGGAATTACTTTACACATTAGTAAGATTTGACTTCAAACTAGATGACTGCAAAATAATGCTCTGTAAGCTAGTGTTAGAAAACACGCTGTTTGCCATAGCAGTTTGCCTGTAAACATGGGAAAGTAAGTTGAAGAGAAGTTTGCTTTTCATCTCTGAGGATGCGATTAGCACTGCTGTGTTGCCATAATACCCATAATAGTCAGAGGTGGTTCTTTTTTTGTGTGTAACGGTAATGGCAAATTGCAGATACGGAAGGTGTGCCAATGTTTTGTGTGCTGACCCAAACCTACCAAAAGAGCCACAATCACTTCATTATACTTCACATCACTTCGTGAGATCCACTTGATGGGTTACAAAGTCCCAGCATGACTTAAAAATGGTTTACTAACAGAGTGACGCTGTTTAGGAGGCTTGAATAAAAGGCAATAATCCTATTCCAGGCTGTAGGTAAAGCTACAGGGCCTGCTTCAACACATACTTAAACTCTAGAAATCATTAAAGCTATTGTAGCAAACAAGCAGTAGTACAAATACAGAATAGGACTGATTTTCATTTCCTCATCAATATAAACACATATAGTGAAGTTCACAGGATCAGACCCACGCAAACAGATTATATTTTACAGCTTTTCAAGCAGAAATGTTGGAGTTGTTTTTTCTGCCTGTACAGAAGGTTACTGTTGAACAAAACTATCACAGTTCATTTGAATGCACTGCCAGCAAACACCTGAAGTGGAAGAGAACTAACTGGAAAGCGTAATCCGCTCATGCCTCTCCTTCAATATCAGTTACTGTGCTTTTTCTATTTATTTGATGCTGCTTTAAAATGTTCGATTAAGAACGATAAAAATCAAGCCCTTACGTGCAGGTATTCCAAGCTTAAGTGCAAGTCAAGCCACGGTCCACTCCTTTACACAGACAGAGGGCACGATAGGTTAGAGGCGGGTGGGGTTTTTTCCAATTAAAATTGTACTTATCAAAATACATTGTGCCGGGCAGAGAACTGCTGAAAGTACTGCAACATTGTAGTGCAGTTTCCTGAACAAAGCCATACATTCCATCAAGTATAAAGTGTAAACTTAATAGCAAGTGTAAGACTTGAATTAAAAAAAAACCAACAAAGCCATCACAGTATGGGTTGGTTGGTGGCTGCCCTCTCTGGTACGCAAGAGGAACAACTTGTGCAATCACATGGTAGGGAGGGGGCAGACCAGCAGGACCGTGTTTTTGTGTTTGCTTTTCTCCACATCAACAGCTCGCCTTGCTTCTGCCACAGGTGGTTGGCGAGTGCTGGCACTGGCTGGATCGCGCCTGGTGCCAGCTGCCTTTGTGATGAGAGCAGGCAGCGTTAGCACCGCCGGCCTGAGCTGTGGGGCTCCTCCAATACAGCACCGTGGGACCCTCTGCTGCCTGGGAGCCCTGCACAGCCGCATCTGGCTGCTCACAGCTGCAGCACTGGCTTTCTGTACCAAACCTGGGCCATCTGTGCCATTCACAGCCCATGGCACCTTTCCCACTGCCAAGGCAGGAGGCAGCTCTTCCCTCTCCTGTGGGCCACTGTGCTACACCACTCACCTCCAATGGTGGATCCCTCCAGAAATGTATGGAAATGTATCTCCATGTCATCAATGCCTTACCTCAAATCTAAGGGCACGTGACAGCCTCAGAACGTGCCTCCTGTGACTGAAGCAGAGTCCATGGTGATAAAGTGTTTAGCTCTGTAGCAGAGGGTGGGGCTGTGCTGGTGCCCTAGCAGAGCCGGAGCCACAGCTGCTCCTCTGTGGCTTTGCTCAGTAGCCACTGCACCAGCCTCATTCCAGCAGCACAGCCATGCACTTGCTTCCAGCTGGGCTGACTTTAGCCACCAATGCAAATGTAATGGACACCTTCCTTCCAAAAGGGCCAAGCCTCAAAAAACCCCAGCTGGACTAAGGCAGACAGTTACCCCCCCCACCCCAACCCCAGCACGTTTGTATCAGTTTCTCATACACAGTCAGAGATTATGCCAGTCCTCCTGTTCTTACATATTATTAAACTAACCTTTGACCTGACCCCCCCTGCATGCTGGCTTTTGGTCTGTGAGGCCCTTGTGCACAGATGGCAAGGCTGGCCAGGACTGTCAGCACTGCTGCATGGGCCGATCACGCACCTGAGTACAGGTTTGTGCACCAAAGTGCAGCCATCATCAGCTGCTTCATCAAATCACAAGTGTTCTGATGCAGTGCAGTTTCAGCTGTGAAGCTGCTCACAAGTGTTTTACAGCTTATTTAAGGATGGAAAGGTAAAAAATGTAAACACAGACTGATGGTGGCTGAATGCCCTTCTCCAAAAGCCTCCTCTCATTTCCTCCCCTCAGTGGTTGGCTTCACTTTGGACATGGAATTTCTAACCTAAGGAAGGTAACTCCTGCCAGGTGGCATTTGGCCTTCAAACCTCAAACCCACTTTTTCTGCTAAACACACTTATCCTAAGTGCCACTTTGGTGCCAGGTTGTTGCTGGGTTTTTTGTTGGGTTTGTTTTTTTTTTCTGAACAGGAACTAGCCACATTTGACTGGAAGGAAGGAAACTGCAGCTGACCCGTATTCTGAAGCCGGAGCTCACCCTCACAGTTTGCCAAGCTGCTGAAAGGATGTGGCGAAACATCAGCTTTTTCTCTTAAAAAAAAGAGCTAAGCAACTTGCAAGTTCCCGTGGGCAGCTCTGAACTTAGAGTGTATTTTGCACATCTCCTATGACCTTGTTTTCAAGTAAGCAAAAAGCCTACCAAACAGTATTTTTGAACCAAAGGGTTATGTGTGTTCAAGTACCTAAAAATGCTGACCCTGCCAACATTAGGTTCACTTTCACATGCCCCTGTGTGAATATGTAACCCTGCCCATATTTCATTCCCAATCGTAGATTACTTGGAATGGTCAGAGTGGAGAAGAGTGTCCAAACGTTTCAAACCCTGTACATATTGTCAGTCAAAACAGTTTTGGGAGCAGTAGCGCTAATTTAAAATCCCCCACAGTGACGCTGTGAGTCAGTGCTCTGCTCAATGCCATTTCCATTTTTTCTTTTCATCAAATAAGGCTTTTACTTGCTGGAGCTGTTTCTGGACTTCTTCAAACCCCCGTTCTCGCTCGAGTTTGCTGACAATCTGTTAACAATTAGCAAAAGAGAGAATAATTTTTTTAATGCTTATTTTACTTGCTATTTTTTAAAGCCTGCTTTTCTGTACTCTAACAACTACCGACAGAAAAATCCATCTGAATGCCTGTGTATCTGTAAACATTCTTTTCCGACTTTAACACTTTATTTTGGTAGTTTTCCTTTCAAGTCATTCTGATCACAGGATTTGCAACACTTCTATGAAAGAACGACTGAGCCAAGCAAAAAAAACCCAAAACAAATCCAACACATGCTCATCTCTCAGAGTGTGAGGCAAGGGCAGTGCTCCAGTTTTTGTCCTAGAGAAGATTTGCATATGATATTTTGTTTCTCTTCCTCTGCCCTATAAGCTGAGGGCAATAAATTGCCTCTTTTCCTCTAACTCACCTACTTGCCTCCGGCCCAAGCGATAGAATAGAGCACTGCTGCTGTCTGAAACCTCTGCTGGCAACGCTACACAGAGACAGGTCTCAGTAAACAATGGAAGAGGTTTAGTTGCTCCCAGTCAAAAGCCACAGGGGGAAGAGCAGAGGGAAGATTTCCTTCTAAGGATGGGCTAAGTTTAGCCAGTACTAGCTTCAAAAAAGCAAAAATGGGCACTAAGGCTAGAAAGTACACTGAATTCTCCTGTATCAACCATTTTAATGAGCTTAATAAAGGGTGATGCCATTCTGACTATCATCCCAAGCTTATTTCAAGAGGCGAAGGCTTGATGCTGAATCCAGATAATTTGAGGTGTTAGAGATCAGAAGTGGTAAGCCAGCTAACAGGTGACTGAGAGCTGGATGACTACGGCAAGTGCTGGTGCTGTGCTGCTGAGGAGGAAAGAGAGAAAGGCCTGGTTGCTGGGAAACCCAGACAACCCGCTGGAAGCGTAAGGAGGCCTTCAGGCAACACACCCCAGCTGGCTCTTATCTGAGTCCCTGCACAGGCACACGCAGCCTCTGTTAAGGATGCTGAGCAAAATCGAGTGGAGAATCCTATCATGCAAGTGGAGGACAGGGATTTTCTTAGAAAGCAGCTTAGAGGTAGCCTGTGACTAAGTACTTTCAGCTGAGAAAAGATTTCTTTTGTTAGTGATAGCAGGGACTGGAAGCTATAGCTGCTTCTCTTTAAGAGAAAGACTATTAGAGCAGAGCATTAAGAGGGCTATGATGGGAAAGGAGCAGACATCTCTTTGCTGCAAGGCTGTGTGCTCCACTGAGGTGTCTGCACTGACTGTTAAATTGAGAACCCTGGTGCTACAGTCTCATCTGATTTCTGAACCTCCAGGGAAATGGAGCGCATGCACAGGAGTTGTGACAGGCATGTGCAGAGAGTCTGCAAACACAGTAAAACAAGAAGCCTAGACTATATAGGAACTTGCTCAAAACTACATGGAGAATTTTACTGCTACTGTCTCTGTGCAATGCAGCAGTGACAGTAAAGGTGCACGGACAGACCTCTGGCCTGTGCCCCCTCAGAGGGCGGCCCCTCAGGGCTCAGCAGAAGGAGCGGCTGCCTCTCGAGTGGCAGCCAGCAGCTCGCACGGCAGCCCAGCCCTTGGTTACTGTGTCAAGCCCCACATCAAGGATTAAGCAGAAACTGCAGATGTGCTTACCTCATCATAGTATTTCACTATGTATTTGTAAATTTCGAACAAGGCCACTTTCTCATTAAATTCATTTTCATGTTTCTAAAACAGAAAACAGTTCTGGTCAGATACTTCTTTTAAAAAAAACCCTTACCATGAAAGCAAATGAAGTTGCTGCTTCTCAACCATACCTTAGATTCCTGAGCTAGAAATTCTTCAACCTCTGCAGTGGTCAGTGGAGGCAGATCCCTGATGGCTTTGTAGTACGCTTTCACCTCCTTCTTGTAGAGCGGAATGTCCTTAGCATAGAGAAGTTTATTTGTTGGTGCTTCCTTAAAAGAAAAAAATTGAAGCCTTGTAACTTTTCACAGCACAGATTTCCTAAGGTTCCACCTCCACACAGTTAATTGCATCTAATTGTGTCTGTGTGACTCATTTTTCTTTTCGGTGGTTATATGCAAGGAACCAAGGTTATGAAACATAGATGCAAACCAGAGGCAGGACCTCACTAATAGTGTATTGTGTTTCATGACAGCTGCCATGTAATTATTTCTACTGACATCAGGAGTGATGACCTTTTGTCCCTCAGACATATTTTTCTTTCTCACTTCCTCCTTACAGGTCCCTAGACCTGAAAGATTGTAAAAGCTGAACCGAAGGGCCTGGGGCTGATACCCTATTTACACACAGGATTCAGCAGCACTGCTGAAATGAAAGTTCTCCAGCAGTAATATACCAGAGTCTTGTTAGATGCTGTCCTGGCAGAGGTTGCCCTAAATCTCTTTGGTCCCTACTACTCTTTTCCCTCAGGGGTTTGAGAGCATGGAGAGCTGACTGCCAGACATGCACAGCCACAGGGATTTTTTTCTCACCCCAGGACTTCAACAATCCAGGTCAGCACTGACCTACCTGTGAGCTTTAGGCTCATTTGAGGAAACAAGTGCTGATGCTTGTGATAGGAGCCAAAGCCCCACATGGAAAACTTATTTTCAGAATGTAAAAGTGGGGGCTGGCAGTTTCCTGTTTAAGTTCCGGGCAATAAATGACACAGCCATGTGATAGCTTGTCACCACTGTTTCCAATGTGTGATGAAATAATTTAAATGTTTTCTAAATGGCTGAAAGATGTTTCAAGACAAAAGCCAAAAAATCATGAAAGTAAATACATTTTAGTACTAAAAGGTCACAAGATGTTCACTGTATTGCAAACCTTCATCAGGTTTCAGCACCCTTTTTCAAATAGCCAACAGGAGATGTTGTTTCAACAATACTTCACAGTGGATGTTAAGCACAGAAACCTAACAACCATGCTCATTTCGTTTTCCCATCAAGGAAGTGATGTGATTAGCTTTAGTTTATGATACTTCACTTCTAAAGTAAGATAAATAAGCACATTATTTACTATTTACCTTGAGCAGATGAGCGGTTGGATCAGATCACATAGGAAATTAGTCCATTTTTATATAAATTCTTTTAGGCTAAAAAGTCTCTAGCCTGTTTTTCTTGGTAGTATGAGCCTGAACAAATGCTTCCTGCTTTGGTCCAAAGAAAAGTAAAATACCCTGGGGAAAAATGAAGTACTTCTGATCCCCAGAGTTCTGGGCACTGTACTAAAGAGTTTCTGAATGTAAGATTTCTGAACTTGTTGCTCCAGCAAATAATTTTGCATATAAGAAGGGAACAGCTAATACCTGTGAAAGGAACTGTTTCAAACTTCAGAGGTCTTTCAGTATTCTTACAGCTTCCACTAGCTTATTGTGTGAGTTTTCTGCACACTGGTGTGTGGCAGACAAAATTTGGATACTTATCAAATAATGTTAATTCTTTTAAGATCCTTGTTTAAAACTACATTAAAACTTCATTAAAATCTTACAACTTCCACCTTCTGCCACATATTGTGTAAACACACTGTGCAGAACTGAACTGCAGAGAAAACAAGCAGCAGATAACTATACATAAGGCATTCTTAGATACAGTAGCTGTATCTGTCTACTGGTGAATTCTTCAAAGTCTCAGGAGACTGAGCAATGAGGAATGGAAACCCAGCTTAATAAGGTTCCTGACAGTTCTGCCCCCAGTATCAGCAGATCCAGAACTTCATCATCTTAATCATTATATAGTTGAAAAAGACAAGAGTTGAGAAATTAGTGGAAGACTGGAGGGGCAGTGTTACCTTCCCCAGTGTCTGTTCTGCGAGAGAAAAGGCATCCATGAAAGCTTGTGCGATTACAGACAAACAGCCATCTATGTGTGAAGTCTTCTTAATATCAAAGACAAACTGGGGATTCTTCAGTATGTTCACCCAGAAGCGAAGAGGAAGACTAGATAGAGAAAGAACAAACATCTTTAAAATCGACCGCTCAAGTAGCACAACTGCTTTAAAATGGTTCTTAATTGCAACTGCACTCATGGAACGAAGCACATTCCTGGGCTGCTTCTTCACGTTATAAAAGGGGTCAGGGAACAAAGGCTACAGAGCAAACACATCTGTCAGTTCAAACAACGCTCTCAATCCACAGCTACTTCTTTCAGAGTGGGAAGTCGGTGTGCAGGCTGCACAGACCTGGAAGCTCTGGTGGTTTGTGTCGTATTGAATCAATACACTAAAGTTACTGTTACCCACGAAGCCAAACCACATCTTATTCCCAGACACGCCAAAATCTTATTCTTCTGATCACACGTGACACATTCCATCTTTGCAAATGCATTTTCAGAAATTTCATTTTAATCTTCATTAATTTCAGGTATCGCATGGGCATACCTGTTGGTTTTCCATATGTGGACCACATCAGGATCAGTAATTTTTTTGCTCTCAGCTTGGGCATCCAGAAAGTCAAAAAAGTACTTGATGGCAACAGGTGCTTTATTGTTGGGTAAACTCCAAATGCTCCTGAAGAGCTTTTCAACAACTGAATGAATTGCAACCTGAAAAGTAAGGAAGTTAGTATTTTGTTATTATTACATGAGAAAAGAATAGGATATTTTACCTCAGAGAGCTGAGTGTGCCCCAAGATAACCACACAAAAATTACAAGATGCTTGTGGCAAACATCAAGGCCATAGGTTATTGGCAAACAAGACAATAACAAAAATGAGACTACAATACACCACAATGAGCTCCTTCCATATGTCACATGTCCTGTTGCTCTGCTGACAGGAGAATTGTGGTGAACTCTGTGATAAATCATAGGTGGGAAGAACCACTTGGGCTAATAAAGACAACATCAGCTCTTGAGATGCTGTTGCCACTGTTGTTAAAGGCATTTGGAATTTGTGACTGGAAGAAAGAGGGAGGTGAGAAAAAGCAGTTTAGCCAGTCTCCTAGGGCACTGGTCTTCAAGGTGCCATCTGTGACATGTGCTGAACACATGTGCTCATCAACACTTCACAGCCAAGGGGCTCTGGCACTTGATCTAATTCTAGGATAACAGCTTTGGGTGCTATAAGAAGACACTAATATCAGACAGAAGAACTAAAAACTGGGTATTTCCGATACAAAAGGGAAGATATTTGGCTCACTAAAGGAAGGGTTTGGTTGCCACTGGAACCACTGACATAACTGCAGAGTATTCATAAGTAGAGGCAAACAAAGCAAAACACTGTTTTGTGCTTTTTTTCCTTCACATCTGTTCTGAAGCTCAGTTCAGTGCAATCTTCTCTTGACGAGAAGGATTTAAGCATATCCCAGGGCCTTGATGAATACTGGCCAGTTCATTTCATGTGGTAAACTCTGCAGTTGTGTCTGTGTGCATGTATGGGAGAGAGGGGAGAAGAGAGAGAGATGGTGCAATGCAATTTCCTTTAGTGCACAGCCTATCATGAGAGGAATTTAACAGCAGAAGATATCACAGCTCTGTTGTTCAGGGCAGTGTCCTACTTTAGAGAAGGAGATGATTAATTTAAAGCCCTTTAAAAGGACTGTTTCTAAAGAGCCTGATCTTTTTTCTGCACCTCAGTCTTCCACCATAAGACATTACTGGTTTACTCCAGCAGTTCCTGAGGGCTCATGTAAGTTTTCGCAGGTAATGAGAAATGACCAGTCTTCACTCTCACTTTAGGGACTGTCCCAAATTACTTCAGATACTATCAACAACCTAATTAAACAATGATTGATAGATTTTTAAATGCAAGAAAGCTGTAATGATCATCCCTTCAGGCCTCTTGCACAGCTCTCAGTGTAGTGCACCCATTAATATTTTATGCAATATGCTGTTGTAAAGAGTTTTCTAACCATTCTGAGTAAGTCAGAAACAAGATGACGTTACCGGAGGGAGTGAGCAGGACTTATTCCCACGGAATGCACATTGTATAAATTAGGTAGTTGCATTATAAATCCTAAGGACCTTGCTTTTAAAATTAATCTGGTTATTTTGAATGCTTAATCTGAAACCCTAACAGATTATTTCATTTCGTGAACAGTATTTTGTGAAACTCAGGCTTCAGAAGTTGTCTCTAAGCTGGGAAAACTCTAGAGCAGAGTGAGATTGTTGACTGAAAGCTGTCATTCCAAAGGGGTTCATTCTCACTTTATGGAACTCTGTGCTAAAACTCACTTTCCGTAAGCTAAATAACCTTTTTTCTTTAACCTGAGAAAAATGTTGTGCTTACTGAGGAGATATTCTGTGTAATAGACAATTTTAGAACCCTAGCAGCAGAAAACCTGAAATGTGTCTGTCTTTGCAAATGGTCATATCAATAGCTAGCACAGTGATTTTTATATGCTACCTTTTCATTTACCATTTGATTTACACACAGGAAGTCCACACAATTTCTGGTTTAATTTGTGTTACTGTTATGCCAAACTAGCCAAGACAACATCAGCCCTCCCCCAAAATAAAGCCTTTACAGTTTACCTTGGTTGACAGAAGTTTTGTGAGGTACATTTCTTTCACCTTGAATTTTTGCTTTCCTTTGTGACCTGCTCCCTTTACATCTTTGTTTGCTTCCGAGTCTGGTAAAATCTGTCATGAAGAGATTAGAGAGATTACACAGATCCAAATACAGCTCAGTATTAAATCTACCATCTAGCAGTGTAATGACTCAACTCACCAAATGACAGTGTTCATCTGAGTAGTCCACATCTAAACAACAAAAGCAGAGAGCAAAGAGCCATTAATGAAACACGTGGCTACAAGCTTGTGAGTTCTGCTAGTCTCTGGGCCATGCAACAGGCTGCACCCAGGACACCCAGCAAGCAGAGTCAGTGTCATCCTTTCCTGCCTGCAGTGTGGGGGAAGCCTCTGAGAAATGCACAGGCCCTGTGCACCTCCCTAGTGACAACCCGTAGCTTGAACCACTAAGGTACAGCATCCTATCTGCTGCAGGGGGAAGCTGGCAGCAATCACAGCTCCTCTGAAGGGAGGACAAGGTAAGATGATGGCAGTGGTTTAAGTCTCTAAGAGTGCTGAGTGCAGGTGGGCTGAGGTCAGGCTTGAATGTAATGGCTGGGAACAGACATCATTTTTGCTGAGGGAGAGGCCACCCCAGTGAGATGCACGTCTCTGCTAAAGCTGATGATAAGGAAACACATGTTAGGAGTGTGTTTCTTCACAAGGGCTACAGAAAGCTCTGCCCTCATCCACCAGCTGGGTGGGAGCAACCTGCATCACAGGGCTGGGTGAGAAGAACTGACCCCCTGTAAGCACCCTGTATCTCCTGACATGCTGTTGAGACAGCCAAATCAAAGCTTTCAGAAACACAGTCAAGAGAATAAGGAAAATTACCAAAGAGTGGGGTTTTTACAATTCCTGTCTCTGGACAGTGCAGCACTATGTCTGCGATGCACAGCTCTGGGCACCAGGGAGAGGCATTTTCCCTGGGCTGGTTTCAGCAAGTCAGCACTTTGTGTCACCTGGGCTCCCCCTGTCCTGCTTTCCTGCCTGTGAGCCTGTATCTCTATGCAATCATTTGCTGAGGACTGTAAGCCCTTCTGTCTTTCTTTCCTTTGCCTCCTTTCCTCCTTTTGGGCCCACTGTGCCTGCCAGAGGCTCAGAGCCAGGGCTCTTCATTTGGCTCACACATATCAAAGTACCAATTTCTCCGACCTCCTATTGACCAAGATGCAATCTGTCACAGCTCAGTTCTCTGCGTGCCCAACCATTCCGCACAGAAGTTAAAATAGGCTGCAGTCCCTTTGTTACCTGATCGGGTATTTGCCTTCTTTTTGAAGACTTTTATGGTTGCTCCA
Organism: Oriolus oriolus; assembly: GCA_013400235.1. NCBI lineage: Eukaryota > Metazoa > Chordata > Aves > Passeriformes > Corvidae > Oriolus > Oriolus oriolus. Next base: position 1,062,138 of record VXBT01005643.1, on the reverse strand, counting down.
TTTGAAATCTGAAAGCAAAAACAAACACATCATGCTGAAACAATAGAATTCACAAAAGCATGAGTTTCATTCCCTCTGTCCCTCAGCCCAGGGCAGTGCAGGGCAACCCAGCCTGCTCCGTTCTCCCCACAGTGTGCACGGCTTTCAGCAGGCAGCCAGGGCTGGGCTTTCAGGCACGGTGGTAGCTGCACTTTGTCAGCATTACCCAGCCAGGCAGGAAGGCGCCTCTTCCAGTGCACCAGCCTTGAAGACCTTTCCCTTCCTTCGATTTTTCTAGTTCAGCCCATACGTGGACATTTTCATTTTCCTGTACTGCTCTGTGCTGTTTCTTGCACCCAGCTTTCTATAGATTGCTCAGGTTAAATTCTCTGGCTCCAGTGCAACAGGATCGTATGGGAAGGTGAGGCAGGGAGGTGCACACAAATTGAATGAGTTCTCTTCTGGTCCCCTCTCTTCCTGCTCAGTCTGTTCTACCCACGTCCTGTGGAGGGGCAATTTTGAGGGTTTAGCCTGGTGCTCCCAAGAACTATTTTCAAACTGAGCCAAATATTTATACACCATAAGATCAAGATCCTTATCTTACCATCTTGGGATTTCTAGGAAAAATCTACCTCCTCCTTCCCGCAATTTATAGTGCTGCCAGGATGTTATGCATTATCTTTAAAACAAACTGGCAAGCCATGCTTTTATTGTCAAAGAGTAACTAAAAAATGGCTCCCACTGAGAACTACACCACTGCTCTGCTATCAAATGTTGAGTCTTGCCAAGTGCTAGTGTACTTGCCTCTATAATTACAAAAACAACCGGCCAGTTCTAGGAAGGGATCTCTGCCAAAATAATTTAAGTGTTTTTTAAACCTTGGCAGCCAGCCTGGTGTGAGAAACCAGTTTAAACATTAAGATACTCTATCAAAAGCTGTGTCTTGTGCCAAAAAAATCTGCACTTACATTTGCTCCTAGAAAGTAAATGCAATCTATTTTATAAGTATGATTTTTTTGAAGAGATTCCATCTATCACACAGAGTTTCAGAACTATTTTAGATAGCACAGAACACTTGAAAACCACACTACAAATAGGAATATGCTCTGAGGCTAGCCTGTGAGGTGATACAAACACCCAGACAGTACTCCTACTTGGCCCTGAAGATAGATAAACAGGAACAGTGCTACTCAGCAGCTCACCCCCTCCCGGAGCGATGTGGGCAACATGCTGCCTCCATTCCCTCCCCAAGAAGCAGGAGGGCAGCTCAGTGCTGAATTGTGTTGGCTTCTGTCCTGAGGGAGATGGGCAGAACTCAGAGGGAGAACCGTGCTTCCCTCTGGGAATCAGAGGCATTGCTGCAGTGCAGCCATGACCAAAGCCTGCACTCTAGGTTTGATTTTTGGGACAAATTATGCTTTTGGCAGTGAGCAGACTATGCCTTCCCATCTTTACCATGCCTACAGCAGCCATACTTGCTGTTTCTTTAGTGTGATCCAATTCAAAAAAACCCAAAAAACATTGCAAAAACCCCCTTCTTTTTGCATCTTGCTGTCTGAATCACTTTGAGGTGCACTGCTCCCATGGACACCTCTAAATATCTTTGCTTTGTCAGATGCATTACTGAGGGGGACAAACAAGGAGAAGAGAGATCTCTTTCAATCTACACAACATGGAATACAGCTACTTTGCAAAACAGAAGGCATGGTGGTGTGGCTCTATGCCTCCTGTTGCCCAGGCCTCCTGTCCTCACTGTAATCCAGTCGCTGAGCTTCAAGGGATCACACCTTCAGATCTGCTCTACGGGGCTCTGCTTGCTCCTGGAACGTGTGATACTGGTGTCAGTTGAAAAACTGGAGATCTGTGACTGGACAGCAGTTCTGAAAGTGATTGTCTAGCTCTCTTCTTGTGTGGGGAATAGGATGCCAAGATAATTAGCAACTCTCTTGTCATGGCTTGTGGTTATTCTCATGGAAGTGATAGTACAGACCTCATAAATAAACATATCAGTAACTCTCCTAGGAGCCAGAAAATTAGAGCAAAAGTAGCACACAGGCCAGAGGCATATGAGAGTCTAACAGTACAGTGGATTTTTTTCTCTTCACAAACACTACACAAAAATGTAAATGTACCATTCTTGCATATTTTAAAAATTAGTGTAGAAACTAAGTCTGCTTTTTCAAGATTGACTGGTGACTCTGGGACCTTCACAATACAACCCTCACGCCCCAATAAAAAGATTTGATGGTACTTCCCAGTTTCAAACATCTGGTTACTTTCTAGCATTTAAGGCTGGCAAACAAAACAAAAAATTCAGGCTTGCCACAAAACTCAAGGCATTGTTGAAATGTAAGTTGGAATTTTTCAGGCAATGTTACTGCACTCATAGTGTGTATGCAACGTTCCTTTTTCTTGCTATCTAGACACTTTTACAATCCTTTTTGCATCAACATCCATACAAGAAAATAAACAAGATATGCTAATGGCTAATACTTGCCACTAAGCCACTGCCTAGGATGCCACTGAGCTTTTGCCTAAAATGTACATTTTTTTGTCAGTGCCAGAAAATGTGAACTAAAATATCTAAGAGACATGCAGTACAATTTCCATAAGGCAGCTGCTAAGCTATAATTAGTGTAGTTACAGCTTTGCAAAAGGAACGAGCCTCCTACCTAACTTGCATCTGCCAGAAACCGTTGCCTGCAGAAACCTCAGACAAAACAAGGGCTGGGACAAAGATACCCAGAGATGACAGAGACCAGTGGAGCAGACTTATTTGCCATGAGGTCTGACAGCCATGAGCCACAGCGTGCCATGAGCTCCAGACATGCAAAAGTCCGCTGGGTAACAGCAGGGAGCACCTGCAATAGCTGCCTGTGGTAAAGAGGGCAGGTACTGCCGCATTAGACAGAAGTTCAAATGCCTAATCTGATTCAAATCTACACTGACCTTTGCTGCACAGGCTCAAACTGCAACCCTACAACGTCCTAATCTGTACAAAATCTCTACAAGTGGAGTGGAGGAGGTCACATGTTCATCTACAGACAAGATTCAAGACAGGCACAGGAAAAGCCACTGGATGGTGACTCAGGATATCTGGGTTCACTGCTGACCCCTGCGAGGTAAGGAGAGCAACAAGTGCCTACAGAAATCTGTAAAGGGACTCCAAACAAGCTTGCTTCAGATCTAAGTGGCCTTGTCCTCTGCCCAGGCTACAAAGTCCTGCTAGGGGTCCTTGTTTCTCTATGGATGGCACTGTATTTGCTCATGCAGACAGCAACATGTTCCATGCTGGCTCAGGTTCCTCAGCACCATACTGCATCGCACAGCGCAGACCTACGGCAGCAAAACTTCTAAATAAATAAAAATTTATGAACACGTTAAGAACCAGACTTTCAAATTCAATGAGGCATGAGGGAAGATCTACAAAAGCACTCAGCATGATAACCTCCATTTCCAAAATCTATATGTAAGCATCACATGTGAACTTCCACATCACCTGAGGCCAGTCACCTGCTGCACATTTTCCTCCAACATCTCTCTCTCTATTTTGACTGGTATCACTGAAAACTCCTTAGGGAAGTAATGCTGCTTGCTACACTTTCACCGTGTGCTACACCCAGAAGGGCTCCACCACCAGTTGCAGTTTTGTGTGTTGTTGCAATGATGGACAGATTATTGCAGCATTGCAGCAACTGCTTTACAGGTGCAACTGGAAGCAGAGGGGAAGACTTATGGTACAAGTGCCAACAGCAGATGGAAGCAGAAACAGAGAGAGGAAAAAGGGAAGGAGGTATCAAGGAAAGAGAGTGAAAAACCATCAATCCTTTTTATTCTGACTTGCAATGAGGTTTCAGAAGTATCAATGCTGTCTGCTCAGATAATCAACATATGAGGTGGGATGAGGTAAACAGTTGCTCACGGTGCAACAAAATCTCAACAGCAGAGACTCGAAAAGACCCAAGGCAATGTTCATAGCTGGAAATCAGATTCTGTTTTAAATGAAACGCTCTACAGAAGTATCAGTTTACACGGTATGTTTGAACCAAGCAACCCTACAACAAAGAAACCTCTGAAAAGTAACAGAAAACATGACTCATTGGCAAGAACGTTGCATGTCACACAATTCCTTTTTTCTGTTGGTGACACTCAGCTATGTCTTCAAGATCAATTGAGATTCTGCTGTGCAGATCACATTTGAGACCTATGAAGAAACAGCTTCTCAGCTCACTGGTCTGGCTTCTGTGCTTACCTCATAATGGCCGATGGTATTTAGCTTCCTTATCCCATCCTCCATCACCTCTGAGGAACCATCAATATCTAACAATTCTCTTTGCTGCTCCTCAGACACAAGTTCTGCAGTATGATAGCAACAGAAAACAATTACATCCCAATGGCATTCCACTGTACAGACATTTGTAAAGAAAAACAACACCTAAATATTTTTGGACCGGTGACTCCCAACTGAGCTGTTTCTCTCTATCCTTGTGCTAGGTCACACGGAAGTGGTTTTGCACTCCCACACTTCTGATTCCTTTCCTGGGGTGACAGCCTGGGTGGCCTCCCTTTCAGTAGGTCTTGGTGCTTCACTTTGTGTTGGTCAAGGCAGAGTTTTTGGAGGTGTTTTCACCCAATCACTGTTTGGCTGTGCAAGTGTGCCCTGCTGTTAAGGTTACAGTGGGACTAGAAGAAAGGTTCCACAAGCCACTTCTAAGAGAGCACTAAAACGAGCTGTACAAGACTGACATAGTACTCATGAAGGGTGGTCAGGCACTTGTAAGGATACAGACATCAGATATGAAAGTAAATTGTGAACACTTGCCAAAACAGAGTCTGAGAAGGTGAGGAAGTATCAACATCTAGGGAGTAAGTCCAGGAAGTGACAAATGCCAACAATATAGAGTTTGTTACATTTCCTACTGGAGTACCTGGGAACTGGTATGGTGGTGGCAGCTACACACTTTTATCTGACCTTGGGCTCTTGAAAACCCAGCAAGGAAAGGTGGTTTGATTCATCTGCTGGAACAGCCTTATTTACATCTGTAGATATTGTAGGTGACTTTGTGAGTCACAGGCGAACTATTATATAAACTGAATCTGCCTATAAATAAGCTTTATTTGAAGGCTCTTCTGATCAAGGGCAACGTAGGCCTGTAGGAAGGAAGGAAGGGAGGTAGGAGGAATAGGAGACAGGGACTAAAATACTTGGTAATCATGATATGTCATCTTATTCTCTGACAAAATGTTAACTGGCTGTACTTAGGTGGATGGGCCAGCCACCTTACTTACCCCAGAAAAGGAACATGGGAATTATATATGTATAATAAATAACATCTATTTGTTAACTGCAATGCAAGTCCTGGCAGAAGTGAAGCAGTGTTCTAGCTGGTAACATAAATGATCTGGTTTTTGCCTCAAAATTCCTCACAAAAGCTACATTCTGTATGAACTCTAAAAAGAATCAAAACCAAAGGCAGGCATTCCTCACAAGAAAACTCCACAACAGACCAGTAAACTCCATGAAAATACAACATAGTGACATTCTCTTACCAAGACCAATTTCATCCAGCTGAAGACCATAGAGGAAGCCATTCTTATTAAAGAAAGCCTGAAGGCTCTTCTCCTTGGCTTGGCCTATGGTGTCGCAGTCCAGAACATTAACTTGAATAGTCTGACAGGCATCTCCACTCTCATTTTCTGGGATTTTTTCAAAGATAATGTTCACTGTCTGGGGAAAGAAACACATGTTAGTCTGACTTACAGGGAACACCTGGCCTAGGAAACCTACAAACTCCTGACAGGTTTTCAGCACCTGAGAGATTTTCAGCGTATTTATTGTTAAAGTTATCTCAAATAAAGATTATTTGAAGGAATTACACAAAGAAGCATTTAGAATTCTTCCTGTTCAAAAAATAAAAGCTATATCTATAGCTATATATTTCTAAACGTGTATTTTTGTCTTCTGCTTTTGTGCAAATGTATTTCAGAGAACTAACAAAAAACAAGAGACGAGGAAGAATTACAATGCATGTTCCAAAGAAAAGCAGATCTTTTATGTAAAATGAATGCCTTAACAGCAAAACTGTAAGCAACGAGATCTGATAAGGTTGCTGAGTAAGTAGTCATGGTAAGCATGATTGATTCTTGAGTGCATAGAAAGCAGTGTTAAAATGCATATTTACACCAGCAGATTATGCTGAGTGCCTTATATCACACAGAAAGCACACCTCCCCTGGAGGTGTCAGCGTCTGTCTGCGTACAGCCGTGTCTCTGGAGGCAGCACAGACAAGGCTGCTACAGAAGCAGTGAAAAGAGAGAGCATGTTGCAGCAAACAGAATCCGAAGTGGTACAGATCTACACAGAAAAGTGCACTGTGCTCTATTAGTTATTATTCCAGGTCAAACGTCCATGTCTGGTTACAGCACCCCTGCCCTTTAGCTCACAGCTGCTCTTGGCTGGGACACAACTCCTCTGCTAGGCTGCACACGAGCTGAGTACGGGCTGGAGGGAGGTGCCAATGACACTGAGCCACCATCTCCAGGGAATGGGTCTTTTTGTCAGGTCATGTCTCTGATCAGGTCAGGCAGATTAATTGCTAGAAGGCAGGGAATAAGGGATGAGCACAGAATTGCTAGTGCTGAGCAATAATAGCAAAAATTCCCAGTGTCACAGCCTGCTCTGTGCAGTGAAATCACTGTCCAGATGTTCTGCTGGAGATGTCTTGGAACAGAATTAAAATAAGTGTTTTAGGTGGCAGCACTTGACTGCAAGTGGCATAGGAAAATAAATTTACTCAAACCATTCTGGCTGTTAAACGATTCTGGTATAGTATTTATCTTCTGACTGAAATGAGAGGGCTGCAGGTGTGACTCTGTGAAGGACTGATCATTAAAACAGGAAGCGAGTAAAACATTTTTTTTCTCTGCTGTCATGTGAAGGAAAGAAGTTCTGTCCAGGTTGCTGCAGGGACAACTTTTCTCACTTCTTAGAAAAATGGGTAGTTATTAATAGCTGTGGAATGGTATTTTCTGCTTATTACCCAGCAAGAACAGAAATTACAACACGCTGCTGGTGAAAAAAAGTAGTCCAATGCAACATAAATTAACTTTACTGTTTCTACAAAAGCAAAGGGAGTATTAAAAACAAGGTTGCAAAACTATGAAGATCAGGATTTAAGAAATACTAGGATGTAACCAAAGTAACAGGGAATAACTTCATCAGGACACTGAGATGTTTAATTGTGAAGAAAATGAGTCCGTGCAAAGGACAGATGGAATGGGAGATAAGGATATGTGGGAATTGCAGAAGGAGAAGCAGACTGGACACCATGCCTCAGGTTGGGATTTCATGCAGAAAATTAGTAAAAAATATATTGGCACAGCAACGAGGGAGTCATGCTTGGTTAGGCCCACAGACCAACTGAACAGACAGCAGTCCTGTCCTTGACTATGATTGCCCTGAGGTCATGGTCTTGCAGGATTAAAATGTGGACAGGGACTAAGTGTGTTTTGTCCTTGGAAAACTCATCTTAATCAGTCTTTGCCCCTTCTAGTCTCCGAACTGATCTTTCTGAAGTAGCTCCTTGCACTTTAACTGATGTTGATTTGGCTCTTTGTCCTTGGAAGCGTTCCTTCCTTTAGATGATTCTTTCCTTTCAACATTATTCCTACACTGCAATATTCATGTTCCTGCTCCTGCTTCATTTTACACTCCTTTCAGACTCTCAAGAGGAACTGTCTACGTCTCTTCTTCCTTTCCTTTTCAGCACATACTCTCACACAGGTTGCACAGGAACGTGCAGCCTCTTCAGTCATCAGCACATGAGAGTCCTCCCATCCCCGTTCCACTCGCTGCAGGCTGACAGGACTGCAAAAAGAGAGCAACCTTCATGTAGGTGGAACACAAGTCATGTGTGGACTCTGTGAGTGAAAGTATCCACAATGTGAGGATAATAGGAACACTTTATAATTCAAAGAAGTGGTCAGATGGAAAGGAGTATTTAAACACATGAAAGTCTCTAAACCATGAGAGCCAGATGGTTTTGCTGATATGATTTCCTGCAGAAGTTAATCTTAAGTGATGAAGCAATTGATGGGGAGCTAGGAAAACCAATTATTATTAAGTTGTCCCTCTGCAGCTGAAGTTTTCATAAATCAGATTGAACCTGTCTGACAGCACAATCCCTGGCTTTAGAAACCATTAATCAGAAGCTGACAGTCACAACCACTGCATTTAGACACAAAGTGTAGAACTAAAAAAGAAACAGAAGTTATTGTAAAATTATGAAAGCCCTTTTATGATCAGCTCTGGAGGTCAGAAAACATATAAGAAATCATAGGAGGATATGTGAAAGTCACAAGAAAATATCATCAAGCCTTTTTCTAAACTCTCTCACTTTGCAAAAGAAACAAAATACTATTAACTTAGAGAAAGGTTCAGGAGAAAATTATAGGACCTGCTTCAAGCTAGCAATATCTAGAGACGAGACTTAATGCACTAGAAATTAGTGATAGCAAGACAAAGTCACAGTACTCTTCAGAAAAGTTTTAACATGGGTTGCAAGAATTATTAAAGGCTACTTAAGGAGAAGGTGGCACCTGCAACTACTTGCATAGGAACTAGCTTGGAACCTAGCTACAAGACAGGAACAAACTTAAAGAAACATATTTTCACCCATGCAGTGACAAAAATAATGACATTTGAAGAGAGTGTTTGCAGATGGCTTTTCAGATTTGTAGTTTTCTTGAAAATTAATTTCACACAATGAATTATTTAGCAGAGCTATTAATAACCATAGCAGATAATAAATGAGATGTGGTTTAATAAAGAAATGAGATAATATCATATTTTCTTGGAAATAAAGAACAATAATCTGGGCTATTCAAGGACTCTTATTCATTACCCTGTTATCTACTCAGCTATGCATCTGAACAAATCATATTTCCATTTATCAGACAGACAGAAAAAACCCAAAAAACCCCTTTTGACTGGTCAAAGTTAGACAATTTTATATAAAGAGTCAGTATCATGATGCACCACGTAACAAAACTGCCTTAAAACTACTCCTGTCTCCCAGACTATGAAATACAATGAACAGGAAAAATCAGCTTGATTGCATGATCCTTCTGCAGCAGCCAGAACAGTTAGCTGTGAAGAGGTTATAGAACAGAAGAGTTAGCCAACTGGCACAGAAAATGCTGCAGGAGTTCAATTTAGGCGAGATGGGCACTACACAAAGGAAGGGTTGTGCTGTTGATGCTGCAGTGTATGGCACTCAATCTGTCTCTAATCCAGTGGACTCTCCTGTAACCAACATCTGCACTACTCACTTCGTAGTGAGGGATGCTGTGTTCTTTTCTGCTGATAAAAATCCCCGTATGTCACATGCTTTTAACAGCTTCCTTATCTCTCACAAAGTGTGACTAATAATACCACAACCATGATGTCTTATTAGAAAATTGGTTTCTTGTCTCTGCTTTACTCCCTTTACAGCCCTCCCACTTTTTTAAACAACCTTCTTTTAACTCACAAAGCAGTTCAACACTTTAAACAACCTTCCACTACGTGGCTTTCCTTCACTTTTATTAGAAGGCACTTGGCTGAACAGGTGAATTAGATAATTTCTTCCCATCTGAAAATGCAAACACATTGCAGCAAGGAATTCAACAGCCAAATGCCTTTTTTAAAATAAGCAGTGACTATTCAAAGGAATGCCGGAGCACCAAGTCCACCACAAGAAGTTTCTCCTGGTTTCCCACAGGAGATATACCACTGAGAACATCTCCCACTCCAGGCTGGCATTTTCTATTCCAAATGAAACTCTTCAGTGAAATGCTAACACTCAGCTGTGGAGTGCACTTCTTCATCAGTCATTGAGCAAATTATCTGCCGAGGGGTGCAGCTGCTTGTCTGCCTGTGAGAAAGCAGGCTTGCTTCCTCAGCCTGAGAAAAAGCTCCATGACACATCCAAGTCTCTTTCAAGGCAGCTTTATTTCTCAGTACTCAAATATAAGCACAGCATGAAAGAGCACGGCATCTCAGCCCATACTTGACCAATGCTTTTAGAAGCAGCTTTCCTTCGATTCCTCCACTTGAGTATGTACTTCAGCAGCCCATCTCTGTTCAATACCTCACCCTTTCTAGCAGAGAGGGTTAACAGTAGGGCGTTGGGAGATCCAAGGTCTGTGGCCTTTTCAAAAAAGGCATGGGGCCTTGCCAGGGAACAGCTCTAATGCAATTCAAACACGACATGTTTCTTGGTTCTCTTTTTTTCTGGTTACAAATGGCCTGAATTTTAAAAAACCTCTCCTGACCTGTGGAGCTTACCCTGATTTTTAGGAGCCTGTCTGTATCCTGCTTTTACTTGTTTGGAACTGAACTCCCAATCCTGAAAGGAGACAATCTCATGCAAAGCACCTACACCCTTGTTTGTGCCCTGATACTGATTTGAGAATTGAACTCCCTACCAGATGTATCCCTGCATCTTCAAGTGCCTATACAGCTTAAAAAAATCTGGACACCAAGTGTCTGCAGACTTGCTTCACCATCTCCATATCACCCTCTTTTTGGCTGTATTTTTTTGCTTTGTTCTGGATAGGTAGATTTTAATGGACTGCTATGGCTGGGAAAAGGGGCAAAAAAAAATACCAACAAAATACTGCAAGACTCAGAACGTAACTGCAGTGAGCAACTGTGCAAATGCACTTTAAAACTCAGATCAGAATTTATTCCATTTAGAAAACAAAAACTGCAATCCTTCAGGCAGAAATGTTCTTCCACAGTAAGGAGAAAACACTTGATTCCCTCTCTGTAAGCTCACAGGTCCTGCATGTCAACACAGTGCACATGAAGTGGCGTTAGTGAGAGAAGAAAACTGACTACTTTCTCTTTAGCCTCCTGTTAAATGCTATTTTTTAAGGGAAAATGTGCACAGCTGGCTTGCTTGCCCAGCCCAGAAAGCCTCACTACTCCACCTAAGTCTCTTTCACAGCACAGTTTTAGCTTCCAGCGTAAATCTTAGATAAACCACCAAACAAAACAGTTTCCCAGTCCAGCCAGAACTGCAGTCCTTGAACTTCATCTCTGCAATTTTATTGCAGGATTTCTCTCTCCTTTTGTGATGGTTTTAAAGGGAACATTCAGCACTTCTCAGCTGAGAAGGAGTCCAAGGAACGCTGCACCCTAATGGGGAAAGCTGACCTATATTAACCCTATAGCTGTATCTTTAGCTCCTATTCAAAAGCAGGAGCACAAAGTACACAGGCAGCAAACAAGGTTCAGAAAGGGCTGTGGGCTTCCTCATCCATCTGCAGACAGTGCTCCCCAGTGACAGCAAGTCCTTCAGACCACTTACCTTTTCTCCTCTTCACTGCAGTCTGATCACAAGACCCTATCAGTGGCTGCATGCATAGAAGTAGCTCTAGAAAAAGTATTTAAGGTGGTTCAGCAGTTTCAGAGTCAGCTATCCACCCCAAGGGGCGCTCAATTTGAATGTGTGCTATAAATTAGAAATGTCAATTAATTCCACAGGACCAGATGTTTCTGTGCAGTCTACTAGTAACAGGCATATTGAGCTTGCTTGAAAATTGTTGCTCTGCATCACTACTGTGTTTTGTATCCTATGGATACATATAGCAATATATTTAAATTTACTCTGGATCTCAAATACATGCCAGAATGCAGCACGCAAACAAGTAAACCAAGGATCTTGGATTATGCACTTGATTTTCAGTCACAAACTTCCTTTCCAAATGCACACTCTGGTAATTTAGCTTGAAGTACCTTCAAATGCAGCCTCTAACAACTGCTTTGTAAGAAGATTTGACTATTACTTTATCAGTTTGAAGTTTTCAGTAGAAAATGACAATGCAGAAATGATTCACAGAAATGTTGCCATTTCAGCGAGTTTCCTGTGTGGCCCAGTGAGATAAGTCCAATGGACTGCTGACCAGCCAAATTTTCCAGGGTCATGTAGTCTACTCCACTATACGGCATCTTAGCTTCAAAAGAAGTTTTGCTTCAAAACAGAAGATGGGCAGACCTGGAAACTTCAGCCCTCCCAGAGACTCAGCATATGGGCTCTGAAAAAGACTAAATTCTCCTCCAAAGCCACCAGCACTTGCATTGTCCCTGCCATGGCCATTGCTGCCGGGCAGTTTCCGCTCCCAAGGTGTGAAGCCCACTATTCAGCAGCACTTCTCATCCTCCTCATTATGTCAGGTAACTCTGACTGGAAGCCAGGAATTAAGAAGCAAGGAAGCTACAAAAATGACTGGAAACACATATTTTCAAGTCCTCAGACCTAAAATCACCCAGAAATTCTGGAGCAGAAGAGTGCTCCGGTTATTCTGAAAACCTTTTTCAGATCTCCTATTCTAAAAGTCACAATTTTTACATGCCCCGAAGTGCAATAATCCTGCTATCCCTTCTCATCTCAGTGTCAGAATGACAATCAGCAAGGGAACTCTAGCTTTCAAAGATGTTTGGGTGTAACTGGAAAACAGGAAGTACTTTTTAGTTGCTTTGAGAAAGGCAAAAAATCCGTGGTAAAGTTCAGAAGCTTAGCTAGACTTCTTGTTTTTAACCAAGCAACTACGTAAAATCCACCATGCTGTAACCTTGCTAATTTGAAGCTGATTTGGTGCTAATAGTATGGAAACCCACAGAAAATTATTGCCTGAAGATTAGCCACAAGTAAAGACAATAGAAAAATAAAACCTCTGCCTTCCATTCTTTCATTCATTGGTAAAGTGTAGTTTAGTTTAAATTCTAAGCATGTTTATATTTTTGTAGTATACTTTAAAATAAGAAGGATTTTTTAATGCTCTGAGACTTCATTAAACCTACTCTTTGGTGATTAATGCATGCTGTGAAGTGAGGGGTAAGTGCTATTTGTGAAATGTGTATCAGTGAAACACCACCTAGTTAAAAGCTTAGCGTGTTTTGAAACTTTGTCAGCAATAATGGTTTTACTATCTGGATACTTAACTACTACCTTAGTGTCTTAAGAGCCTTGTTTTAGCTTCTTAGAGAAAACATTACAGTTGTCTGTGCTTGTAAGGAACACAAGCTGGCAAACATACCACTGTTTTGAATTCAGACACTTGCCACAGCAGCCAGTCTTCGTTAAGAGTGTACAGGGCTTTGCAAGTTATTGCATCAACAGGTCCTTTGTTTATCCTCTGATTGAGGGTTGTCACCAGCAAATAGAAAGGTTCACCAATTGTCTCCTAAGACAGGAAGCAAATCAAGAAACGTTTATTTTTGTAATCATTAAATGAGCATGAATAACTAGAAAAAATCAAGTGTAACAAATGGTGTTATTTCCTTTTAAGTAACTCATTATCTTGCAATTAGAAAAGAAAATCCCTCCGAGCAGATTTATCTAGTTATTTGTTTAACCTCCATCTTTTGCTTTTCAGTGTGAAAGTCTCATGCAAATGGCAAGGGACATCTGGAGTGAGTGGCAAGATAGCTCACAGCCCCTTGCTGTGCACAAGCACACTACAGACAAGCTGCTCCTACTCCACCTGGCAGACACTTCCTAGTTCCACCAAAGAGTGGGTGGGGGGTGAGACATGCACATGTTCACATGCATACTTCAGCTACTTCTTCCATTTTCAGTCTTGTGAGAAAACAAGCTAACAACTAGGTTCCTTTTGAATTGGTGTCTCCCCTTTTTGTCTCTGGAAAATGTCTTGGGAGCAAGCTGGTGGGACTTATCCTGGTGTATCAGCAAGAGAGGAAATTAAACTGGGGCTTTCCTCTCCTGCCTAAACCCCAGCGCTCAGGAATGCACCTGAGAAAGGGAGGATGTATCTTTATTTCCACGTGACACCATTCCTGCAGGCTGGCTAAGGCATCTCACTAGCACAGCTCTGTAAAAATGCCTGGTGTATCGAGAACATATCTCTGACAGCTCCTTGGCACTCTCCTCGGTTCCAGGAAACCGGTGTGAGCTGCTGAGCCTCAAACAATTCTGCTGCTGTATTAATGCAAGCACTGATGAGAGTGATACCAACAGTGTGATAGCATCACATCGATAAGAGAGACAGGACGAGTAACCAAGCACTGAAACCAAGAACAAAGTGCTATCAAGTTACTGAAATAAACAAACACTAAAATGAAATGAAATGCTTATTTTGTTTTCATTTGAAGTAATTTAGTTCTTGAAATCTGCAGTACTGTTCGGAGGTTGAAAAGTTTGGAGAGAAGTTTAGTTTTCCAAAGGATGGTATTCCTTAACTCTCCATTTCTTGGTAGCTTTCCAACAACTTGCACAGAAGGGTACAGCTGCCTTTTAGCAAGCATATCAGTCTTTTAGTATGATCACAATACATCTCACTGGGCTGAAATGTCTGATATGAGAAAAGGATACGCTGGAATTACAAAATTACCCAAATCTTGGCTAAATACATGACACAATCATTGCTTGGAGATATGTTCTTTTCCTGCGTTCCATTGATGACAGCCAGCTAAGTCACCTAAACTAGAAGACTGCACACTCAGGATGTTGAATGCAAGACTGAAACTGAATGCTTTAAACTGATCCCTCCAACAGCTCCTATGGAAAAAATCAATTAAAGAAATCATCTGCATATCCTGTGTAGTGAAAAGATGTACACATACCCGGAGAAATCCAGAAAGGCAGACAGACATCCAGTTTGTCAGCAATTTTTCTACCACAGATTCAGTTCGTCTCAGCAGGAGCTTAGGCTGTACATTGCTTGATTGCTCCATCAAGTCCCTTGTCAACACTTCCAAAATATGGGTCAGATAAACTAGCTTAGTTTGTAATGCAATAGTCAAGAAGGATGCAAACAAGCACCTGTGGGGGGAAAAAAAGAACCACAAGAATGCTATAATTTTTGAATTTCTCTTCTCAGTCATCTTTAATAAATGAAACACACTAGTGCTGTTCATATCCTAAGTTCTCCCTCCTCAGGCACATAAACTGTCCACTGTTCTCTACAAAAAATATAAAAAATGCAAGTCCATCTGCTCTTGTGATTATTTTTTAAACACAGAACTTGTGTCTCTAAATTTAATTCTGCAGAACAACACCTGCTTCAGTGACAGAACATTTCTAAACTGTAGAACTGTTGATCTAACTGCAGGAAGTGTTTACAGTTTTGAACTGAGCTTTCCTGCTCCTTTGCCTCTTTGTTTATATGTACAAACATTCCAATTTCTCTTTAATTGCTTGTTTTAATGGCAATGTTTTTTCTTCCTCAGTGTGTGCAGATGGAGAAGGAAAAATGCTCCAGAGTACCGCAAGCTTGTTTTGTAAAAAGTAGAAAATACATTTGTGTGCTACAATCCATGTTGTTTTTTCCTGATAATTCTTTCTTGAAGATGATAAGCATAATCATACTATACCTGTCTTTCACAGAGAAATTTTTCTGCTTTTCAAGGGTGTGAATGAGAGTAACAAGAAAGTTCTTGTTACAAATTAAAGCATGCAACATGTTGAAGCTTTCATCCTTGCTCGTTTGGTCTCTGCTCTGGAATAGTTAAAAAAAAATAAGCAAACTGTAGTTTGGCTATGATGGATTCTTAATGCTCAGAAAAAATGGAAAGAAACGTATGGGATAAGATCCTGGCCTCATTCAAATCAGTGGGAATTTTGCATTTATTTAAGGGCTCTCAGGATTTTACCAAAAATGCATTAGTGTTTGTGTACAACACAGAATATACACATGCAGAGCACACATTTTCTGCCCTATACACAAAGCAATGCCAATAGTTAAGTTTGCCCATCATTTCCCATGATGAGATTCTGTTTTATTTAAATAAGTCATAATACACATTGGATAAGAGCACCTTACACTTCAAAATCTTTTTACATATAAATCCATGTAACCCTCCTCATGGAGGAATGGGAACATACTGAAAATGCAAGCTGATGTGTTCTAGGACAACACTGAGAGAAGGGATACAATCACTTTAGAAAAAAAAAATTAATTAAGGCATATCACACTACATCAGCTTACCTGTGGCATTTCTTCACTGAAGATGGATGCAAAGCCTCCTGACTAAAATATAAGGGGATATTTATCATTCATAAGCACACCAAAAGTTTCTAACACATGTATGTTTAACATGCCAAGCATGTTCCTGATACTACTTGAAATAAAACAATGGAAATGCCAGCTTCTAGAGCAGTTTCAACACAAAAACTCTACACAGTAACTTCCACAAAGGCGCTGCCAAAGCTCACTGGAAAGTGAACTCTGAAAATGACCTGGTATCGACTTCAGTGCTCTGTGTGTGTTACTCGATGCTGCTGAGCTGCACTAGCACAGCAGTCAAGAATATCTGTGTATCGCTGCCATCTGCAAATGTGCTGGTGTGCAAGGGGTGCTGCAGGCTGCATCCTTCCTGGGTGGCAGTGATAGCCTTTGGCATACAGGGCTGCTGTTAAACAAGTGACACTTCAGCTCATCTGCTTCCATTCATTCCAAGGCACTTCATGAATATTCACTAATGAACTCTCCAGGAGGCCCATGCTGTCAGTCTCCACAGAGGCACAGGTGCCACCACACATCCAGTCCTAGCAAAAGCTCTCACGCAAAAGGAAGCCCCCAGTTCTCAAACACCTTGTCAATGCTTCTTGAGCAACAAATCTACACTATTTACTGTCACCTGCTTTATCTGTGATGCTGGCAGCCCCTCGTTTCCTTACAGAATCACGGAATGGCTTGGGTTGTAATCACTGGGTTAACGATCATCTAGTTCCAACCCCACTACCATGGGTAAGGTTATCTTCCACTGGACCAGGCTACTTAAATCCCTGTCCAGTCACTGAACTTTTCTAGGGATGGGGCACCTTCATCTGCTCTGGACAACCTGTGGCAGTGTCTCATCACCCTCATCATAAGAAATTTCTTCCTTACGTCCAAATTAAATTTATCCTCTTTCAGTTTAAAACCATTAACCCTTGTCCGGTCACTATAGGCCCTGGTAAAAAGTCTGCCTCCATCTTTCTTATAAGCCCCATTTTAACTGAAAGGCCGCCTTCCTTTCTAAAGGCTGAACAATCCCAGCTGGCTCAGACATTCTTCACAGGAGAGGCGTCTCAACCTTCTGAGCGTTTTCATCACCCTCCTCTGGACCTGCTCTAACAGGTCCATGTCTTTCTTGTGCTGGGAAACTCAGAACTGGATGCAGTGTTCCAGGAGGGGTCTCACAGGGGCAGAAAGAGAGAATCACCTCCCTCAGTCTGCTGGCCACGCTGCTTTTTGATGCAGCCCAGGGTATGACTGACTTTAGGCTGCGAGCACACACTGGTGTCTCACATCTAATTTTTCATCTACATACCTGATTTTTCATGCCTCCCTTTCCTCATTCCTCCTGTTGTGTTCTACCCTACCAAACTCTTCTTGCTCTTCCTCCACTGGCTATTCCCACTTTTCCAGAACTACTTCAGCAACCCTAACACCAACTACCAATAAAAGACACACACACACGCGCGCAGAGTGAAAGAACCAGAACTGTGTTAAAGGTTAAAAATGTTTGTGAACAGGGAACAAGCATGGTACCATTAAATCAAACAATGTCTGAAATTGAGGGAAAACAGAAACAATAAGACAAATTTAACAAGCAAAGCAAAAATCAGGCTGCACATCAAGAACATTTTAAGAATAGATTTAATATCCAGTTAACACCTATAAAGCTATTAAGCCAGATTAAATGTAGAAAATTGAAGTAGTGGGAAGCAAGACTCTCAAAACAAAGATGGGGTCCATCACTCTCAATTTTAGGTATCGGAGTCCCTCTTTAAGCAACTTGTCCCATCCTAAGGGAGATGCTTCAGACAAATGGGATGAATCGCTTTCTTGCACTGCCCATCTCTGCACTGACTACAGAAGATGCTCAGTGAACAGCTTCAGTTTCCATGTTTAAACAGCTTAGATTAGATGAGACAAAGCCCATCAATCACACTGGAGAGCACAAAGAGTAAAATATGGATATCATTCAAACACATGCGGTTAGTGAAGGAAGTGGTGGTTTGTCACTTTGACCCTTCTGTCAACCCTTCTGACACTCAGTTGCCAGATACACCCCACTGGCTTTTCTGTTCATCTATAGTATTTGTTTAGTGGAACACTGCTTTTCTGCCACATTCATACAGCACAAGGCATGTTTGGACACTCCTGCAATGTAAACAGTAAGTACTTAGCAGAAAAAATTGGTACACAACAGGTTAAGTAACTTGCCTGACACAGTATGTTTGCAGACAGCTAACAGTAGCAAGTGTACCTCCCTGGGATAAGTATTTCAAACTGAGACAAAACTCAATTGAAGTAATTTCCAGGATGTGCAGTGGCATGAGACTCACCAAGGCAAAACAGGAGCCCTTCCCATTTTTACTTTACAGAATACAGCAGAGTGGCAATCCTTATGCCTTTTTTTCTTAACTTTTTATTTGCCTAAAACACAGCATTTCCACTGAGTCAGCTTTTACAGATTATTACTGTTTTGACAAGGGAAAGTATAGGAAAATTCTTAAGTATAGTATAAAACATTAAATATAGGAAAAATACAAGAAATATATATTTCCTATATTAAATATACAAAAATATTCTTACGAATAAAAACACTATTTAATGTTAATGTGCCTGGCAAGAAAATAAACAGAAAGGAAAAAGATACACAGGAAGTAAAATTTCCGTTCCACTTTCTGCAAACTACCTGTGACCCCCTAAAAATTAGGCTGGGGGCATTACAGTAGTACCAGCAGAGATATTCCCAGTGTCCTTTGTGTGAGAACTGGACTCAAAATATATAAGGATTTTGCATATGTAATTGCTAAATATTATTCTGCCTTAGTGGCTGGTTTTTGATGGTGTACAAAACCCAAAGGCCCTGATTCTGTACTATCACATGCATTTAACTTTATCACAAAGGGCTTTTACTAGGACACAAACAGTGATAAAGTGAAGCAGTGTGCAGACAAGAGCACAAGACTTGGCTGCAGCAGTGATGAGTAATACATGAAGCCTAGTAGATAACTCACACACATACCAGTTATGCCCTAAACTAACCAAGTTTTTACGAATTGGGGTCAGTCATACAGGAAAATATCACCAGTTGAGATCACAGCTTCTGCCAACTGGATAGATGCTCGTAAGCACTGGTTAACATCATGATAAAATATTGAAAGCTGTGGCAAAGGCACTTATCAGCAACATAATGTGCCACACATGCAAAAAAAAAATAGTAAGAGAAGTAAAACATTCAAGAGAAGGCCTCTTTGGTCCTCTGATGCAGTGGCACAAACTGCTTCAGTGAACACTGAAAATATCTGCCTCTAAACTGCAAACCACTTAAGTACTTATGCCATTTCTAAGCATTTGAGTTGCACCCCTTAGAATCAACATCTTACCATTTCTGTCAGCACCTTGGTGTAGAAAGCACCATCTTAGAGCCATTTCTTCATCCCACAAGTCTAATTAGGAAGTGTCATAATGTTAGCTAGCATGTAAGCTAGCCTGTTACTCTAATTAGCTATAGCATTGGTAATGAGAGCATGGGAACAAAAAAAGCAATGGATAAATTATAGCTTAGTTAGGATGGCCTGAAAGACAAGCAGCTCAGTGAGGCTGAACAAAAATAAATGGATACACACACAACCCTTGAAAATTCAAGAATGTTGCTTTATCTACAGCATAAAGGCTTGGCTAAATATAGAGGTATGCAGCTTTAAGTGTTCTTTGGTAATTCTTGATTTAAGAAAAGTTTCTTGTGAGACAATGTGCAATTACTGTGTAGTATTTTCTTTAGTTATTTGATCCTGACCTTCCTAGCTTTTTTTAATGTTAGTCAGTGCTGGCAACTGAAAGACTTGTAAATATTTACCTCTGGAAAGAAAGTTCTAAGAGCAAAGTGCTTGTAGTCAAGGAAGGGAACCGTTCCAAAACTATCCACCACATCTAATTCATCCATCTGCAGTTCAGCAAATCCTGAAAAAGCATCCCCCCATCCCCACCCAGAGAGTTAGTTTAGTTGACACAAAATCAGCTTCACATTTATACCTTGGCCCCAGAAGATAGTCCTTAAAAAACAGTTTTCAGGGAAGAGGGGTTTTTTTTATAGCTGAAGCTCTTATGAGCTGGAAAGTAGCAATCTACTTTTTTTGTTGAAGGAAATACTACATGCAATCCTATTAGCTCAGTGCTATCTGCTACTGCAGTGCATACAATATTAAACAGGAACTCTGACACAACACAAAAATATTCTAACAGCTACAAAATGAAAATGTTTATATAATGTGAGCTTCTTGACAGTTTCAGTTCAGAAAATATGCTGTAGACCTACCCTCGCGTATTTCCTTACGAATCTCATACTCCAGCAGCTCAAGTTGCTGACTCTGTTTACGAGTTAACTCTTTGGATTTGTATCTAGTAACTACGAACGCCGCTAAAGAGGAAGAAAAAGAGACTCTGAGTACAGAAAGCACAGAACAGAAAACTCCTATACAAGACGTATTTTATTATCAAGAAACAGAAAGATTAATGTACATTTGCACAATTAATGTTTTACTGTTGTCAGCATGCTAGTACTCGTGAGCCCTGGTTATCTGGATCTATACCCCAATCTTTAATAAAAATAATTCCTTTTAACAAGCTCTTGAACTGTCAATCCAACTTTATCTGAAAGTGCAGCACACCCTGCTATATACAGCCTGCACAGTGAGACACAGACTCTAACAACCACTTCTACTAATAGCAACCTACTTAGGGTAGCACTGATTAAACAGAAAAAACAGTTGTTTTGAACAGAAAATCCACTCACAAATTGTTAACTTTTCTAAAGCTTATTTAGAGAGAATAAAGGCATGAGATATGGTTCCTTTTTAAAACAAACTTTAAAAAAAAAGGAACCAACCAAATGAACAAAGCCCTACGCATATTAAAATAAATGGAAATTTATCAAATATATAACCAGGTAAAAACACTCAGAAAGAAAGGGAGCACCAAGAAGAGAAGGGGATAACTATTTACCTCCCTCAGTTTAGTAATGACCCACAAATACATGAATGATCCAAATGAGACTGAGCAGAAACACCACAAACACTGCCTGAGGATAAGCAGTTTGTTAGGGAATATCTGCCCCAGGGAATGGAGGGTAGCTGAGCTCTGACAGCTGGAAGGGCCCAAGCTGTGACACAAGGATGTCAGTCCTGTGGCTTGCTTCATGAAGTGATAGTGAGTAATCCCAGCAGAACAGACAGAAATACTGCCTTGTAACATGCTTGTAACATGCTGCAGTCTGACAATCCGGACTTACCACCAGAACAGAGTTAACTTTGTCCGCTCTTATTGGGAAGAGGGTAAAATCACCAGACTGTCTGTGACAGCTCCAGACACGTGAGTATGTATAGTGCTTGTATCACAATCATACCCTTCAGCAAATCAAAAGCTGAAAATACATTATTGTACTTACCTATAATGACACCCACCACAATAGGTAGCAGAATAAGAACATATAAATACACATGTGATGATGTTGGTTTGACTTCATGCTCAAAATTTCCTAATTTGACCTGAAGAAAAGCAATGGCTGCATTAATAGAAGACAGGCATTACCTCAGTGCTTAAAATGACATTTAATGTATTAAAAAACCAAAAGTATTTAAGGCACATAAGGATGATGGTAGATTATTGGGAAGACAGCAGAGGTTCAGCAAAATGTATGTGACCCAACATTAACTCAACTTTCATTGTATTTGATGCTTAAGCAGGGTAACAGAGCAATGATGAAAAAATTTGGAGGTCCTTATATACCACCAAATTTTGTCATGCTCTTGCTGCTAACTAGAGCCCTCAAATGAAAGGCAAGATCTGGCCTCCAGCTGGCTGAGTGGCTCATGCACTAAGAGTCACTGTTAAACATTCTGGCATTTGGAAATGAGGAAGACATGTGTTTGCACTCACAGTGTTACTCTGCTGAGCAGAAAAGTATGGTAAGACCCACGATAAGAATTAGGGAAGTAGAATTTTTCATAGACACCTGGCCTACAGCCCTCTTCCCTATTTCTTTGCAGAAGTTTCAACCTCTTTATGTAGGATGTTGTTCCTGAAGGTCCTTAAGAAAAAATGCAACACACGATACATGTACAACATACACAAACACGTTACAATACACGTTCAACAAGCCCCAGCCGCGGGCTTGTCAGAGGCGGCACAGGCATTAATTCCTAGGCGTACATGAAAGCACTGAAGTCTGCCAAATGCCAGACTGAGGCATTCACCACTGATAATTATGGCAGAAGAAATTTCACAAAGGAGGATCTCACAGAGGACTGTGAAAGCACATAAATAAAGGGTAGCTAAGACTATAAACAGGCTAGACATAAAAATATGTTTTGACACATAAAAAGAATACCACCAAGTGCCAGGGATAGAAATGAGCTTGAGATAATTGAAAAGGAGGGTTGAGTTGAAATTATTTTGGGTTACAGCAGGGAAGGCAGAGATCTGGTGATTGCAATCAGTGGCTTGTCACAGGAGGTGAGCAGCCAGGGCAGCTGCAGACTGCCAACTGGATAGTCACATCACAGCTACACAGACACAAGCAAGCAAAAAAACCCCACAGGGCTGGAAGGACACAGCCTTTGTATTTCTGGGGCTACAAAGAACAGAAGACAGAGCAGATCTATTTCCTTCATCAAATGTTATTTTTTCCTCTGATGTTTCTATGTTTTCACAGTTCCTATGCAAAGTTCTTTCGGTCTGAGACTTCCTAGGATCCCATTAGCCTTTTCCAAGGTTCAGATGCATTGGTGGCTAAATACATTAACTAACCTGTGACTAATATAGCTACTTTTCTAGACTTGCCATGTCCAACTGAAGAATTCCTAAAGCAGAAATTTCTGTTACTCATCCCTGTTTATTGAAAATCTGAGACAAAGCATTCACTTAATTTTCTGCTCATATTTAGATTATGTTTATTCCTCACCATAATCTTCCTATCTAGTGGCCCCATTTCCTTCCTTATCTTTCATCTTGTTTATGAATCACAGACTATATAAGGTACACCTGAATTAATCCCATTCCTATTCCTAAATTAATTTCATTTTTCCGCATGACATTATAAAACCTTTTCTGGACTGGTAATGCCTCTGAGCTTTATGTCATCAGCAAGTGCTATTAGCGCATGCCTTACTTTTGTGTTCAAGTCAGTGGTGACATTAAAGAATATCTGTATGAACATCAGCATTGCTCAGAGTCAGCTCCCCTTACACAGCATCCATTTTTTCTAACCCCTGGCGTCCTCATAATCACCACGTTAAGCAGTTTACTGATTGACCTGAGTGACTTCCAGGTACATGTGATCTATCGCTTTTTTGTTGTTGAGGAAATCACTCATGTTAGGAAACAAAGGTATCTAGCATGATCTGCTTTCATTAAAAAGAATTTGACAATTATCCCATTTTCCACTTACCTCCAGGTCTTTCATGAGTCATTCAAAATACATTATAAAGTTTTACATAGAGCTAGGATTAAATCAGCAAGGCTCCATTTGCCTAGGGCTTGGGGTTTTTTTTCAATTTAAAATACTGGTTTTTTATTTGCTGCTCTCCAGTCATACAGTACGTCTCTTGACTGCAGCTTTATTTAAAACCTTTCCTACCAAGCCTACAGTGTCATGTGTCAGTTCTCCCTCAGTGCTATGATGGGAATGACTACGTTCCTGCTGTCTTGAGCCCTTTGATCTATGTGAATCTTGCGTCTGTCACAAGAATGGCATTTTCTCCTCTGACACCTCCATTCAGACTGATCATTCTGTCTTTGAATCCACACTCAATATCTTCTTTCTTCTGGAAAACTAAGGCAAGAGATACATTTATTCTTGAGCCAAACTTATCTTTTATACCCATCTTATCCTTTCTTCAGTGGCCCTACTTCTTCTATGGTGATCTATTCATAAGGTTTAAAAATCATGTGACGATTTGCTACTTCTATATTTTTCTTACGTTGGAAAAAAATTTTTAAGGTACTGGAAGTGCAATGCTACATGATAACTACTGCATTTGATTTGCCTTCGTGAAGTGGTGACCTTTCTATGACAGCCACTTCTATGAAGTTTGCAGGATGAGCATGTGATATAGCAAGGTGACACTGATATTTAAACGCAACACCGAACTCAGAAAGGCTTTTCCATGCTGTAACTGGCTCAGACGGCAGGATCCACAGATGGGGGATCAGCTAACAGTGATAGAAACTCAAGAATAGCTTTGTTAATCTTTACTATAAGCCATATGCCTTGAAGGCAATAGAGTTATTTCAGTTTTGTACCACCGCACACTGCAGTAAGAGTCTGGCATAATTTTTCTCCTTCATAAATGGTGATCATAGCATTTAAAAAAACTCGTATCTTCATCTTATTCATGGAGCAAATATTTTAAGCTGCAATTCAGCTTTGACATCCATGCTAATGTCCTTATATTTGGGCCTGGCTTTGTGCCACATGCTCCGAGCATTTTAGCTTTCCCAGTGCACAGTGAATTTCATCCCCTTTTTCACCCAGAAATGCCTTCTGTCTCAGTGGTGACCCCTGTGACAGATCCTTACCTACTTTAGTAGGAAAAGGTGACTGGGAGAACACAGTGCTTTTCCTCATGGCCCCACTGGAGAATTAGATTGCTTACAGATCTAAGATGAGGGGTTCTCCTGGAGACAGTGATGCTGTTCCAATGCTGTCTGTTCTGCAGACAGAGGTGTGACAAGCTACTGGTCTCCTGGAGCTCAGCAGCAGTGAGTTCAGCCTGGACTGCAAAGCTTACCTCTGACACCACCGCAGTAACCAGACAGAAAATGAACTCAGATCTGTCAGTGGTACCTTAGCTAGGCAGGCATGCTTCGATATGAGGAAGAAAACCCTACTACCAAGTACCATGACAGCATCGATGATACATTTTACTACACTCGTATAAACATTCAAATACTGTTGAATTGCAACAAAAGGGAATTCTACTCACAAAAACTTTCACTGTGGAAAAGTCAATCTTGTCTGTTCCTTCCCTTTTGAACTTGCACAGTATGGTGCTACGGTCTGGCTTTTTGGTAATATTTTGGACACTGAACCATATCTTTTTGGTCTGTGCACCAGTCATATATGACAGATAAACCTCTACCTCCGTTTTAGAAATATTCAAGTTATCATTTTCTTTCTAGAGGGAAAAAAATCAAGAAAATAATCAGTCACTAAACACAATAAGAAAAAAATTTAACCCCAAGCACTATTTTAAATTAGGTAGTGTAGTTTATTATCTTAAAACTTACATATATTTTTAATTCCAGATCGGGATCCAGTTCAGTGTGCAGCTGGTAGTTAATGAACACTGGGTCTGGGTGATAGTGTAATTTGACACAAGGTATAAAGGTAGTATCCACTTTTAACATCATATCAACAACTTTACCCTCTGTTGCATGGCTCAGGCTTGGCGTTAAATAATGATACTCAGATGCATTTCCAGGACACCTAGAGACCTAGAAATGCAATAGCAAAGCTCTAACAGTCATTAAATTCTCAACAGTGGGTACAATTACAAACAGAGGCACTCAAACTGATTTTAATGTCTTCCTGACTTCACACAGATACCTGCTAAACCTCTTCTTTGAGATCAGGGTTGCATGCAGAGCACCTGGAAGAATTTCTGTGTTGAGCCCATGTCTACCTTTAAGCGCGCTTGTCTGCACACTGCTTTAAGGCTGATTGCTCACTGCTAAGGTAACTATTTCCTGCAGTGAGACAGGAATTGTGACAGTGCGTTTTCCTTCTTTGCCCTCAATGCAGGTGACAAGAGACGAGTAAGACAAGCTCTTCAACACTCCTAGGCATTCGCTCTTTCCAATTTAACTCCTGAGAGAGGGGGTTGCTACAGTCATTGTAGCATTGGGTCATTGTTTACTCCACTGGGTGATGCTGCTGTGTTCTGGTCTCTGTGCTGCAAATGTCAACAAGGTGCTTGCCTCCTCACAGCCTCGGAGAAAGGGTTTCATCCCAGCATCAGCTCCAGCCTGCTGCCTCTCGCTGAGGCAGTGGCACCATTTGGGCTTTCAGCACAGAGCCAGAGGAAAGTATAGCACCCCCTCCTCCAACACACCCATATGTGGAGACTGGGGAGACTCAAAAAGGACAGATTTGGAACAAGTCCCTAGACCATAAAAAAAAGCTCAGGGAATTATGCAGGAGAGTAGCTTATGTGTATTTGTGCTTCTGTACTAAGAATGTGTGTAACTGTAATCCTGTAAGTGGTCATATTTACTTCAGCAGGGTGACTGACAGGTGCCTGCAAGCGGTTGGAAATTATTGAGATCTCCTCCAACCTTAGGAACAAAACCTAATGCATCAAGAGCCCTCTATGTGGCATTATAAAGGAGATTCAGACTTACTGTGAGGTTTGATCTCTGGTCATCTGAAATGATCACACTGTCCACCACATTAAAGTTTCTACCAGTCGTAGTAATTTTGCGACCACCACTGCAAAAAAACAAAACAAAACAAAAATGTGTGGAGGGAGGGAGCTTAATATTATCTGTTTGCCCACAGACATGTCCTACCTTAAGGTTTCAGCTGTGAATAAACTACTCATGTGCATTTTGCTTTGGTAGCAGACAACACAATAAAGTCAAACTGCAGAACAAGATAATTTGAGCTATACAGTGCACTTCCACCCTTTCCTCACAATGTAATGGTGAATAGTTTTGCTACCCCAAAACCACATGATTGCATACACATGTATACTCCTTTTCAGGGACTCTCCACCTCGTTTTTTATTTATGCAGCCAAAGAACTAGACCGTGATTTAATATTCTGTCTTGAAGAAAGAGCATCATGGTATTTCTCTGCTCCAGGGCATTAAGCCCCTGCCTGTGCTTAATTCTTGCCTTCTTCAGGACAAACCCATCGTGCCAGGCACCTCACAGGAAACATTCTCGGCAGTGTTCAGACCATCTGTCTCAGCACACAATGGTGCTTGTGTCTGAGGGCTCTGGCTCACAATCTCTGCTGAACAGAGTTGGAGTGGTTTAAGGTATTATTAATTTCCAGCTGCCTGAGCTGCCTCTCACCTGGAGATGAGGGCATGCATCCTGGCTGCTCAGCTGCTGCAGCTGCCAGCCCAACCCACTACCTCAAATCCTTACTTACAAGATATCAGATTCCGAACATGAAAGCAGGTAAGAACTGTGAAAGCAGAGGGGCAGGTGGAAAGCTGTGCCAGAGAATATCTTAAAAACCACCCTGTAACTCTTTCACCAGATCTGTGAGTCTCTCACAAAACACAGCAAAGGCTTGTAAAGGGCTCTCTTGGCTTTAAGGAATCATATTGTAAAGCAAGTCTGTGTACATTACTGCAGTGATGATTATTTTCACTTCACCTCCAATCCACTGATACTTTATACTGCTTCACAGATGAAGGCTGTATTAGCATCAAGAAATCAAAGTTAATCTGAGTTACAATTTATGTGTGCTACCCATATTTTGCGTTCAGCTTTAGTAGGAATAGACTACTTCTGACTTCTATAAAGGAGACCTGATGCGGGCAGAAGTCTACAGAATCCATCTTGAAGCTACTATGACCCTATCTGTTAAATCACTTCACAGGCCTTAATTCATCCAACACAACAGGTTACAACAGTCTTCCAAGTTTGCTTCAGCTGCAGTCTGTCCAAGGAAGAAGACCCATATTGGCTCAGTGCAGCTACATTTCAATAAATACATAAAAGGTATAGAAAGACAAACTTACCTGATCCAGGAGGTATTTGGTGTAATTCTAGTACATGATGGCAGGGAAACATAATGCAGGGTCATTGGTGGCGAACATTTTTTCCCATTAGCCTGGATACATATACTTTTGGCCTCTTTACGTGTTGGTGGGAGAGCAAATGTCATTTGTGTATCATTTAGCACATTTCTAACTTTAATGCTGGAGGAGAAAGAAAACACACAAACACTGAAACACAGATGCCCCTCACTGGTGTTACTACATGAAGCCTATAACCTACAGCAAGTGATAAGGAGAAAAGGGAACTGAATCTCTGTCTGAGCTGCCAGATGGAGGTGTAGACAGAGAGCAGGGAGTTGAAGAGACAAAGTAGGGCATCTTTTCAATGAAGTTGCTATGTGACACAATAAGCATAGAAAACAGTATAGATAATTGGCCCTGGGATGAGGCTATGTAATGCAATGTGTGATTTTGCTGTTTACTGTGTACTTCTCCATGCTACCAGCATGGCCCATGAGCTAGTCAAGAATGAGAATCTTCATTTTCCTTTTCTTTCTTCTTTTTCTTTCTCTCTTTCCTCCCATTTTTTCACTCCCTCCTCTTTCTACTTCCTGTGTTTCCCTCCTTTTCTGCTTTTTTTTTTTCCTGTGGTCCCCTGAAAATTCATGGTTGAAGCAAAAATTGGACACTACTTTTTCAAGTGCTAACTGTGTAAAATGGGCTTTGTAATAACAGGCAGCCATAGCAGCTGCACCTGAAAATAACTGATTCAGAATAAGACTGCCTAATTATCTAGGGGCTTATACTGTGTGATCATCAACAGAGAAAAATAGGAGCTGTTGCATGAGAGATTTCCTTCCCTGGCAAGTGTCTGTGCTTTACAAGCAGAATCCTAGAATATATGAGGAATATTTTGAAGCAGAGGAGATTCAAACAAAAGCTGAGGCTTTCCTGTGACCTAACTTCTTGGTGCCTGCTAGAAGGCACAGAGAGCCACGGACATGAGCCCTACTGCTGCTGAGCACCCATCCATCCCCTGTATTGTACTCAAACACCAAACTCATTTCCACCCTTTGGTAATTTCAAGTGGAAGTATAACTAAAGGAGTGCAGAGCACCCCTGCTCTGCTGAGGAGAGGTACGTGACAACTATTCACACAACCATACTGCTAGAGCAAAATAGATACAATTTTCACCATGTAAAGTAAATAGTATTATTTTTCAGTTTAACTCACACGTCTGGTTTACAGCCAGTGATTCCAGTCAGTATCAGTTTTATGCCTGATGCATGTGTAAAGTTTTCTCCTTTGACTGTTATTTCACTTTTACCTAATGTAGAAATCCACAAAGGTTCAATGGATTGAATGCTGATATGCTATTAGGAAACAAAGCAAAACAAGATCTGGTTATGAAAAGGCTGGACAGATTAGGCAACAGCTGTGAAAACAACCACCACTCAGGAATGCAGATTTTATGGCACTGGGATACATTTTTATTAATAATTTCAAATCCTGTTAAACTTTATCCTAGGAAGTACTGTCAATCACAACTTCATTACAAGCCAACTATTTTTACCTATGTATTTTATATTTCAATTTATCTCCTGACAAAGTTGCTCAAAAGCATCACAGTCTGACATGCTGGAAGGTAGGTATCATAAAAACCCAGCTTGAAATGATACATTTCATGTGACCCCCGAAGAACTCAAAAACAAGGCAAGACAAAACCCATGGTGCTGTTACTATGAGAGATCAGATGAACAAAGGAAGGCATCTTTCATGACCTGAAAAGGGGAAGCAGGGTCAAATCCTCGAACGAAAATTTGAGAAAGCACCCCAGAATTAGCTTTACTAGAAAGCCTTTTCAGAGTCATACATAGAACTCAAGGTACAAAACAACTGCAGGGGAGTTTTTTGGTATCTCATTTTTATGCTAAGAAGTTCTCCAGCATTTAAAAATAACCCTAGTTTGCTCAGATGTTGTCACAGTCTTGCAGAAAAACTGTGCTTTTCTTTGTATTTACTTACTCTAACTTACTAACACTACTGAGCAAGAAGAGATTTTTTTTTTCCCTACTGTATTCATTTGATACTTTTGACAGCATCTCATGTTTAATCAGTTTTGCTGCTTCCCCAGTTTTATAATCACACAGACAGTTTCCTCTCTGCCTATCTTTCAGACAACAAACTGAAACATTCAAAAAAACAGGAAAATACGCATGTGAAACCACAAACTGTTTGGGACCTTCTCAGGCAAACGATTTTTAGCTTACCTTTAGACTGCCTATACTGCTAGTTTAAACTGCATTTTTAGAGCAGTGTGATTATCCTGACTTTTGCTGTGCACCTGTGGACATATCTGGGCGGTTCAGTCTTCCTGACCCTGTTAGGAGTGCTGGTGCAAAGTCTCTAGGAAAGTCCATCTCAGGGGTTTTCCTCACCATTAATCTTACCATGTACCCAAAACAGCACTAATACTTCGGGCTGGCAGCCTGAGGGGACCATCAGGGTCACCACGCCATCCTCTGCAAACATACTCTCTGACCATTTCAAAGGGGTCCCGGCACATTGTCCCCAAATGCTACCATGGTTCACTGAATGCCAGAGCACTCCACAGCAAATGAGGCATCTGTCACCACTGATTGAAAGCTGCAACTTGTGCCTAAGGAAAAGGCCAGAGAGTGCAAAGGCTGGGGCCAGAGGGCCTGCAAAAGGGCCTCTAAGATGACCTCTTGTATGGATAATGGGGGAAGGCAAAGGAAATCCCTCACAAACAGCCTGAGGGGAAAAATTCACTCCCATGGCGACCTGGAAATCAGTTTAATCCTTGGGACAGGACAACTGAAGCAGAAATCTAAGAGATTAAAGCCAGAAAACCACTAGTGCTTTCCTTCACCTGCATCCTGCATGTGTTCAGCCTCCAGTGCACCAAGGACAGTCAATATCCTCACACAAATCCAGAAGCCAAATATCACAGAAAGGAGCAAAACACTGCTTTGGGTTCTCACTAGTAACCACCAGGGAGCCCTAAAGCACCAGAATACCACATTATCACACAAACACATGGAAATCCCCCGGAGTGCATCAGGGCTGTGAACCCTGGTGAGGGAAACGCAGGCATCCCTTGCTCAGGGCTGCAGTGGGATGCTGCGGTGCTTCAGGGCTCCCGCTGGTCTCTCTGTCAGACACCACACACCACTGAGTGCTTCAGATTAGCTTGCCTTGCTTCTTTTCTTACACCATGAAGAAATCACAGAAAGAACTGTTCACTCAGGAAGTTTCAGTCCCCTCTGAAATCATGCCTCCCCTGAAGCTACACAGCACAGACTCCCTCCCGGCATCCTGCCTCGGCCTCACGGAGCCAGTGCAGTCACAGCACTGAGGTAAGATGGCCTCAGCTACTCGAGAGTCCAGTTCCCACCCAGTT
The DNA here is from genome assembly GCA_013400235.1 of Oriolus oriolus. Lineage (NCBI taxonomy): Eukaryota > Metazoa > Chordata > Aves > Passeriformes > Corvidae > Oriolus > Oriolus oriolus. Next base: position 1,030,997 of record VXBT01005643.1, on the reverse strand, counting down.
TGGCTGCCATAATCTGCAACACTTGCCTCAGCAGCAAAAGAAACCCTGAACTTCCTCACTGAAAGCAGGAACGACCTAATGTCCTCACTGGGGTCCGCAGAGCTCGTTTCCCTGGTGCCAGAGAGCCATTGACCTTCCAGTTGCTAAGTGGCAGGGGGAGCAATGCCCAGCAGCAAGAGAGGGCACAGCAGAGAGGCAGAAGGATATTTATAAAAATCACTAGTTGTGAGGCATGTGATAAAAGCGTAAACATGCAAAGAGACATACAGAAAGCGTGCATCAGGTCCTCAGGTAATGTAAATCAGCACAGCCCTGTCAGCTTCAATAGAGTTCCATATTTCTGAGCTGCAGCCTCCTCCCCCCTCCCCTGGACAGCCTAACGCTTCCCTGGGGCTGCGTGAACTGTGGCAGCCACATCCTCAGAGGTGCGGTTAGCATGGCTGCAGGTCTCAGAGAGATATCTGGCAGCAGCCCAGGTTGAGCAGTGCCTGCTACCCTGGGGAGTCCCTCTCTGGCACAGCCCCTCCTGCGTTGCTAACACAGGGCCCCGAAGAACTGGACTGGGGAACCGGCCCAGACGAAGAATAACCTGCCGCAAGATAGCGGCTATTGCCAGCCAAATCAGGTCCCCAGCCAAGCGCACTCAATCCAACCACGCCAACTGCTGCTCTGGCACAGGGAGGGGGAAGGTGCATGCACAGAAACCAGCTGCTGGAGTCAGGAGGAGGGCTGGGGCTGGCACTGAAGAAAAGTATATTAATCTAAATGCTCAGCTGGGGTTGTGGGAAAACACAAATCCTCTTTCTCCACTCTCCAGTATGTTCTCCTTAAAGCACAAGCAGTCAAAGGAGAGCAGGATTTCAAATGCAATTTCAAGCTCTCTGAATGGATCAATCACTTTTAAATAAACATCTGCCTTTGCACTGCCTCTGGTGCTTTCACTGCCTTGTCCATCACTGTCTTTCCAAGATAAGGCATGTGGAAGAAAGCCATCTCCCAGGCAATTCCAACTATTTACCAATGTCAAATTAATGCATTTGGAAGCAGAGCAAAGAAGAATTTCCTCTGTTCTTTCACCAGACATAATGCTTTAAATGCATATCAAATCCAGAATATTAATGCTCAGAAGCACAAGTATTACAATCCCACTCGTCTCTGTGAAAAACAAGATGTATTTTGTGATTTTGTTTAAGAAACATCAGCTGAGCAGCTGAATTTAAGAGGTAATCCCTGCCTTCAGAGGCACAAGTTTGGGTAGTTCTAATGAAACGTTTAGAGATAAGAACACAGTCACTATTTATAACAACCATGCATCACTCACAGAAGAGCAGAAACCAAAAAGTGTAGGCAGCAAATCTCTATGTACTTACTCATCAGTCAAATTTCTCTCCACTAGTCATTTCTTTCCTAACACCTGCATGTCATAAGCAACCACTGATAAAAAGATCACTCAGTTTTATGAGAAAATAAAAACATTTTGGTACCATAAAGAATGAAGGGATAACCTCGTGGTTAAAGGGCTGACCTATGAAGCAGAAGGTTAAAGGGCAGGCCTATGAGCCAAGTCATTCAGACTGTATGCAGACATACAGTCTATACAAATTCTGTAGAGAATTCAGTAACCAGATTCAGCAGGTACTTTGGCAGCACTAGTGACACTTCTTCCTTCCCAGTGATCCAGCTTGTGTGGATCTATCTCCAGTTTTGTCTACAGCCTGGAAACAAGGAAAATTTTTCTGAAAGTGTGAACTAGAGATTTACTAACACCCATGGATTTCAGTTCCTGGACTCAGCCTCTAGCCACTTCTCTGTTATGCAGAAACTGGGTGGCACATCCTCCCCTTCCTTCTGCTCCCCTGGCAGCTATGTTTCAGGAGAAGCTGTGATCTGGCTGCATAAAATGAGGAAGAGGTTTGAGACTCTGAAGCCTAGTTTCCCAGCGTTGTCTGTGACTGCAGAACTCAAACATGCTTTTAAGTCTAGGTAAGATATTAAGCCTGAAATGTTCTCCTTTTTTGTTGTTGTTGTTGGTCAGCTTACATGTTCCAGCCCTCAGTGCGCTGGCTCCTGTGGAGTGACTAAATACATCATACAGGGACTTTGGCAATTAAAGCAATGTTGTAAATACTGCATCTAGCAGTAGGCACATGACAATTGCAGTGTTCACTGTCTCAGTGACTGCATCTGAAACACAAGTTTTTGCTGGTGCCTTTTAACAGCAACAGAGCACTAAGAAAAAAATACTATCAATCCAAATTCTGCATTACCTTCCTTTGTAACCGACTGCCTCCTCATCCATATCTCTATTCTTTCTGCAAAGTCCTCTCATTTTAAATGAATTTCTCTCCCAACCCAGAGAACCTTAATAACACTGATCTTAAAATGCTAACTAACCTCTGTTTTCCGTGCAGTGGCGATCCCCTTGGAAGCAGTTGCATTGCAATTATCCTGGAAAAAAATAAGCATTTCTCCATGTCAGGATAAAAAAAGAGACAGATTGCTGCTCAGATGTTAAATATACAAAGAAAAGGCATCACAGGGGATTCCAGTTTTCCCCAACAAACTTCACCTGGCAAGTGGTGGCAGGAGAGACATGTATCCATTTGCAGCTGGCACACTCACCCTTGTGTATACACCGTGAGCAGCTGGTAACACAGAAACAGAGTTTTTGTAAGACACAGGAACTAAATCTAGATTCAGTCGTGAATGTCAAATTTCAAGTGACAGAGAAAAAGCATAAACCCAAGAGAACAACCAAGCAAACGTAATGAAATGGATAAAAGTCCGTTTACCCTCCAAGCCTATTGTTCTGCTGTACTTATTCTGATAAGAAATTTAGTATGAAATACAATCTGTATTGAGATGCTGAGAGTCATTAATTTCAAAAAAAGCAGGAAGCAGTGGAAACACTTCGGGTTACATTTTACTGTGGTTTACTCTAGTACATGAGTGGCCAGGTAAGTACTTTTTAACCATAAAAGGGCAGAAAACCATCACTGATTTTTTTCCAGCTTGTCTGAACCTCCGTTCCATGTGTGTAGTGCTAGCAAGTATTGCCAGTTTGCTATTGCCTTCCTCTACCAAAAAATATGCCTGTTGGGAGACTAGTTTGTCCCTATCTTGCTTTGCAATGCCTCTATCAATATGGAAGAGAGCCAAGAGCAGCACAGTCCCTCTCCAAACATGCTGAGAAATGCTCTGATTTAGAGAAAGACAGCTCCTTCCCCATGTTCCTCCAGGGACAGGGAAGTGATGTGCCACTTCCCAAAAAGCAAGAGTTCAATTTCATCCCAGGTTCTTATGGATCAGCCTTTTTGCATAGTGGAGGAGAGTTCTGAAGGGGAACACTGTAGTTATCTACAGCATATATTAGCCAGATCTTCCTAAATATTAACAACCACCTATCATAAGGTGCTAGGCCACGTACTGGGCATGAATGCTTCCTCTGCCAGCTCTCAACAAAGAGTCTGAAAAATAATGTGTACAGAAGAATAGGTATTCATTATTCCTATTAGCAGATTAGATGTTACTCTCTGGTTTAATTATATTCATGTTACCTGTGGACCATATTTAAATTGCATCTGGGTCTAATTTAAAACAGCTTCACAAAGTGATTTTAAAGAATCTCTTGACTCCTCTAATCTAGGCCTTATACTGAGTACCAAGGGCCCACCTTCTACCCAAGGACAAAAAGGATTTTAATGTCATTGTGACATCCTTTATTATCTCTTCAGGCACTTGTCATAAATTCAGTCATTGTAATGACTCTCCTACAGTTAGTTTCCAGGGTCCCATTAAATAAGAGCGTCATCAGAAGAAGTAGCTTTTTAACGGGAAAAAAAAAAAGAGAAGGAGGAGGAAGTGGGCCAAGAAAACAGATCTGCCTATCTTTAGTGAAATGTAGTTCCTTGATAAATACAAAAAAAAAAAAAAAAAGATGAATTACTTTAGTCACTTTCCCACACATACACATCAACCCCACAATGAACTTTAACAAGAACCAGGCTCTTACTTTTTCAACTGAAATGTTTGTGTGATATTCCAAGAGCTCGAGGACAGTGATGCTTCGAGAACTAGACAATCTGGAAAAATGTACATGTTAGGTATACGCTGGCTATTACAAGAAATAACTGTTCAAAAATAATTTGAGTTGAAAACTCAAACTAGCTGTTCTGTACTTGGTATGCACCTTCTCTCATACATTCACTCACACTTCTGACTAATAAAAATAACCAGATTCTGTCCTTCCACAGCACTCTTCAGCTGAGTTATGCCAAGGCTTTATACACACATTAATTAAACTTGATGCCACCACCACATGACAAATAAAAGTAATGTTATTGTCAGGATACAGATAAGGAAATGCTACCATGAAGCAGGGATTTAAAATCATCTCTCAAAAACCACCCAGTGATATGTACTGTGGTATAGCCAGACCCCGAATTCAAGTCTTCTAACACAACAGACTGTTCTAATGCAAGAGACCCCACCATACCATACTTCTCTTTCTGTCTCACAGACTTGGTTTCAGAGTCTCCTTTTGTAATCTATGCAGTAGCAATTTTCATCCTATTTAAATCTTTTATGATTGCATGAGTCAATTTGCCATTATTTCAGCTAGCAATTACTATACCAACAATTCACTGGCAGCTGTGGTATGAAAGAGTATCTTCTCTTATGAGCAGAATACCACATCGAACAGTAGAATTAGATATATACCACTTAAGCCATGGTCTCTTTCATCTGTGTGCCTGCAGATGTGTAGTCTGTGAAATGAATGGCTGCCTGAGATCAAATGAAACCCATGTTTGCAGACTTTTCTGACTTCTCGATGCTAGAAAGTAGCTAGCTTTTTAATCCAGGAAAGTTACACAGATTTTAAGTATATCTATCTTGCAAAGGTAGAGAAACCTTTGTCTTTATCACTGGCTGGCTTGTTCAGATGAAAGCCAGCTTTGGCTACATCTACGTGGTTAAATCAGAGGTATCTCCTACCTCCACATGGCAGCATGGCACTTAGGTGCTCGCTGCAAAGGTCACCTGAACTGCTTGTTAGAAACAGCCCTTGGGACTGACCATTCATATGATCAAACACCTTAATAAATGGATAGCAAAGAGTCTGACTTTAATGGTATTTTAGTGTTTAAAGATGTGGATGAGTACAGACAGACATTCTGAAATCCTTCATCAAGCACCTATTTGCACCTCCAGAAATCTATTTATCAGCAGAAATCTGACATGTTGACACACAATTGCCTAAATCACTTGCCTGCATCAATATATGAGAAAGATCTCAAGCCATGAGCTACAGAAAAAGTAAAATACTCCTAGTATCTTACTAGGTAAAAGTAAAAGGTAAGTAAAAGTACTAGGTAAGTAAAAGTAAGGAATTTATCTCCTTCTGGCAGAGCTTGTCTTTTCTTTTAAGCTTGTATAAATACTTTAAAAACAACACTGTCAAATATGCTTTCCTGGTTCTGTCTGTGTTGGAATTAATGGAACCTATTATTTCGTATATGGTCTGGGCTGACCTTTTAAAATGCATTAGACTGCACTGAGTAGCACGTATTTTCAAAACTTTTTTCCAGGAAATGATACCTAAAGGAGTTTTGCAAGTGCATCCTCTTGTGAAACAGATGTCACTTTAGAGGAGATACCAGTGAATAGTGAATGTTACTTCACACTTGAATTATCCACTAAGACACTGCAGCTCATAGGAGCAGGTGAGTGGCAGTAATATGGGCAGGCACAAGCTAACCTCACAGCCTTCTGGTTAACACTGTCAAAGGGCTCATTTCTAGCACAAAGCACAGGCAAGGTGAGCTGGCTTCCATAACACTGTTCTCTGAAAACCTGCTAATGGAGTTAAGAGAAAGCTTTAGTCTGTAAGGACAGAGAACCAAACAATATACTCCACAATTATAAGAAAACATGGCTTTTGGGACTGGGTCAGTAAAGGACATGTCCCTCTTAACAATCCACTAATAGTGTTTACTTAACACAGCTTAATAGATCAAAATACTCATGGATATCACTCCAGCTGTCACCTTCTAGTGACAGTCTTTTCTTCTCAATTTCCAGTGCTGGACTGGAACCTGACACAACACTTCCATGATGCTGGAGGAGTTTTTCCCCTACAGCCTCCTGTGATCAAAATATTCCAAGGAACCTCTTTCAGGGGCAAGGGTCCCCGAGAGAGAGAGCTCTTCAGAACAACAGGTCCTTGAAAATACTTGGTAACATTTCCTTCCTCTTCCTACACAAAGGTTTTATAAGAGAATCAGATTCATGCATAGTATTCCATGTCCTTTGGGCTATATTATCGAGGAAGAGATAGAGGCAAGGTATTTATCTGAATTTTCTGTTTCCTCTTCAAGTCACTTAAGAACATGTGGTATCCCTTGTGTTTGCTACCTGTTCTTTAGTTTAGATTAAAACTCTTTCTCATTCTAACATAAGCAACTTTAAGAAGTTATAAGGCCAATCTCTATTAAAAAAGCTTTGTGCTTCTATACAGGCTCTTGAAGAAATGGAAGGGGGACGTTTCCCTACTATCAGTCAAATAACACTCCACTGTGAAGGCTTATGATCTGATTCTTGAGACCCAAGCCTAAAGAACAGCTCAAAAGTCTAGACATTCAGTAATTTACCACCTCATTCTGAAACTTGTAGCTGCCCATTTGATACACAAGCATCACATATCCAGTACAAACTGCTCAGGTATCTAACTCTGAAAACCATTGGTGAACAAAGCAGTATAACAATTATTGCAAAATGATTCAACCAATAATTCAGAAGGAGGAATGAAATCAAGCCAAAAGGATGTACCCACCAAATTGCCCTCAAACCATGTGTTTTTCTGCTAATCCTCTACATTGGACAATCACTTTCTCACAGTGCCTCAGTTAGGTTGAAACAGTTAATAAAATGTTAAGATTATTTATTGTACAGACATTCCTAATTAGATTCTCCTCTTATTTATGCCAGTACAGTTTCTTGCAAAAACAAAATCTGTTTGCAGATTAGAGAAGAGTTAAGATGGGCTAATTTGTCAAGGCGGAGCACTAGACCAACACTGCTTCCATTGCTCCAGCCAGCTTGATTGTCATTGCATTTATCTTAAGTTTCCTTAGACAGTTATTAATGGCACCATGTAAATAAATATTCTCCTAATGCTAAAGCACTGCACTGCCACAGGATCAACTGAAGGAGCTGCTCCCAGACACAGGGTAGCGTGTGTTAGTACTTCTGCAAAGGATTCCATATTAACAAAACTTTAATCACCAAGAGCACTGTGAGTATACTCAAATCATGCGACAAAATATGAATTACTTTTCTTCAATGACATTTAATAAAAAGCATTACATACTTTCAACACTCATTAGGCCTGTATTTATGTAGTACTTCCCAGCATTAAAGGACAGTGAATAAGCGTTAAATACATGTAATAGTAAAACATACCGTTATCAGTTATCATCGGAGTGGTTAGATTGCAGAAACAGGATGAGTTTTTCAGCACTACGTTTTCATAAAATATTTCAACAGCTGTTACAATTTTTATCATACAGAAAGTAAGGATTTTGCCTACATTTGCAGTCACAACAACCTACAAAACAATAAAAACAAGAACACAACAGGGGGTTTTTGTTATACTTGCTAAGTCATCACCTTGTCTTTACAGAAAACAACAAACTATGAAATGCACAAAATGAAAATTTTTGTGGTGGAAGCAGACAATTCACTAGGTAAACTCTCAAAGGAAAGTGACTCTCCCAGCTGAAGAAGCAATACAGAAAGAGTTCTGAAAGTAACAGCATTGCTTACTTCCAGAAATTAAATGGATCTGTACAGTATGTTAGCAAGCAATCTTAAATAATCTTGGATTTCAAAACTAGAATTTTGCTGTAAGTGTTATATGCTGTTATATTCCTTTAAAAATATTTAAGTAAGAATGCACAAAGCTCCACAGAGAGAGATCGTTTGCATCCATAACCAAAGAGCACTTAATTATGGAACAGAACTTATATTGTAATGAATTATCCTTTGTTTCTGGCTGAGACTGCTTTACAAATATGATTACATTAGTGTATTCAATCAGGAAATCAGAAACAATAGCGTGCAGATTAAGCGGCCAGTCACAATAGTTGATCATCAAATATTCAAGGCTGTGTGTGCTGTGAACAGATACAGAGTAAAGACTAATATCAAGCACTTAAAAATCTGTGTTAGCATATGTGTCCCAGTGAATGTTTTCTAACTTGTTACAAAGCTCAGAACTTCCATACTGCACTTGATATATAGTTACTGGAAATATTAAAATAGCTGATACAGTGATACACTGGAAACATTGCCTTTGTCAGCACAGTGAATATTTGAATTTTTGACTTAACATCATGAAGTATAGCTTCAGGATATGTTTCATAGGAGAGGAAGAGAACATCTATCTAATTCACACATTCAGCTTACTGAGATTTCCAAGATATTTGCCAATTGTTGGGGTAAGAGGAACTAATATATGGAACATGGCGACAAAAGAAGACAAGCTGCAATAAGCAACAAAATCACACATTTTAAGTCACAATAAACAATCACATATAAAACTGGGTGTACATACCTGATACTTGGCAGGGAAACTTAGCAGGATTTTCAGATCTTTATCGGGTGCATGTGAAATGTTATACCAACCATTTATGCTGTTTGAATGTGTACAATTTTCTTTTAATGTGCACCTAAAAGTATACATAAAATTATACTAGCCTCCTTATCGTGCCTTTGACTTCAGACACTGTACTTAACTTATTTAAAGTTATTGATTTTTTACAGGAACACTATTGATTTTTTTTACAGGAATATGGTTATAACTGCAAAAAGCTTCAGGAAAACAATCAGTAAAATCTTCTGCTTATCAAAATAAATTACAATGCATTGATATATGCTTGAGGGTCTTGATTAAGTCAATGGGACTCAAGCACGTATTAGATGCTTGGCTAGTAACAGTGGAACTGGTAGTCTGGGATGGAATTCATCATCCCCAACTTGATTGCTTCATTGTACAGCTCTAGATCTGATCCCCCCACTGCCCCCCCAAACCCCCTGTACACTCTTTGGGAGAAATATGTTCTTTAGGGTACAATTTCCCTACCCTGTTTTAGACATTCATGCAAAAATGACATGAACCACACTATAGAAACTGCTTGTTCTCTCCAGAGGGTATAAGAAGAGATAGGAGTGAAGCTCAAATGTAGAGCTATACTACGAATGTGCATAGTTGAGGAGATGCATCCTCTTCCCTACTCTCCTTTGTCATCCACTGATATCAGTGGTAATCCTTCCCTTTTCTGTCAGTGCACTTGGTTAAAAACACCAGATTTGAAAGGGTTCAAAATAGAATTCTCTGTCTTCAAGCATAAAATCCATTTCAGAATTAGGATAGCTCAAAGTAAACACAAATGTTAGAGATACCAAATTGTAGGAAACAAACTCTGCAACAAAAAATTACAGAAGAATGAGGAAACACTAGGATATGTAAGCACTACAAAAATTACACATATTAAAAACACGTTATAAGAAGAAGACAACATAGGCATACAAACTAGATGGACAATCAATGAATTTGAAAGGTGAATCCTTAAAATGCTCTCTGCTGTCAACAGTTGATGAACAATTCATAGCTTAACTCCAAGTAATTTCATACAGTTAGCAATTAAAGACAAGTAAGTGCTAATTGAACATATCTTAATATTTTAATACTAAGATTGAATATTTAGAAATAAATGTAATATTTAATAGTTTTAATCCTACTTTTCTATCAAATGTAGAAGCATGTATAGCTTCAATTATATGAACAGTGACATCTGCCTTAATGAGCCATTCCTTCACTAAAAACCAGAAATGAGTTCACAGTTCCAAAGTATAGGCCTTTTTCATTAAGAGCTCACTGTAAAAACATATTTCTCAAACAATGTGTTTTCCCTCCAGAATGAATAACATGTTCAACAAAAATATCCACCACATTCTGAAATGCCCAAAATAACCCCACAAACCTTAGCAACCATAAAGTCATCTTCTCTGCAGATCAAGACGTCGGCAATTGGAATGCAGTTGAGCACAAGGTCACTTCCTTTGTGGTCTAACTCAGGAAACTGAGTTCCTGCTGCACAAGAACCTGGTGGGGCTTTGCATCTGAATACATTCCAATCATAATGATACTGTAATAAATTGGGATTACATGTGCCTAACGTATTTCAAACTACCTGAGCTAGGACAACTTTCAGTCTCATTTATCTCTCTCTTCAGCCTACTGAGATCACAAAGGTTCATTAGCACCACAGTTTTAGAGCCACAGAAGATGGGATCCGTCATCAACAGAGGTGCATAAACCATATTCTCAGATACGTATGGGTAGGTAATTCACACTGGCAACAAAGAAAGACCGAAGAGAGACATTCTACAGTTTCTGACAGGGTGAGGATTGTAACAGTAAAGATGCAAGGCAACACACTTGCAGTACTTGGCACTAAATAAGTGTATGCATTTCAGTGATTCGAATATTGAAATACTAAAAAAGAAAACTGTTTATCAAGCTGAGTATTTACAACTGTCTCAGGAAGAAGTTACTTGCTTTCTTTGACTGCCTGAGGAACACAAGCAGTGAACCTGTTTCCCTCGTTTGCAATGAAGAATCTGAGAGTTAAACAGCAAAATCAGTAACACCACCCAGGACACAGGGTCATGTTTGTCTTTATGCGAGGGAAAAATGCATCTTTTGTCGCTCTAAAAGCTGACCTTTAACACTGAAACAGTGTGCTATGGAGAACAGTCATTTGCACAGGAAGCTGTCACATCTGATGCCTCTCTGCATAAATTCTCAAAATTACCCTGCACAGGCCAAGAGTAAAATAATTCCACTCACCTAAAGATGAGATTATTCTGTAATACCCCCATTTTTAGAAAACTGAAATTGATTGCAAGTACTTTGAATGAATATAACAGATAAATATTATTTGTGAACCACATGATTCTGAAAATTAACATACAGACTCAGACAACTAAGTCTGGCTTTCTTGGAAAGGTGAACTGAACCCTATACAAGTATGCAGGTATAAGGTATGAAACCCTTGGATCAGAACTGAGATATGCATAGATATGTGTACAGAGAAAAGCAGAGTCAAGATTTTTTTTTAAATATTCTGCAGCAAAGTAGTTCTTTATACTACTAAAGATTTCTCTACACAATTGGAACCGAGTTCCTCTTATTTCTTTATCATAACACAATACTTATGCATACCAGTTCATTTGTATTTACTTAAGTCTCTGCTTCACTAATCTTGTGTTAACTACAGATCCTAACACATTTGCCTTCTCTGTCCTGCTAAAGCATACTGATTTCCCCATGGAATGAGAACATGCTTTCAGAGAAAGTTTTGGCTTCTTTCTTTCTCCAATGTACCAACCCCTGAATGAAGTCCACAGATGTACCACATGTTGACTACATTCAAAAGCAAGTCTGGTCATGTTAGATAACATATTGTGTTGTTTGCATATGGAAATGCATGTAAAACATCAATACCTTGTATTGGAATTGTATTTCAGGTAAATCTGATTAATCTACACAAAATCTATGAACATTAGGAGAAATCACACAATGCTAGGACTAGCTGGTTTGAATAACTGCAAGTGAAAAGGAGAATTAATGTATTTGTCCCTGTGGAAGAAAGAGTAGAAATAGGAACAATAGAAACATTTTGTTTCATTTTGTTTTCACTTGCAATGAGATGCACACATTTTTTTCATTAAAGGACTGGATTTTAATTCACACTGTCCTTAAAATGAAGCACTAGCATTGCTAGTAAATTTTACATAAAACTGGAGTGTGTATTTTACAGAAACTTTATTTCCCTGTAAAAGTAGAAAACATATCATTGATCTCAAAATTATTATGGAATATATTGCTTTAGTGGACACATACGGACTTTGACTAAAATACTGGCTAAAAATGTCTTCCTCTTTTCCTGAAGTTTCACTCAGAGGTCTCCCTTCACAAAACCAAATATTTAATGACATTAAGTATTTAACAGTAAAAAATTATGTGGGTGTTGAACAGGACTCCTATTATAGTAATTCATTTTTTCTCCAAAAGAGTAAATTATTTCTGTTTCAATCAGACGGAAACTTTCGGTGGTTCCCCTCATAAGCAGGGGATTTACTGAGTAATAAGAATTATTCACAATCTCTTTATAAGGTAACTAAAAGCCCGAAAAGCTTAGCACTGTAACATACACAGTTTCTAACAAGGGAGCAAAAGAGTCTGAAGAAAACGCATTACAGAATAAATACCTACTCTCTTCCAACAACTACCGTGGCAAACATAAAGTAGCAGATCTTCAGCAAAATCACGTTAACACCAAATGGATAACAAACTGAAACGGGTAGTATCAACCTTCTAAAAGAAGGCTACTAGTGGAACTTCTCAAAAATCCATCTTACAGGCACGTTTGTTTAAGGTTTTAATCACTGGCAAATTGGCATAAAAGGAGGTTTACACTGTCGACATCTGCTGATGATACAGAGTTGGGAACATTAACACGCAAAGGAAGATAAGAATATCACAGAGGAAAACTTGGATAACCTTGAAACTGAATGACATTTCAAAGCATGAAGTACAAGAACATGTACCTACAGCAATAAAAATCTCACAACCCATATGTGTTATAGACTGGAAACTCATCAGCTGGAAAGACAACAAAGAAAGAGAAGGGCCTGGGGGTATTATTTGATCATGGATGATTGTGGCCCATCAATGTGATGCTGTCATGAAAAAGACATTTGTGGTCCCAGAACACACTAAGGTGCTTCCTGGACAGACTGATTTAAACAACATTAAGCAAGACACAGTGAAATCTCTTCTGGAACACTTTGAGAGTCCTGGCCATCCTTATTTTAAAAGGATGCATAAATTTCACAGAAGGATTACTGGAGCGGAGGTAAGAAAGGAGTGTCTTATGTGAGAGGACCTTAATGAAGTTCACTGTTTAAGCACACCAAAACGAAAGCAAAGAGAGAGATTGCTTTCACAAAAACACTGAAGAGGTGAGTGTGAGGAAGTTGGGGGAGGGGAGGGGAACCTATTTAGGCAAAGGTGATGTGAACACCAAAACAAATAACTATAACTTGTCCATAAACACACACATGATGAAAATGAGCAGACATATTTTTACCAGCAAAAACTGACACTGCCAGGAAGCTGCACAACCAGGGCAGGAAGGACAAAAAGCCTATCTAAATTTAGGATGGTCCTTCACAAGTTTTTAGTTTTACATTATGTGGTTACTTGCAATTGCCAAGACAAGGCCTGATGACCCAGGAATTTCTCCATTCCAGGCCACAGATGTAAAATAGCTTTCAAACCTGCTTCAAAGTAAGTCAAAATTAATGATTCAGTTGTGGGAAAAATCAGAAAGAAATTGTCCTCTGGCCTAAACCAAAGTCGGTGGTTCCAAAGAAAGGAACTATCAATACTGAAGACAACTAAGCACTCTTTTCTCGTTCTCAGATACAAGATGCTCCCAGCTATTAAGATGTTTCAAGCACAAGTATACAATTTCATCTCTCAATCTGGAAAGCAAAAGTATCTCTTCTAAAAGCAAAATTATTTGCTATTCTTAGCCCCACATATATTTTATGGGTAGATCTCAAAAATCTGAGGGTTACATAGTCTTTCAAAGGTGCTGAGTTCCCTTTCACATGACAAGAAAGTGTCTCACATTTATGGCTATGACTGATTCCACAAAAATTCAGTAGATACAATCTTGATGCTGAATAGCCCCAAGCCAGTCAAAATGTACACTGACTGATAATGCTCTGCTTTTATATGACAGTCTAGAATACTAAAAGATACCTTCGATTCAAAGAACACCACCCACAGTAGGGATCCTTTGCAGATAAGCATTCTTGCTCAGAAGCAAATCTACCACAATTTGCAACTGGTATTCTTCTCACCTGAAACCAAAGAATGCAGTAACACATTGAATTAATACAGCCTCCATAAACAGGGAATTTGAAGGTTACCATTAAAAATCTGACAGCAACCAAGCACAATCCCTCTGGGGAAGTCTCCTTATGGATTCCCCTCTGCCAGAAGACCTTTGGATAGAAATATGCAGCCTATTTTGCACACACTGTATTTTGCCATCAGATAATGAAACACTTCTGACAATAACAATTTGGTTCTACTACTCAAAGGCCAGCATGGGCAGATTAATGCAAGAAAGACTGATCAGCATAGTGAATTATAATCATAATAGAAAGGAGGTGTATTTTACAAATAATGCTCTGCTTAGCAGAACACCATTTTCCTCTCCTCAGAGCTGAGATATTTAAATGATTGATGAAGGTGCATCCAAAAATGCATGCGCATAGCAAAATGCATCTGTGTTTGCATCACCATGTCAGGTTACTGCATGTGCACACTAGAACAAACGCATGCAACTGCTTAGCATGCATGAAAATGCCATTTCAGTAAGTAAATGTAGATAATTGTGGCTATATTATATGTGTCTATACTTGTACATTCAGCTTGAATATCCTAGCCAGCCATTTTCAGAAAAGGAAAGGAAAAAGAAAAAGAGAAAGCTGATTACAAATACTGAATACAGATACAAATAATGTTATTAATAACAATGTGAATTCATGATCTTAGTAAGAAAAACTAATTCAAACCATTTTTTACAAATTTGAAAGAATCAGAAGTTCCTATATTTTGTCAACAGAAACAATGATACACTGCTTCCTGCAAAATTATATTTACTGTTTTTTCCATCCATATATTGTAAAATTCAATTTATCTGAAGGTGTGTGAGATAATCAGTTCAGAAACCAGTAATAATCTTAGATTACTGCCAAGTTAAAGAAAACAGTGTAGAAGCCTTATTTCAGCTCAATGAGACGATCAGAGAAGTGCATTTATTCCTAAAAGCTGATGTTCCTCTGTAACAACTAGGTCTTTTACCAAAGCTAAAGAAAATTCAAGTCTTACTTTGAATATCTATGTATACTTTTGACTGAGATTTTGATTCCTTCTGTATTTGTGATAGATGTTTTACATCAGCCAGGGGTTCTCCTACCAATTTACCCCCGCTCTAAAACAGCAGGCTAAAACACTACGTTCACTGCCAGAAAAGTGATTTTATTGTAAGTGAAGGTAATTAAGTGCTGGCTGAAATCCTGTCCAGCTAAGATGGACAGCAAGCCCTTAAGCTTTCAATGCCATCTTTCCCACTGCTGGTGAGACAAAGGCATTTTCTGATTGCTGCTCAGTAGCCCTGCTGCAGGATGTGCTGCAACAACTTCACAGGCTCCTGGGAGCCACTCTCTGCAGCTCTCAGCCACTGCTGAACTCCTTGGCCTCACTAAGCACACACATCACTCACTTCTCATTGTCTTTTTGTTTTGTTCTTTTGAAGTCTGTGCCTAACTGAAGACAATGGGAATTTTATCACTGATTACAGCTTTATCACTGATTTCATCAGAACTAAGGCTTCAAAGCCATCCCTTAAATTAAGAGATTTCTCCACTTTAGAAACTCCTTAACTGACTGGCAAACCCTGACCTACCAATATCTGATTGCTTTGTCTCCAAAGAATGTACAAGTTTTTTTGCTGTCTCTAAACTTGACTCTGTATGATCTGCATTTTCCTGCGCCCATGAAAAACAGAAACAAACGTTCTCTTGGCAGAACGGCATAAAACAAGCATGAGATTAAGGGTATTGCTGGATCATAGCAACACTGGGCAGCACCGTGACAGTAGAAGCTCTTCCAAGCTCTGCAGGAGTGCAGCCCAAACTTAGACAAGATACCAGATGTAAAGTTGGTAACTTTACTGCAGTTTGGATATTAGAGGTCTAACTCTGACACAAACCAATGCTTCACTTATAAAGTGGTAGAAATCCTTAGAGCAGTAGTTTACATTAATTTATTATTTCATTAAATATTGTACTTACCTTATTGGCAGAGGACAGATAGATGTAGTTATTATTCACTGGATCAAGTCGAAGTTTGGGGAAAATGGAAGTTTCTTCCTCAATTTCATATAAAACCTCTGGGCAATTAGATTTCATATCCTCATTAAGAATAGCCTAAAACGTGCATAATTAAATTATTCCCAAGTTCTTTTACTGATCAGTCAACATCTTAAACAACAGCCTAATTTCAGTTACACCAAAGCTTCTGAGATGAATTACTGTGCCATGATTCAATTCACCTACTGCACTGGCTGTCACACTGGAGAAGGATGAAGGAAAAGACCACCAGAACAGAATTTCAACAAAATCCACACCAGACACATCTAGCACTGAATTTGGCAATGGTTTAGCATATGAAACATGCCTTCCACCAAGCTTGCTCCTGATTGATTCAGAAACTGAATGTGGAAGAGATGCTTATATCCCAAAGTCACAACCTTTTACTCCTATGAATGGAGAAGAAAGTATTAGCCTTCAGAAAACAAAATAATGTTCAGACACCCATAAGGTAAAAAGGAACTTACACAAATTTCTTTGTGACTTCTCTAAGTATACACCTGTGATGATATTTCTTTTTCTTACTTTGCCCAATTCTACTGTTTTCCACCACCCTTTGCACAGAATTCAAGGGAACCAGAGGCCACAGAAACTTCATTTTCTAAGTCAATAAGCACACCAACATTGGTTTTTCATGACTAAACAAGGGAGATGTGTTCACAGTCTCCGCTGTGTTAAGGAGACATGGAAGACTTCAATTTCATTTTTTGTTATCAAAAGCAAAATGAAATCAAATGGACAAAAGCTTTTTAAGGTCTCTACTACACTCCTCTCCAAATGTCTGCTTAATAAAGACAAAGAAGGAGAGTCATCCTTTGCAGTGTAGACAGGAAATGCACATTCTCGCAAAACCCAGAAAAAATTAAAGCATAGAAGGCTTTTGACTGGATGGTTGAAATGTTTGATAATGAGATAAGATGACTTTCACTTTCAAGCGATGGATATAAGTTAGCGTAGGTCAACTATTCAGAAGCTAAGGCAAAATGAATCTTGATTTTACTCTCTAACGGACAGCTATTCACATCACACAGACAGGCTAACAAACAAACAAACAAACACACTTCCAAAATCTAACAATATTTCATATTTCTACTGAAAAATCAAAGCAAGGAGGGATACAAGGCAAAATAACTGAGAACTACACAGTCTGTAAATTAATACTGTGGGCATTAGCATTTTAATGAAATGTTTACTTGAATTTTAGGCAGGGTACATAGCTGCTTTTGAAAGTTATCTTGCTCTCCAAATGCCCATACAGCAGTTACTTCTCAAACAAAAACCAGAGATTCAGGGGCCCATATTTGTTTATAATACACTGAATAAACCAGGAAACATTTACCCACTTGAACACAGCAGCAGCTGGTGCAGAAGGGAAGAATTGTCACACTCAGCTTACCTTCAGTAACTGTCCATCATCTGTTCCCAAAAAGAGAACTACATTATTCAAAACAACTGTGCCATAAACAGCCACTAATCCAGAGTGAATCAAAGTAGGTAATTTCTTGATTGATCGTGGCTCCTGAAAATCAGATACAAGAAAAACATATGAAAAATTCATTCACCTATACTCCAAAACTTTGAGAAAAAGAAGAATCCTTGGAAAGATTCTCAGAGAACCCAGCTTTAGACAATACTTTGAATAACATTCCAATTCTGACACAGTTTCAGAGCAACACATTATTGGAAATTACACATGAAACTAGTTTTTTATATATGACAACTGGCCATATCTGTGACAAAGATTACATCTGCTGCAGTTAAATCACTAACTTCAGTGGGATACAGACTTGGCCCAGCAGCAGTAAGTTACTTTGCAATAGAATTTCTCTTTTTTGGGACATAATTGAATTTCCAGTTCTTCTCAATGAAGCCATGCTTTGCCATCACCTGAAGGCTACAGATACATTCAGCAATCACTTTTAAAGGCATGCAAATATTTAAAGAAAGGAGACACGTCAAACAAACTGTGTCTGTGTGTATAAAAATGCAAACCTTCATTCTCCTTAACACTGGAGGAAGTAGAGAGTTGTGTATTACATAAACATAAAAATGAGATAAAGTAATATAAAGTTCATGTCATGGAGAACACAAATGTAGCTGTGTGAGCTTTAAAATCAACATATTACCCTCAATTCTCCATCCCACCTGGAGGAAATTAAGGCAAACACATGTAAGCAGCTCACGAAAAATAACACCATGCAGGAAATCCCTGTATCTTGTGGAATGAAAAACCAAACCAAATAACTTTGACTGTAGATGATCGAGTGCTGAAAGGAAATCCACATGTGTGAGAATAGGACCATTTACCAGGGGAACTCCCTGGAAGCCCAGGTGTCTCCTTAGTAAGCAGAAACTCAGTTTTGAAGTCCTCTAATTGCTCTAAGTCAATCTCTGTGGCAGATATTGCCAAAGGTGTGATCCCACCTGCTCTCCAGCTGGGTCCAACCCCAGCCAAGCTTTATATAGGTTAGCTTACAAAGTTCAGGATTTCAGCCCCAAGGATGGATTCCTAAACCTACAGGAACCCTCTGAGTGTAAGAGCCTATTTCACTTTAATGCACAAAACAAAGTGTGAGATTGGAACATCAAAACTGATATTTAGAAGAAAGGTGAAGGCATTTCTCAAAGTTATGAAGTGAATCCATAACACGGTAACAGCCGAATTCAACTCTCTTGCATGCTATGATGCCAGCTTAACCCTAAAAATCTTTCCACTAGGAATATTTTTTTTCTGAACTGCAATCCTAAGTCAATTAAAACGACTCTTCAGTCACCTGAATTATTTTAATTAGCTTGAAAGAACAGCCACTTGGAGTAAAAGAAGACTCATTTAAAGTCACTATTTCTTTTTTCATGGAGCAGGAAGAAGACACAGGAACTGTCATGCACTGGCACAGAACTTCAGTAACACTCACTTGGCCATGAGAATCCAGTACCCTGGAGGTCTGTGTTAGATAGGGGAGAGGGGAAGGGTGTGATTGCAAGCGTTTTAAGGTGGAAAAAGTTAACTCACTTTATTAATACATCAGAATGTAACAGAACTCCAGAACTAGTGCACTCAATGAGTCTTCACTCAGGCTAGGGAGTGAGGAAGTGGAGTTTCCATGCTTTCATTTCCACCAAAATCAGGAATAGCTTTTCTGCAGTTCACCATGTAGCAGTGTAAGAGAGACAAACTACCCTAGGTTCCTCGCAGACTCTGTACAACAAGATCACAGAGAGGAGGAGTACTCACCCAGTTTCTGAAAAGCTTTGCTGCCAGATTTTATTTTGACCCACATACTAATAAAATAACCAGTGTCATATCAGTGCATCCTCCTCATCTGACTGAAGAACCAATACTGACAACTGTGGAAGTCTCCTCCCCTCCTCTGCTTGCTAGAGGGAGGGTCAACGCGACATTGAGCTAATACGGATAAGAAGAGGGGGAATTCAGATGGTGGACAGTCACAACAAAAATTGCCTTCTCTCTTTTGCAACCTATTTCTCCAGTTTGCCCATTCCCTCCAGGGTGCAGCTGCTACTTTCGCCCTTCTGTCACCCCTTTTCCACAACCATTTATTTTTTTAACAAGCCCTTTTACCTCTTCCACTGTGACTAATGGGGTTACAGCACTGTAGGGCCCTCCCAAGCTGCTTCTTTCACCGCTAAATCCATTCTTAAAAATGCATTTACAGTCTAAACTTCCTTTATACTTGAAGAGTCATTCATCTCCATGGTCATGTTTGCCTATCCTGTAACATTTTCAGGCGCATACAAAACCAAGAAAAAGCAAAAGAAAAGACAATACCACTCAATAAGACCCGTCTTTTTTAAATTCTTCAGTTCCATCCTCTGTTCTATTCTGTAGCCCCTCTACAGCCTATAGTTGTTTGGTTATTGGCATGAAAGGTATTTATACTCATTTTCTATTTGGCATCTCATTTTCAGATGTATCTCCATATGACTCCAGCTGCAGCAACCATATTCACACTTCTACTTTCTGTTCTGATTTCCTCCTGATTATTTTACGTTGCGTGCCTCAGAGGAAAGGGCAGCATTTTTAGCTCACGCAGCACTCATCATACTGCAGCTGTCCAAAAAGTAAAAATAAAGGGTTTGAGCATCAGAGTGAAAGAACAGATGCAGCCATACAAAAGGACACAAGATTTATAAGTAGCATTTAGCAACAGTCAACACTGAAACAATAGATGTTTTTCCAAAGGGAAAAAACTTCTGGAACCTCATTCTTCTTTCTTAACTTCATCATCCTTTAACCACCTCCATCAATTTTCACTGTATCAGAGTGTAACAAATATTGGGGCATGCAGCAAGCCTTTATTAGGGCTAAGGAATGAGGAGATGAACTGTTCCAAAATTTTACTTTCAGGAACCTTTTTAATTTGTGCGTTGCCCAGCAGTGTTAGGTGGACAAGCCTGCCCAGGTGAGCAGACTGCAAAAAAATCAAGGATGACCAGAAAATCAGAGGGTCTTCAGAGAGACCTTGCAGAGGAAAATCCTGAGGCTCATGACGCAAGGCAGGAAGAACAGTCAGAGGCTATACTTGAGCAAGATGCTGATGGAGACTCCTTAGATGGGGAGGCTAGAAACTTGTGACTTCTTGCAGCAGCAGAACCAGTCCTCATCTGCCCTCAGATCTAAGTTCACAGAAGTGGTAAAGCATCCTAATAACCAGTGAGGGAGAACAAGCTCCATTAAGGAAGGCTTTGAATCCAACTGAGCTTGAACAGAGTGTCAGAAGAGAGCAAAAGGAAGTGGTGGGTGACTGTGAGGGATGAAGGCACACACTTGCTAAACAGTCATGTTGTTACAACAGGTTGTGGCTTTTTTTAGGGGACCCTACCCATTACACTGCAGAGAGGCTGCCAGTAATTTTCCATTCCTTGGACCACTACCCATTGTTGCACATCCACATGGACAACAAAGACATGGCCTAGTGCACATCCGGACTGCAAAGCTCTGGGGGCAAAGTGAGTAAGATGGGACCCCAGGCTTTGTTAACCTGTGGAGTCAGTCAAGAATGATGCTCTTCTGGATCTGCTACTCAAAAACAAGGAAGAACTGACTGGAGATGTGATAATCAGAGTAGAGAGCTGGAGACTGGGCTTTAGTGTATTCAGGGAAATGGTCAGTGGGATCCCCTGAGAGTCAGCTTTGAAGGGAAACAGAGCTCAAGTAAGCTAGCAGGTCTTTCAGGACAATCTTCAAGCACAAAACTCAGGAAAACAAGCAGACATATCACGAGATGGCCTCTAGCTAAGCAGGGAAGTCATGATTGAACTACACTGCAGAACTACAGCATAAAGTAAGTGGAAGCAGGACTAAGGAGGAATTGCCTGGAGACACAGGAATGGTGTTAGGAAAACCCAAGCTCACCTGGTTTTGAAACTGGCAAGGTATGTTACGGGCAACAAGAGCTTCCACTACCACGCAAGCAACAAAAGAATGAACAATGAAAATGCACACCAACTGCTGAATAGCTCAGGAGTTTGACTGACAGTGGATGCAGACATGTCTCTGGACTTCACTAGCAACATCTTGTGGTCCTTTGCACAGCGAGTTCAAAAAGGAGAGAAACTACCAGTACTGGAAGAGGATAAAGCCAGAGATCTCTTAAGAAATCTCAGCTTTTAGAAGCTTTAGGGAAGACAGATGGGATCTGTAGGAAGATGCTGAGAGACTGTCTGATGAAGCTGAAAGGTTATTCTCTCATATTTCAAAAGGTGTGGAGATCAGGTGAAGTCTCCAACTAAATAAAGACAAATACTGCACCCATCTTCAGAAAACCATTAATTTTTCAGGGAACTACACATTGGTTGGTCTCACTTTTTTTCCTGGGAGAATCATGGAGAAAATCCTCTTCGAAACCATTTCTGGACAGAAGAGATTAACAAAGTGACTGGGAAAAGCCAGCATAAATTTACCAGGGATAAATCATGCCTGACCAATCTGAAGAATTTATAAGACTTGTAGATGTGGTGCTTAGGGACATGGTTTTGTGGTGGACTTGGCAGTTCTGGGTTAACAGTTTGAATTGATGATCTAAAGGTCTCTTCCAAAACAGGGCTGGTACAGCCTACAGAACAGACAGTTTCAGAAAGAAAGACCAAAGAAACAAAGCCAGTCTCTTGACCGAGATACATACAAGGTAACAAGAGATAATGACACAAACTGAAACAGTGGAGTTCTAGTGAACAGGAGATGAAAAAGCATCAACTATGAGGGCATTTAAGCAGAACAGGTTGTCCAGAGAGGTTGTGCAGTCCCCATCCCTGGAGTGTGAGAGTTGACAAGTCTTCCATGGCTTACATCCCACACTTAACAGGGATTAACTGAAAACTCATTGTACCAGACAGAAATACTCACTTCAAAAACATTATCTCTAGGAACCTATCAAGCATCAGATGCAACACTAGCAGTCTGTAATACACAGGAGACTGACTTTACTACTAGAAAATTAATTACACGATCAATTTTGATACAAAATTATATTTAGAAGTCTATAATTCTTTCCTTAAATAAAAGGCCATGAATCATTCTGAAATTAGTTACCATACAAATTCAAATGTTGTTCCTGCAAATTAAAGGCCGTAATTAAACTGATGTGACCCTGTTGACTTCAAAATCTCATTTCGGTACAGCTTACACCAGCTAGGATTTGTCCTAGGATTCCAAACTATGTTTGATAAATTAAGGGACATATACCAACCTTTATATGCATCAACCACTGAAAAATGAAAAAGTTCAAAAAACAAACTGTTACAAGTCTTTACTTGCATCAAATACCAGATGAAAATCCAACCAAGATAGTTTATCTTTTAGTAACTATCACAACTACTTAGCCTTTTCACATCATAAAATAAACACCTTAACATAAGCTACAGCAATTCTCTCTCTTACAGGTATATGCCTAACAATTTTTTTTGGATTTTCTACCTGAAAAATCGTGAATCCTTGAATCTCCCTGAATCCTTTTCTTCTCATGTAACTTTTTCAATGGCAAAACTGATTTCCAGATTTGTCATTATTGTGGTTAGGTAACACTCTACATCTCTCTCCTGCTGATGTTCTCCAGTTTGAACACTTTTCCTACTCATCTACTTGGATGTGACTCACAACATCCTGGCTTCTCTGTGAGAGACCTGAGACCCTTGTAGGTCCTGTTCTGTCACAGAGCAACAGAAGAAAAGCCTTTCTTTCACTAGCTCCCGCAGCAAGTTTGTGACAAATTCCAGCATTCCTCCTGTGTTCGTAAGTACTCAGTCAGGTTTCTGAAAAGAAATTGAGAATGAGATTTGGCAAATTCACATTTATTAACTAAGGAAATTGTGAAGAAGATGCACTTATGTATATGTAGGCTATGCTGGAGTCCAGTAACACATATACCCTGGCAGTGCATATAAGTAGATATATTCAAAACTAAGAGACGTGTGGATCAAACAAAAAAAAGCTGAATATAAAATTGCAAAATGTTTTCAGAGTAGTTGCATCTAAAACACCACTTACCTCTTGCTAGATAGGGATCCTGTCTCTTGGAATCCAGTAATGCCTATGTCCTGAACAAACACATCCAAGAAGGACAAACTTCTTTGTGCACACTACTGCACAAAACAAAAATGGACTTAGCTAGTTCTCATAAGGACCAATTCCACAGAATTTGTAGCAGTCACATACGTTTTGATAAAGTTGCTAAGAAAGGATCTTAAAAACTACTAATTTTCAATGAGAGACTCTATTCCAGCATTAAAACTTAATGGAAATGTGAACTTTGGTCTAAGAGGCAAAGCAAAACTAAAGAGATTACACACCTACAGTGAGTTCCTACAGGATGGAAAGCAATTTGGTTCCAATCCAATGAAGCACTCCAGTACATGCTTTACTTTAAATGCATGGGCATTTGAAGATGGATGGAAATACCAATATATATGCCTAATGTTAAATATGTCATTAAGTGCTTTATTGGGTTAGGGCCAGAAAGCTCTGTACCTTGCAGGAATGAGTTCAGAGTACACCATGTAGCAATGGCATAACAGGGAATTCAGGGCCATAAATACCCTGGGCTAAGCCTCTCTTGCAGTGTCCTATAGAGAAAAGCACTGTGAGTGGAGAGGGGTAAGAGGATGCCTCACCTAAAAGTAATCAGAATAATAACAGAAACCTGAAGGATGACAAGATCAGAAGGAGAACAAACTGCCACTGCTCCCTAACGTATATGCTTACTATAAATTGTATTCCTGCAGTGAAAAAAACCCCTGTATTTTCAATGCCTATATAAACTGACAGTCCATGTCCGGCATCCACACACCTCATCACATCCACACCTGAGCTCCTGCATACACTCCAGTGTATCCAGCAGAGAAGACTAAGACCTGCAGCACCCTACAACACATGGTACCTGCAATGCGAAAGCCAGACTGACATTCAACACGGTCCACTCACCACAAGCACCAGAGAGGTCTTGCACTTCAAGCGCTTGTAATGCTGCAACACATTTCTTTGCTCAAGAGCAACAGTGTCTTTAAAAGACTGGACTTCAAAGCACGTGTTAAGTACTGTTGTTTGCTGCCGTTCCCACACATCGTAGTACAATGTACTCCTGACAGCTTCGTGCTACAAGGCACTCCTTTCTGGCCAGAGCCACTGCTAGCATTGCACACACTGCTGCAAGCTGCACACTGATGGACGTGCCACACTCCATCTTCCTGTCAGCTCTGAAGCCCATGTGTTTCTGAGTCCAAGAACAGCATATTTCATGATTGCAGGGACTCCCATACTTTGGTGAGAGACGGTAGAAGGATCTGAGCAGATCCAGAAGCAGCAGCATATGGGCCTGTCATTTCCAAACTTACTCTGCAATAGCCTAGCCTAACCTTCTGTAGTATAAAAAAATATTAAAGCTGAACTACATGCATTTATTTTTATGTTTATACACCATAAGCACGTATAATTAGCTTAAAAAGGAGAGCTAATTAGCCACGTAATGTTATAAGCCACATTACTTCACAGGACCCACACGTCCTGCTATCTCACAAAATATTAAAATACCACTTTTCTCTCAGTGGTAAACTGCATTTCTTGTGCCAAAATATCATGATCAATAACATCATCATAGGTTGGGACATAAGGTTAAGTAAGCAACCCTTTTAAAGATTGTTACAGCTGAGATTTTTCAGCATTGTACCCAAATATAATCTAAATTTCCAAGAGGGATGAGCCTCTTGGGACATGAAAGTAACTCTGGAGTCACAGGAGTCTGATCCGAATCAGACCAAGCCTGAAACAAGTGGATCACTGATTTTTCATATTCAGGCCCTGAGAGGCAAAGGGGACAGGGAATTGCCCTCTCCGCAGAAATATGAGCTTCACCTTACCTGCATTATGTCACTCTACCAGATCCATGAGGCTCTTCTGCAATTTCTTGCATGAGGTTTTGTAAAGTGCTTAGAAAGGGTCTACTGCCCAGGGAGCTTTCTTTTCCTGTTTTGTTTAGCAGGCTCAGAAAGCACTTCGCTAAGAAACTTCATGAGTAATTAGGAACAAACAACACAAACTAAAATTCCAACAAGCAAATAGGTATTTTGGGATCAGAATGAGACTTCAAATTCATTCAGGAAGTTTGCCTTGTGGGAGCACAGAAATCACGCAGTAAGCAGTAAGCTAGCACTGGAAATCAAAGGATTGGCTCTGGCTCCGTAGTGAGTTTCACTATTTACTTCAGCACAGTTGTCTCACCCACATATGGGGTTCTCATTCACAACCACGTCCTCTAACACTGGCAATAGTCTCACAGCTCAGTAGGGAGATGAGCAGACTGAATCACACGTGCCCTCTGGTAATCTGTGTTTGGAAAAATTTCAGCACTGAGATTTTAACTCATAGCACTCCGCTATGAGTTAAGATTTGGAAAGCCAAGGAGTGACAGTAAATCTACTGCACTTCTTTCAAGGAATTTCCAAGAAACTCCTGTCATAACACATCAAGGATTCAGAAGTTTAGCTGCAAATTCCCTGGATGGTGAGGGAACTGCAAAATGCTTAGGGCTTGCTTAATGATGCCTTGCTTGATCCCCTACGATCCTTTGATCCTCCTTGATACTTTTCAGTGGTCCTTTTGCCACAGCTCTGGAAAGTCTTCTGACTTTGACAGCATGGACAGGCCTTGCAAAAGTACCTTCTTCATCTGAATGACATTTTTACCTTCCTGAATATATTTTTTAGGTAATGTCTTTACTACTGAGGTCACAGCAAAGCCAGCAGCCTTGCCTATCCCACCCTCCATGTGCCCAGCTCCTTCCTCCTGAAAAGGAGGAAGGAGCTGAAGAGAGAGTGTTACTGAAGTAGGTGATCAGGGGAACTCCATGGGATACCACTGTCTGTGAAAATGTAACCACTGCAACAATAAAGATATATCACCTATCGTTTTCTGCTGCACACAAGGGTTTGGGGAGGTGGCTGTTAGAGCCCTCCCAAGCAAGGCCAGTCCTGAGAGGCTTGGGAAATAACTACCACTGAACAAGCAACCACAGATAACTAGTGAGTGACAGAGATAACAGTGCACACAGCCCAGTGCACAGAGTCAAACTGACGGGCTTTTTTTCGTTTCTGATGTAGCTGCAATGACGTGAGATGTGAATGCACAGAATAAAGTAGGAGATGCTATATCGAGGCTGTACAGAAAATAAAATGAAATATGACTAATCCTAGGCAGAAAAGGACACATCGAAGGAGAAGCCTAAGACTCAGGCCCGACCCAGGATGCCCTCAGATGTTCCCTCAGATGTGTCTTTCCCAACAGGTAGGTGGGAAGTATACCAGGATCTGGTAAGGCATCAGCTTTTTAGAAACAGAAAGAGCTGGAGAAATCACTAGGGCTGACAGAGCCAGGGCTGATGCGCAAAGCCGGGTGTGGCTCTGAAGTTTCCCGCAAACTTCATGTGCCTCCAGGTCAGGGACACCCCGTGAGTCATGCAGAGACACCAGCCACAACAATAACAGTGTCAACGAGGGCGTGCAGGATGAAAGTTTAGCAAAACGATGCCAAGACTTACACAGCTCTTCCCGTTCATATTGAAGTGCGTGGATGCACAGGCTTGTTCCTTCATCTCCTCCATCCCAAAGATGCAGACGGCGGTGGTGTTCCAGGCCTTGGCATTGTGGCTGTGGCGGAAGACACCCACCCACCAGCCCCGCTCACCCTGGCGGACAAGGCTGGAGGAAACGATGAGGCTCCTGCACCCGCAGTCCAAATAGACGTGCCCTTGCAAAGTAAGGCCACCCTCTGAAGGGCGCAGCTGGCGCAGGACAGCCATGCTAGGTGGCTCCGTGTTATTGCCCAACCTGGCCTTCAACGTGTAGTAGGGAAAGAAAAGGTGATCCCCCCACTGGAGCGCGTCAACAAAGTGCAAAGGCTCCTCCCTGCGCTTGATGATGCCCAGCTCCTCCTTGGACTTCAGGTTGACCATGCTGCGCACCGTGATGACGGTCTCCTTGTCCGACTTCGAGGGCTCGCAGTGCAGGTGGTTCGTATCAGCGCTGGTTGAGTAGGTGGCCGCCACGGCCAGGTACCAGGCGCCGGCCTGCTGGAAGACGACGCCGGC